>CM022399.1:4691931-5090506 GCA_011833715.1 Carcinoscorpius rotundicauda | reverse complement strand
TTTAGCAGTGTAAGACTAGAGGGAAGGCAGCTAGTCATCACCACCCACCGCCAAATCTACAAATGGAAAATAGGCATTAACACAAAAAGAGTTTTCAACAATTAATTAAGGATTTTGAAATACAGAAGTAGAGTAATTAAACTTTCAACTGCTACCCAAGGCTAGTTTAAACTAAAGTAAGTAGACTTCCAACTGGCCCCCCAGTGGCTCAGCGGTATGTCTGCGGACTTACACGCTAAAATCCGGGTTTCGATACCTGTGGTGGGCAGAGCACAGATAGCCCATTGTGTAGCTTTGTGCTTAATTCAAAACAACAACAACAACTTCCAACTGCTACATAAGGCTAGTTTAAACTAAACTAAGTAGACTTTCAACTGCTACCCAAGGCTAGTTTAAACTAAAGTAAGTAGACTTTCAGCTGCTACACAAGGCTAGTTTAAACTAAACTAAGTATACTTTCAACTCTACACAAGGCTAGTTTAAACTAAAGTAAGTAGACTTTCAGCTGCTACATAAGGCTAGTTTAAACTAAACTAAGTATACTTTCAACTGCTACTCAAGGCTAGTTTAAACTCAAGTAAGTAGACTTTCAGCTGCTACACAAGGCTAGTTTAACTAAACTAAGTATACTTTCAACTGCTACACAAGGCTAGTTTAAACTAAAGTAAGTAGACTTTCAGCTGCTACACAAGGCTAGTTTAACTAAACTAAGTAGACTTTCAACTGCTACTCAAGGCTAGTTTAAACTAAAGTAAGTAGACTTTCAGCTGCTACACAAGGCTAGTTTAACTAAACTAAGTATACTTTCAACTGCTACACAAGGCTAGTTTAAACTAAAGTAAGTAGACTTTCAGCTGCTACACAAGGCTAGTTTAACTAAACTAAGTATACTTTCAACTGCTACACAAGGCTAGTTTAAACTCAAGTAAGTAGACTTTCAGCTGCTACACAAGGCTAGTTTAAACTAAACTATGTATACTTTCAACTGCTACACAAGGCTAGTTTAAACTAAAGTAAGTAGACTTTCAGCTGCTACACAAGGCTAGTTTAAACTAAACTAAGTATACTTTCAACTGTTACTCAAGGCTAGTTCAATCTTAACACTACCAGTTGGCAATTTGAAGGACACATCTCATGCTAATGGTAGTCCCTTAAAATAGCCTAGATTAATTATGAACAAAAATAAGTCTTGTTGTTGTGTTTATGGTAAACATACTTAGGCTATCTACTGCATTTGCTGATCAGAGAAAAGGCAACCAGCCGATAGTACCCACCGCCAAATCTTGAACTACTCTTTTCCAACGAATAGTGGACTTAACCGTAACATTTAAAGCTTGCACGTTTGAAAGGCGAGTATGTTCGTCGTTGGGTTTTAATTTTTTGACCAGCAGATTGTGAGCCTTCAACATCAGATCATTTCAAGATATGTTTGATAAATTTTGTATTATTTTTTTCATCTCAGAGTCTGCCATTAAAGTATCTTCTCTCAGATAACGGATCAAGAATAAACCTCGCTTTAAACAATACAAGGGTTGTCAGATAATCGAAGAGCACTATGTGATCTGACGTTTGTTTTAATTTCATGTTTACTTATTATGTGAATTAATAGTGGCCTGCTATTCAATTATTATATATTATTTGAACTGATGTTTGTCTATTATTTGGAAATTGTTTGTGTTATATTTGATGCTTATATATTATTTAAAAAGATGTTTGTCTTATATTTGATGCTTATATATCATTTGAAATGTTTGCCCCATACAGAAAACATGAAACGTTTGAAACCTAAATGTGAATAGTTTTCACTATCTTTCAAACACAATGTTAATAGTTTCAGCTCCTATGTTATTTATTAATGTTAATAGAAAATGTCTTGTTGAAATATATATGTATATATGGACCGCAACATTAAGATAAAGTGGGAGAATTTGGGGGTTAAAATTCCATTTTGGCAGATTTCATATTTTATCATATCGGGCTCCAAGTCAAGATGTGTTAGAATTGATATAAAATACAGTTATAGTGTAATGGTTAAACTGAGACATAATGTGTTTATGTTTAAAACTTACATTTAGAATTTGTGTTACATCATGTAAGGTATCACAATGGATACAGCTAAATGTGTGATGAGCAAAGGAAACAATATAGAAAGCATGTTATTGTTGGTAAAATGATTATAACATAGTAACAAACATGTTACTATTGGTAAAATGATTCACTGTTGTAACAAGCATGTAACTGTTGGTAAAATGATGCACTATTGTAACAAGCATGTTATTATTGGTAAAATGATGCACTATTGTAACAAGCATGCTATTGTTGGTAAAATGATTCACTACTGTAACAACCATGCTATTGTTGGTAAAATGATTCACTACTGTAACAAGAATGTAACTGTTGGTAAATGATTCACTGTTGTAACAAGAATATTATTGTTGGTAAAATGATGTACTATTGTAACAAGCATGTAACTGTTGGTAAAATGATTCACTATTGTAACAAGCATGTTATTGTTGGTAAAATGATTTACTGTTGTAACAAGCATGTTATTATTGGTAAAATGATTTATTGTTGTAACAAGCATGTTATTGTTGGTAAAATGATGCACTGTTGTAACAAGCATGTTATTATTGGTAAAATGATTTATTGTTGTAACAAGCATGTTATTATTGGTAAAATGATTTATTGTTGTAACAAGCATGTTATTGTTGGTAAAATTATTTACTGTTGTAACAAGCATGTTATTGTTAGTAAAATGATGCACTATTGTGCATTTTGATAATTTGAATGTAATTAATTACTTGTAACTGGAAATGAAACCTTAATTTCTAGATACATTCATTACTGAAATTTCATATTTTTATATTTTGAAACAGCAGTTTACTAATTATAAATACGTAAAATATCTTCAGAAATAGGGGTGGACAACATCTGTGTGGCTAAACTGAGTATAATACCTAATGCACTATGAAAGTAAGAAAACATGAGTTCAAAACTGCGACGACGGTAAGACAGGTTCCGTAATATGCCATATCATATTAGCCTATAAACATAATACCATATCATATTACCATATAAATATAATATCATGTCATTTTACCATATAAACATAATTCCATATCATATTACCATATAAACATAATACCATATCATATTACCATATAAATATAATATCATATCATATTACCACATAAATATAATATCATATCATATTACCATATAAACATAATTCCATATCATATTATCCTATAAACATAATACCGTATTATATCATAATATAATCATAATACTATGTCATATTACCATATAAACATAATACTATATTATATTATTATTTAATCATAATACCATATTATATTACCATATAATCATAATACCATAATATTTTACGTATTCAACCTACTGTGTTAGCAACCAGAACAATATGATTACAAAGAAACAGAACTGAAAACTAAGGAATATGTGACATGTAAAGGCATGTGGCAAACTCAATAATGTAACTGAATCTTAACTTCAATGTACATAAAGAAACATATATTATATATTTATGTACATAAAGAAACATATATTATATATTTATGTACATAAAGAAACATATATTATATATTTATGTACATAAAGGAACATATATTATATATTTATGTACATAAAGGAACATATATTATATATTTATGTACATAAAGAAACATATATTATATATTTATGTACATAAAGAAACATATATTATATATTTATGTACATAAAGAAACATATATTATGTATTTATGTACATAAAGAAACATATATTATATATTTATGTACATAAAGAAACATATATTATGTATTTATGTACATAAAGAAACATATATTATATATTTATGTACATAAAGAAACATATAATATATATTTATGTACATAAAGGAACATATATTATATATTTATGTACATAAAGAAACATATATTATGTATTTATGTACATAAAGGAACATATATTATATATTTATGTACATAAAGAAACATATATTATGTATTTATGTACATAAAGAAACATATATTATGTATTTATGTACATAAAGAAACATATATTATGTATTTATGTACATAAAGAAACATATATTATGTATTTATGTACATAAAGAAACATATATTATATATTTATGTACATAAAGAAACATATATTATATATTTATGTACATAAAGAAACAGTGTTTTTATATATTACTTTTGGCACCGATAAAAACCGAGTAACTTTTTTTTCTCATTTGATTTCTAAAATAAATGTGAACAATGTAAAAGTTTTTCAGAAAAACTAAATTTGAAACTAAAGCCCATTTACAACAATTAAAATTACATAAAATAGAACAAAAAGCAATTCTCGTAATCATAGATACCACAAGATAATTAAAGATTTTAGTTTTATCTGACGGAGATAAAAATCTCTTTATCTTACTATTTGCTTACAATCAAACAAAGATAAGAAAACTCGAATTCTTACCAAGTCTTGGTAATGTATCCAATAACCTGAGTCAGTCTGTTTATCTCATACGTTTATCCCTTCACCCACGGCATCTTGCAAGCTATTACGTGAAAGCGGGTGTCTAGATAAGCCGAAATTATTATTTTATGACAGAGTATGATAGTTTAGGGTTACGATCTCAGTCTGTTAGTAAATATTAAAATTCAAGCCTGTAAGTTACGGCAGATTATAAGCATTCAAGGAGTTGCTGAGTCCATTTCAACCTTTTAAAGTAAAAATAACAGTAAGAAGTAACAGGAAGAACAAGAACAAAGAAAAGCGAAGTAGAATGATATGAGGCAAACGTGGATTTAAAAATAAAAACACACTTTAACTCAGCCAAGAAGAAAAAAAGAAAGGCCAGAAGCTTGATAAAACTTAGCAACATGCAGATGGAAACTACGGTTGGAAAATCAATTTGAAAATACGATCACGCACCGCCCAGGAAGTGAATGAGACGTAACACATGGACTAACAGGGAAGCATTCTTCTGGGAATAATCTTCGAGAAATAAAACCTCCTGGTAGTGATGAAGAATAAAGCTTAGAGAAGAAAGCTGGTCTTTAGAACAACATTAACTTGGTTTTAAAGGTCGAGTGGAACTTAGGACGAGAGTCAAGGGAATATAAAGCTCACATAGTTGATAACGTACAGAAGGAAAATAATTTGAGATGTTTCAGAAAGCTCAATTCGTTTCCGAGTCTTTTTGAGTTGTCGCTTTTCACGTTGCCCCTGGTTAGTCTAACTATGCAGCGAATGAGTGTTTGTGAAGTATAGTTCTAATATGTTAATAGGCTTAGTTGTCTGTACTCGTCGATAGTTTGTGAAAAACCAAAGTTTAAGTTTCACGTGTTCCTGGCTCTAGATTTTTAATAAGCAGAGCCTGAATTCTATTATCATTATTACGGATGAGGTCGTAATAATCTCAGAAATATGTTTTTCTCTTCTAACCGACAACGCTAAAATCAGATGTTCAATCCTCCTCGGTGAACTCCGCAGACAGCCTGGAGTGGTCACAAGAAAACATACACGCAAACACATACATTCTTCAAACCGTCGTTTTGTTTACGCTTTTTTTTTAGGAACTATAAAAGTCACACGTTATAAAATAATATAAAACTACGTGTATAACAATATAATGGAACTAGCCGAATGAATTAAAATGAGTTACCTCTTGCTTTCTTTGTGAACCTGACGATGACCGATGAAGGTCGAAACGTTGTTCGCTCCTCTATATAAAAACATTTCTCAACCCAAACGAGCCGTTCCTACATATATATATATATATATATATACAATTAAGAAACCCAAAAGAAATTTGAAAACAAAAAGATATTTTGGATTCTCACGTCTCGATATGCATCACAAACAACATGTACTAAGTTTTGGTTTTTAAGCCTGGGTATAACTGTCAAACAATATAAAATGAATTTTGGTTTCTAATGACAGGTTATCCCATCAAAACAACACATAATGCTTTTTGATTTCTCATGTCTGGACATACCTTCAAAACAGCATATCATAATTTTTTATTTCTAATGTCTGGACACCCTTCTCAAATAAAATATAATAATGTTCGGATTCTAATGTCTGGATGTGCTTCCCAAACATCATATTAAAAATCCTCTCTTGTTTATGTGTGCTGAGTAGCCACTTTGGTTACATAAAGTCATGTACACCATAACGTGTGTAGTGGTTAGGGCCAGTTAATTTGATACAGAAAAAATGTATTTATCTATACGTCATCACAAGGCTAATGCAATGATATTTTAAATGATGTTAGAAATTTTAAGAAATAAATAAAAGAACGGGCTCTACGGGCCAAATGATCAAAATGGTGGACGTGGATAAGAACTGACTGAGACTTTAAAGGTATATGCAATTTTTAAGTGTAAAATTAAAATTTAAATCATCTGTGTTTGAATTTATAAACAATATTTCACATATAAATATTTAAAATATATAAATTACTCTATCATGAACATGTGGTGCTTTATTCAACACGTTTTTTCCACTGAGCACACAATTTTTGAACGTGATTTTTGCAATGGTGAGTAATGCCTACTATAATTATTAAAGTATATTTTATACCTTTACAGAACGTTAAGATGTTAAACAAAGACAACAAAGTTTGCACGTGCAAGTGAGAAAAAAATGATATGATAACTGGAGATTAACTGTAAAATATGTGACCACCCAGTTTATCCTTTGGATTATTAACATTGACAGAAGAAGATGGTAGAGGTATATGTGTGTGACAGAAGGAATACCAGATTGAGGCTTCAATACATAAATATGATTCCCAAACTAAGGAACTTCATAAAGGCAAAGATAACTGGTAATTGGAGACTCCATCTGCAGACTATTCTAGATACGTCATCTTTACAACAGCTAGCCATAGTTTACTTACAAAGTCAGCACATGCATACTTGATAAACCTGCAAACTCTTGAGCAAATTAACGCTGTAATTTATATAATTTTTGAAGGAAGGTTATCACGTTATTAAAATGAGTGATTACTTTTCACAGAAATGGTTATAAACTAAAATTGATGAAAAGTCTGAAAACTGTTGATGGATTAAAGAGAGATCGTAGGAACTCAAGGAATGTTTTGGCTGTTGTCTAGACTTACCTGGTTAGAAACAAATAATGCAATGAAGTAGATAAATAGAACTGTGTACGTCACAAATGAATATAACAAAAATGTCAAGGTGGAAGGAGAAAATTCTGTTTCGCAATAAAGTTATATTCACTGAGACAATAGTTATAACCCGAAAGAAACAAAAACTGCAAAGAGTTCTAGCTTTCTGGATCTTAATGTACTACCATAAACATCTAATATTGGAGTAACACAGTGTCGGAGTTTACTTGTAGATACAAGAGTGAAAGGATAATAATGAAAATAGAAGTTAGAGTTAACTTGTAGATGCAAGAGTGAAAAGATAATAATGGAAATGGAAGTTAGAGTTAACTTGTAGATGCAAGAGTGAAAGGATAATAATGGAAATAGGAGTTAGAGTTTACTTGCAGATGCAAGAGTGAAAGGATAATAATAGAAATAGAAGTTAGAGTTTACTTGTAGATACAAAACTGAAAGAATAATAATGGAAATAGAAACTAGAGTTAACTTGTAGATGCAAGAGTGAAAGGATAATAATGGAAATAGAAGTTGGAGATTACTTGTAAATGCAAGAGTGAAAGAATAATAATGGAAATAGAAGTTAGAGTTTACTTGTAGATGCAAGAGTGAAAGGATAATAATGGAAATAGAAGTTAGAGTTAACTTGTAGATGCAAGAGTGAAATGATAATAATGAAAATAGAAGCTAGAGTTTACTTGTAAATGCAAGAATGAAAAGATAATAATGGAAATAAAAGTTAGAGTTTACTTGTAGATGCAAGAGTGAAAGGATAATAATGGAAATAGGAGTTAGAGTTTACTTGTAGATGCAAGAGTGAAAGGATAATAATGGAAATAGAAGTTAGAGTTTACTTGTAGATGCAGGAGTGAAAGGATAATAATGGAAATAGAAGTTAGAGTTACCTTGTAGATGCAAGAGTGAAAGGATAATAATGGAAATGGAAGTTAGAGTTTACTTGTAGATGCAAGAGTGAAAGGATAATAATGGAAATAGAAGTTAGAGTTTACTTGTAGATGCAGGAGTGAAAGGATAATAATGGAAATAGAAGTTAGAGTTACCTTGTAGATGCAAGAGTGAAAGGATAATAATGGAAATGGAAGTTAGAGTTTACTTGTAAATGCAAGAATGAAAAGATAATTATGGAAATAAAAGTTAGAGTTTACTTGTAGATGCAAGAGTGAAAGGATAATAATGGAAATGGAAGTTAGAGTTAACTTGTAGATGCAAGAGTGAAAGGATAATAATGGAAATAGGAGTTAGAGTTTACTTGTAGATGCAAGAGTGAAAGGATAATAATGGAAATAGAAGTTAGAGTTTACTTGTAGATGCAGGAGTGAAAGGATAATAATGGAAATAGAAGTTAGAGTTACCTTGTAGATGCAAGAGTGAAAGGATAATAATGGAAATGGAAGTTAGAGTTTACTTGCAGATGCAAGAGTGAAAGGATAATAATAGAAATAGAAGTTAGAGTTTACTTGTAGATACAAAACTGAAAGAATAATAATGGAAATGGAAACTAGAGTTAGCTTGTAGATGCAAGAGTGAAAGGATAATAATGGAAATAGAAGTTGGAGATTACTTGTAAATGCAAGAGTGAAAGGATAATAATGGAAATAGAAGTTAGAGTTTACTTGTAGATGCAAGAGTGAAAGGATAATAATGGAAATAGAAGCTAGAGTTTACTTGTAAATGCAAGAATGAAAAGATAATAATGGAAATAAAAGTTAAAGTTAACTTGTAGATGCAAGAGTGAAAGGATAATAATGGAAATAGAAGTTAGAGTTTACTTGTAGATGCAAGAGTGAAAGGATAATAATGGAAATAGAAGTTAGAGTTTACTTGTAGATGCAAGAGTGAAAGGATAATAATGGAAATAGAAGTTAGAGTTTACTTGTAGATACAAAACTGAAAGGATAATAATGGAAATGGAAGTTAGATTTTACTTGTAGATGCAAGAGTGAAAGGATAATAATGGAAATAGAAGTTATAGTTTACTTGTAGATACAAAACTGAAAGGATAATAATGGAAATAGAAGTTAAAGTTTACTTGTAGATGCAAGAGTGAAAGGATAATAATGGAAATAGAAGTTAGAGTTTACTTGCAGATGCAAGAGTGAAAGGATAATAATGGAAATGAAAGTTAGAGTTTACTTGTAGATACAAGAGTTAAAGGATAATAATGGGAATGGAAGAGTAAAGTTGACACACTGAAGCTCAAGAAAACTTATAAAACTTATCTGGTGTATAGGATGTAAAACATCAGGTTACAGTTTCAAGAAAGGAGGTTTATAATATAGTACAACATGCAATACGTGCCAAGGGGAAAATTCTTTGTACCCAGAAACGAATGAAGAATAAAACATCACAAAAAATCTTCAACATCTGATTGATTGTTGCCAGACGTAATGCTTTATGTGGACTGCAGTTTTCATGTGTAGTTTTAATAGAGTTCTTGTAATGTTATGTAAACACATTAGTTACTTTCAATGTTCGTTTTTAAAAGAGCATACGCAACAATGACCTGATGCACATGCATGTATGTATGTAATGATGACCTGGCATACACGTGTGTATGTATGTAATAATGACATGATATACACGCATGTATGTATGTAATAATGACATGACATACACGTGTGTATGTATGTATTAATGACATGATATACACGTGTGTATGTATGTAATAATGACATGACATACACGTATGTATGTATGTAATGATGACATGATATACCCGTATGTGTGTATGTAATAATGACATGATATACACGTGTGTATGTATGTAATAATGACATGATATACACGTGTGTATGTATGTAATAATGACATGACATACACGTATATGAAAATAAAATAAATAGTTCTTTTTGATTTTGCTCAGATGACTTCACTGTGGCCAAAATTATGTTTTAAGACAATTTCCTTACCTTTACAATAACATAGACATTATGGTATTGTACCAATTATTACTCGTTCTTTACCAAATCAACTTTTCTGAAGACCTTAACACGTCACGAAAAAGAGGGCAGAACGTGACCTAATATGGACAAAAATCCTATTTGGCAGACACAGCAAGAGAAGGACCTCTAATATGTTGTTTGGGAGGCGTGTCCAGACATAAGAAAGAAAAAAATCATTATTTTAAATATTACGACAAGATGACTCTACCAAACATAAAGTATGCTAAAAGTATTGTCAGAGTCGCCAGGGAGAGAGACTTTCTAGCTTAAAATAGGTTGTTTTTTTTACGAAAACTTTTTGGTATCCCAGCGACTTTCCAAATAATTTACACATTAACTAACGAGTAGATCTGACATTTAAATGCATGATTTTTGTAAACTAATTGTGATTTTTGGAACGACAAATAAAAACACTACAATAACTGAGTGACAAAAGAAAACATTAAATTGGTCCTATTTTTACATATGTAACTTCTGATCTTTTTGACATTGGTTCAACATCAAAGTGCCAACTAATCTTTATTTTGTAAGTTGCGTCGAAGTGAATATAAACTTTTCTCATAGCTTTCTCTCTACTAAGATGGTATCAATCTATAGATAAAGATCTTGTGTCCAGTCTCCAACGAAGCTTATAGAAACATTCTTAAGCTATATTCTTATGCTTATTCTTTATAGCTATATTAATAAATGTAATCAAACATCTAAGCACGCCCTCTACATTCTTACATTCAGTTACACTATCCCTTTCAAACATGTGGTCAGCTATCGGTCAGTTACCTCTTTCTTTTTTGTGAACCTGACGGTGACCGAAGAAGGTCGAAACATTGTTTGCTCCTCTACATAGTGCTTTCTCTGTCCATACCAGTCGTTTTTACGTATATAATTTTCTCTACAAGTGGGTTTTCTCGTCATTACTGATTATTCTGATGTCCTTTTTTCTTTGCTATGATATTGTCGGTTTGAAGATAGTTTAGACATATAGTTTTCAATCAATGGATAATCCAGTGCATTCTCTCATTAAGTAAACTGTAACAAACTATTTTTGTGTTAAACTTTGGGTAATTAATCAGTTACCTAGTTTGCGTAATTACCATTAATTTTAGAAGATATTCAAGTAACAATTACCAGAATGTCACACTTTGAATTAGTTTTGCCATTTGCATGTTCGTGGAATCTTCTTTTAATTTATTGTTTTATAGAAATTTCAAAAAACGTTTACAATAGGCTACGTATCTCGAGAAAACTCGAGTTTCCATTTGGGAGAGTGAAATAAACAAGACACATTTATAAGGTAAAACTGAACTATGGTCTGAGGAAATGTATGTAGAAATGCACACTCGATGACAAGATAAAAGAAAACGCTTAGAATATTATAATTGACCCAACAGAGCTGATTAAGTTATCTTTTACTATTATAATGTATTCTTAGTTAGGGTCAACTAAACGATACGAAAATTGGTCCAGGGTACATTCTCATCATTTAAGGTCCTTGATCCTTAAGGTATCATCAGATATGTCATCAGTGTTTCTGGTATATACGTGGTCTATAGGATGATAAATGTTAGGTTATTTAACAAATAATTATGATTAGGTATTGTTCTGACAATCACGCTCTGGGCATTAGCAGAAACGCATGTCAGTTTAAAAGTTACATTTTCAAGATAAGTGGTACCTGCCGTGAAAATGATGGTTAATATTATGCTTCAGAATAACAATTATAAAACTGTTGGTTGATATCATAATAACAAACATAAAACTGTTGGTGGATATCATAATAACTGTAATAAAACTGCTGGTGGATATCATAATAACAATTATAAAACTGTTGGTTGATATCATAATAACAGTTATAAAACTGTTGGTGGATATCATAATAAGTGTTATAAAACTGTTGGTTGATATCATAATAAGTGTTATAAAACTGTTGGTTGATATCATAATAACAGTTATAAAAATGTTGGTGGATATCATAATAAGTGTTATAAAACTGTTGGTTGATATCATAATAAGTGTTATAAAACTCCTTAGATTTTGTAAATGTTCTACATCTTCAGTTCGACATACTGGAGTGAATATTTTGTGATAGGTGTGTTACCTAATAAAGATTTGGTGTGATACTCTATGTAATGAAGACAACTTTTACAGTTGTTAAGTTCGTGGTAATAAAACGATTCCAGAGTTTCAGCTTCTCGTGAGGCTTGGTAGGCATGATGTATCTATAAACCTTGAATCTTGACAAGTGTCTTTCAGTGTAATTAATGTTATTTAAGATACCGCCGCTTGGCTATCCTGTCTAAGTCGTACCCCTTCTCCCTGTGTGCTTTCCATAAACCATTTAGATTGTGAAAATGACAGTTTTCTAGGGTTCGTGTCAACCGTCCGATCACACAGAAATCATTGTGCAGATGTTTCTCTGTGTACTTCAAAAAGTCCCTAAGAAATCCTTGGATGATTTCCCGGTGGTCTAATTTGTGAATATTGTATCTGAGTTACCAAATGATTTTTTTTTCTCTAATTTCAATAAATGTATTTGTACTATGATACCTGTAGTGGAATCCTCACCGATAACTGATGCTACATTATTAGCTAATTATTTTACTTAAAGCTTATGAGAATTAGAAATTCTAAAATATTTTAAGATCAGCCGAGATAAAAAAACACGCATTTTTTTCATAAAAAAAGACTTCAGAGTTAATTAGAAATATTAAACATACAAGGGGGTATTTTAAAAACAAATGATTAGGTGGGAAATCTATGATTACGAAAAGTACAAGTCTAATTGTTTTGTAGAAGATGATTAACACGGTCACATGACAGAAAACGTAACCGGCAGCAGACATTTTGCTGAACGTTTTCATAACCCTTCTTATTTGATGGATGCTATACAGATAATTTTACCATTGTTTTCGCATATAAAACAATAGATTTGATCTATAGCAAGGTTAAACACAGAATTTTAAAATACGCTAAAACAATATTATCTTTACAGTTTTATAAACTTTCTACTCAAATCACAAGTTATCGAAACCAATTTTTTTTTGTAATAGAACACATATTCTTAACTTATCGGTTAAGCCTAATGATTAGGGAGCTTGGATCGTCATTTCGAATCACATCAGAGACATGGTCGACCTTTCAGCTGTATAGACGTTGGTAATGTGACAGTTTGTCCCGTTAGTCGTTTTTGAAGAGTAGTCTGAGAGTTGGTGGTGAATGGTGCTAACTGGTTACCTTTTCTCCAGTCTCACCAAAAGCCCTCAAATAGCTTTGTGAGAATTTCGTTTACCAAACAAACAATTTATCGGGCAACTTCACGACAAAACTGATGTGGTTAGTACAGCATTTTATCATATTTCATCATTGCCAGTAAGTGTTCTGTTTGACCCATAAATACTTAAAAGATGTAAAGATATTTGGTGTTGCCACATTTATTATACTTGTAAACGTACCTCTGTTGGACGTCAGACGCAGTTGTTTAAATTAACGCTATCTCTAACATAGTTTCATATATTTTAGTGTGAAACTAAGTTAAAAATTTTAAATAATTGTTCAAACTAAGGTTATTAGTTAAATGACAAATTATGAAAAGATAAAAACTCCCGGCCTGGCATAGCCAGGTGGGTTAAGGCGTTCGACTCGTAATTCGAAGGTCGTGGGTTCGAATCATCGTCCTGCCAAACATGCTAGCCCTTTCAGCCGTGGTAGTGTTATAATGTGATGGTCAATCCCACTATACGTTGGTAAAAGAGTAGCCCGAGAGTTGGCGGTTCATAAGGACTCAGTTGAAGTTACAGTAAAATGGCATTGTTTTCAAACAGTTGTATTATTTTGTAGCCACATAAACGCCCCTTTCTGTGTATAATTCTACTTATTGTCAGCTTTAAAAAATTGTGTTATTTGAGCATTTCAACCAGGATGCTATCACTGACCAAAGTAATCTAAGTTTATAAGAGTTTTGTAATGGTTTTATTAACCACACGGAGTTTTACACATATACAGATAGCTTCAGTCTTCATATACATCACAAATAATTTAAAATATTTATTTTTCAAAAATTCGTATAATGTTTTATTTTGTATTTGTAGGCAAACTGACCTAACCTTTTAAGGGTTTGGATGAAATAGGTCTTTTAATTCGGTAAGGCTTTTGACATCTCTGTAGGTCCAATATTTTCAAAAATCATATGTTAATCGCATGACACGTGTTGCATTTGATCTAACTTTATTTTTAAATTGCTGTAACCTGGATGTTCATAACACGGTCTTTGTGTTTCAAACTGATCCAATTTATTTTGAAATACACCAGCGTCCTAAAAGCTGTTACCTTCGTCGGGCCCAATAAATGTCGACGACACCTAAACAAATCTGATTTTGGCCAGTAGGTGGTGTTACAATGGAACATAATTAAAGAACCAATTACCGTAACTAGAACTTGATTTCACTGATTTGAGGATGGTTAACGTTTCTATTAAGCATCGAAAAGACTCATAAAACTGGCCTTAGGTCTAGACGATAAAAAAACAAAACAGATCAAGAGGTCCTCATTCTAATGAAACTTTCTAAAACTGCAGATTGCTAAGCTTAGGCCCCCCAGTGGCTCAGCGGTATGTCTGCGGACTTACGCGCTAAAATCCGGGTTTCGATACCCGTGGTGGGCAGAGCACAGATAGCCCATTGTGTAGCTTTGTGCTTAATTCAAAACAACAACAGCTAAGATTAGTTTAATACTTAATATGTTTTTTTACTTTTATAAAACTCAGTAAAGCATAATAAAACAATTATAATCAGCAGATGGAGATGCAAGTAAACCAGTTGAAAAAGTTTTACATCCACACGAGATTGAAGTGACCAATATTCATAAACGTGCACTTCGATGATCAATTAGAATAAATGTTATTTATTAACGAACAGCACCTTGCTTATTCACCTTTACAATGATAGAAGTGTGAAATATAATCACATTATTAAAGGAAACAAAATTTTTGTTCTCGACATTCAACATAAAAATAACTTGCATCTAGCTTGTGACATGATAGAAGGAAGTAGAAACTTTGTTATGTAACACCAACAATGCACTATCGAAAAAAAATCTTTGTCTCACCCTATCATATATTTCGTACAATAGTCGTTTGGAATACTTTTTTTTTAAATTAACAATGTGTGTGTTTGTGTTTTTTCTTGTAGCAAAGCCACATCGAGCTATCTGCTGAGACTACCGATGGGAATCGAACCCCTGATTTAAGCGTTATAAATATGTAGACTCACCGCTGGGTTGTAGTTAAACATTATAGATGATATTGTTACATAAATACAAAACAAGTCACATTATAGATGATATTGTTACATAAATACAACACAAGTCACATTATAGATGATATTGTTACATAAATACAACACAAGTCACATTATAGATGATATTGTTACATAAATACAAAACAAGTCACATTATAGATGATATTGTTACATAAATACAACACAAGTCACATTATAGATGATATTGTTACATAAATACAACACAAGTCACATTATAGATGATATTGTTACAGAAATACAACACAAGTCACATTATAGATGATATTGTTACATAAATACAACACAAGTCACATTATAGATGATATTGTTACATAAATACAACACAAGTCACATTATAGATGATATTGTTACAGAAATACAACACAAGTCACATTATAGATGATATTGTTACAGAAATACAACACAAGTCACATTATAGATGATATTGTTACATAAATACAACACAAGTCACATTATAGATGATATTGTTACATAAATACAAAACAAGTCACATTATAGATGATATTGTTACATAAATACAACACAAGTCACATTATAGATGATATTGTTACATAAATACAACACAAGTCACATTATAGATGATATTGTTACAGAAATACAACACAAGTCACATTATAGATGATATTGTTACATAAATACAACACAAGTCACATTATAGATGATATTGTTACAGAAATACAACACAAGTCACATTATAGATGATATTGTTACATAAATACAACACAAGTCACATTATAGATGATATTGTTACATAAATACAACACAAGTCACATTATAGATGATATTGTTACAGAAATACAACACAAGTCACATTATAGATGATATTGTTACATAAATACAACACAAGTAACATTATAGATGATATTGTTACATAAATACAACACAAGTCATTTGAATTGAGAAAAGCTACTTTAGTTCATATAATTGCTTTTTTTAGTTAGTTTCAGACACAAGTGATATGAAACTTTTCGAGACTAATGGTTAAAAAAAATGTTCATACGATAACTAGTTTGATTAAGCTTCTGTATATTTATACAAGAGAAAAAGAGACAGACTTTGTACAATGTATTAGAATAAAGAACTTTGTATGTCACGTTCAGTTTATTCCAATAGATTCAATTAGATCTATGTCCTGACTTGTGTATCCACTTTAGTCAATTAGATTAAACCAGAGTAGAAAACGAATTATGTTACTTACAGCAATGACACAGGAAAAAAGTTCGTATTATCATTTTCTGGTAAAATTAGCGACCAACTTTAACTTCAGTTTCTGTTTTTGTAATCCTTGAGGGCCATCTGTTGTTGTTATAATTCAATAAAAATCATACTATTAATCATGCTGTTTTTATCAAACAGAAACACAACCTTGGTATCCATTAGCACTCACAATATTTCACAATCTAGACACGTCGGAAACTGCGATAGTTAGGATATTAGATTGATAAGTATGTCCACAATTAATAATTAAGCAATGTAACAGTTAAGTAAACCTAACTGTGACTGGCTTTTTAGTTACATCAATTCGTTCTAGGGGTCACTGGTGTGTTAGTTAAAAAGTAACGGTGGTTAGACCTCTAGTGACGTTATTTCGTTCTAGTATCACTGGTGTATAGTTTAAAAGTACAACTGGCCATCCATCGAGTTCTGTTGCTTGAGCACTGTCTTGGTCTGTGAGAGATCTCAGGTTCAAATATCTAAGACAAGAAATACGTGACACAAAATACTGAACAGTAAGGATAAAACAGTTTCATATTTAAAAATATTGACAGAGATCTTGGTAATAAGAAAGACATTAAAGTATATAGTTTTGGTATATATTTGGTTTTACACTATTGGAGGAGCAGATAGTTACAAAACCATTTGGTTTTACATGATTGGAGGAGCATATAGTTACCAAACCATTTGGTTTTACACGATTGGAGGAGCAGATAGTTACAAAACCATTTGTTTTTACACGATTGGAGGAGCAGATAGTTACAAAACCATTTGGTTTTACACTATTGGAGGAGCAGATAGTTACCAAACCATTTGGTTTTACATGATTGGAGGAGCAGATAGTTACCAAACCATTTGGTTTTACACGATTGGAGGAGCAGATAGTTACAAAACCATTTGGTTTTACACGATTGGAGGAGCAGATAGTTACAAAACCATTTGGTTTTACATGATTGGAGGAGCAGATAGTTACCAAACTGTTTGTCTTTTGCATATGTTTGTTTGTAAAGTGAGGACGTCACAAAATTAAATTATAAATAACTTAACAAGTTTCCTCGAAATTCGAAACGTGAATGCTGGAATGAGATATCTCACGTGATGTAAACAGTTGTTGGTAATCCATGGCTAAGGCCAAAATAAAAAAAAAAAGAACGATTTGTAATTCATAGAACATACCAAACATTCCTTTAAATATATTGTGTAACACTCTGAAGTTATTGTAAGAAACTGATTGATGAGCTGTAAAATGATGACATATAATATAACTTATCCTTCTGCAGCTGTCTTAAAAGTGAAAATTATAAAGCGTCTCATCCACGATTGGATCAGAAACTTAATGAAAAAAAGATATATGTGTAATAAAAGTGACAATCAGTTTTGTTATATATGGATTATTTTTTGAAATACAAGTAAAGTACGTTAATATATTCAAGACTGTTTACGATGAAAACAATGTGCTGTTTGAGGCACTTTACTTGTAACCTGAAGGTCGCGGGTTCAAATCCCCGTCACACCAAACATGCTCGCCCTTTCAGTCGCTTTGTAGAATGATGTTTGTTTTAATTCATCCAAATAGAATCAACTTCACTACCAACGAGAGCTATAAACATCTGTATTTTAAGAACGTCGACATTCGTAGCTGTAGGACTAGGAAATTTGTTTAAGTGTTTTCTCGACAGTGAATTCACTTTCAACACTGGTTTCAGTGTAATCGGTTCTTGTAGAAGAAACTTGTCTTGTTGTTCCTACGAAATGCAGCACATTTTGTTGCATTTTCTTTAAAATGATGTGATCGAAAAGCGCGAGCGTAGCTTGGTGTACTTATGTTTGTGATAAACTACTACGTCAAACTTTCTTTGCTTGCTATAGGACATGGTGTCTGGGAAAAGTAACACAAGGGCTGTGTTGGTGTTAACAGGTAAAATTTATGTTACCATGCTCAAAGTTCACACAACTCATAAAATACACACTAATTATGTTTCAATTATGAAATATTTCCTTTTTCTTATTGAAAAGTTTGTAAAAAAAATAGAAAAATAATAATAGAATTCTGCTTTCAGGATATCTGGAAGAACATCACAATGAAACCTACAATTTTATAAAAATTTAAAACTGTCTTTCAGGGGTTAGTTCTTAAAATAAATTAATAAACGACGAACAAAATTAATCAATTTATGGTTAAAACACCTTACATTAGAAATGAAAGATATGTGACTGTTTTGTAATCTGTACATAATGTCATAATGTCGTTATAAGATACTCGAATTAATTCGTGTTTAATTTTCATATTCTTTTAAAAACATGTTTAGTATGTTTATTACTAAGCATAAAGCTAAGCAATAGGTTGTCTGTAACGAGTATCGAAACCCGTCATAACCTGCAGACTTGCCAGTAGCTCTAACTGTATTTTACTTTAAAGTTATCAATATGTTTTGAAACAGAAAAGAAATCTGTCAATTATACTAACCTATCGAGGAAATTTGTTTTATTTTTTTAAATTTCGCACAAAGCTACTCGAGGGCTATCTGCGCTATCCGTTCCTAATTTAACAGTGTAAGCCCAGAGGGAAGGCAGCTAGTCATCACCACCCACCGCCAACTCTTGGGCTACTCTTTTACCAACGAATAGTGGGATTGACCGTCACATTATAACGCCCCCACGACTGAAAGGGCAAGCATGTTTGGTGCGACGGGGATTCGAACCCGCAACCCTTGGTTTACGAGTCCTTAACCCACCTGGTCATGTCGGGCCAATCTATCTAGGGAATTCGAACTTCTGACAATAATTATAATTGCTACTATTTATTGCAATATTATAGTTACTTTTTGTTTCTTAAGATATTATTAAGATTGTAACTAGATGGCGCAGCAGTACGTATTTTACAAAATTGCTCTTGTGGTATCGATTTGGACATTCAACGAAACTTTCGCATAGAGGGCGTGAGGAAGTTTCCCGCCGATAAGTGTTGCTCGTGGACATCACGTTGTTTTAGTTTCACCACACAGATGGGTCAGAACGGAACGTTGTACTTGTGCTACGTCAGTTAAGCCACGAAATTAATTAACAACTGTTTTTTGACGCTGTTTAACATGGATAAACTGCACGGCTTGAAAAAAACGTAAACGGATATTTAAAGGTAGGCTGAAGATATCTGTTTTTACTAAGCAACCTTCACATTAAGTTGCACTGAGAAGTGAAACTTAAGTTATATTGTGAGAAAGAGGAACTCATTTGTCTTTTTAGTGATATTAGTTAATGAAGTTTAAAACTATGCAACAAATTTTATAAGTTACAACTACATGAAAAACCACGCGTCAACGTTTTTCTATCTTATTTTGACATAAATTGTTGTAAATAAGTCAAACAATTCTGGTTCATTTGACAGTTTAATTGAAAATTACTCCGAAACATTACTGAAGTCTTTATTGTAAGGAGCATAACGTAACAGCTACATTCAAAATGTTTTACTATTATTTATATAGTGAGAGAGCGGTTTGTCTGCGGACTTACAACACAAGAGACCGGGTTTCGATACCTGCGGTGAGCAGAACACACTCTGTTTTGTAACTTTGTACTTGTTTACAAACAACCATTCTGCTCCAAGGCTTAATGCCTTACGTTAGACTGTTCCCATTGAAGTGTCGTATTTAATAATGAAGAAATACACTGGTCTCTAGAGCAGGTTCAAACGATTGAAATTTAAGGCCCTATAAACTTAAGACTCAGAAAGGACCTTGTCTTTTAATTATGTTTTTAGTTGATTTTAGTTGTTTAAAGAAACAATTACTTGTTTGCTCACGAGGGCTATCTGCACTAGCCATCCGTAACTTTGCAGTGTAAGACTAGAGGGAAGTCATCTAGTCATCGCCACCCACCGCCAACTCTTGGGCTACTCTTTTACCAACAAATAATGGGATTGAGCGTCACATTATAACGCCCCCACGGCTGAAATGGCGAGCATATTTGGTGCGACCGGGATTCGAATCCGCGACTTTCTGTTTTGGAGTCGAATGCCTTGACCACTTGATCTTGCCGGGCAGTAACAATTTAATTTTTTTAGATAGTTTTAGTTGTTGTGAGTAACAATTACATTGAAGTACTTTACTTTCGTTGCAAATTGGGCTGAGAGAAAAACAAATGTCTGAAATTTTGTGTAGAGATACAATAAAACTAATTATTGTTTTGTGTAGAGATACCATGAAACTAATTTTTGTTTTGGTCGCTATCAGAAAAGTTTTAAGGACAGTACTTTTAAACATGTTGAGTCTCCTATAAAATACTAAAAGTCGTCAAAAATAAGTCGTCATTCTGAACAGCAAATATACAGATGTAAAATACATAGAGACATAAAATATATAGAGATATAAAATATACAAATGTAAAATATATAAAGATAAAATATAGAAATACAAAATATATACAGATGTAAAATATAGAGATATAACACATATAGAGATATAACATAGATAGATAGATATCAAATATACAGATATACGTGCAGATACAAAATTTTCAGATGTAAAATGTATGAAGATATAAAATATATGGAGACATAAAATATATACAGATATTAAATATATGCAGATATAATGGGCCCAGCATGGCCAAGCGCATTAAGGCGTTCGTCTCGAAATGAGAGAGTCGCGGGTTCGAATTCCGGTCGCACCAAACATGCCCGCCTTTTCAGCCGTGGGGGCGTTGTAATGTTATGGTCAATCCCACAATTCATTGGTAAAAGAGTAGCCCAAGAGTTGGTGGTGGGAGGTGATGATTAGCTGCCTTCCCTCTAGTCTTGCAATGTTAAATTAGGGACGGCTAGCACAGATAGCCCTCGAGTAGCTTTGCGCGAAATTCAAAATAATCAAATATACAGGTATAATATATATGTAGATATAAAATATACATATATAAAATATACAGAGATATTAAATACATAGTTATAAAAGTATAGAGATATAAGATATGAAACTTTTTTTAGTGCGTACACTTTTATAATGAGCGTCAGTAAGCCTTTCGGTTGGTCGGTGTTGCTTTTCTCAGCTGCGTCACGTACTCTTCACATTTTAAGCAACTAAAAGTCAAAAGAGACTTCAGAAACGCATAATTTATGTGTTCGTAAAGGTTTATCTGGTCCTTATACATCATTAATTAAAATTTTATTAGTTTATATAACCAAAACTTATAATGTGGCTTATATAGCAACAATATTTTGTTGTGCCTCGGCTGAAAAACCATTTATTATGTACCGCGTAATTTCCTTATTGCATCGAAACACCAGCGAATAAAGACACTTGAGTGGTTTGCGTTAATCATTTATTTTGATTTAACCTAAAAATTACGGAACAATGAGATAAAAACAATCAACTAAAGAAATCACAATTTAAAAACGAAACAACGTCTGCCTTCTGTGGTGCAGACCAAACGTTACATACCAACGTCTGCCTTCTGTGGTACAGACCGAAATGTTATATACCGACGTCTGCCTTCTGTGGTACAGTCCGTAATTTTATATACCGACGTCTGCCTTCTGTGGTACAATCCGTAATTTTATATACCGACGTCTGCCTTCTGTGGTACAATCCGTAATTTTATGTACCAGCATCTGCCTTCTGTGATACAGAAATGTTATATACCACTAAAATCTTTCTCACATTACCATTCAAGAATGATTTCCAACGTCTTGTTTGAATTGTTTTAAGGCCCTCTGGTGATTAAAAATATTATTCAGTTTCATGTTCATCTGAAGAATCCTATTTTTACTGTAGTGTTTAATGAAAAGTCCAGTTAACGAAATAAATAGTATGTACTACTATTACGTAGTTTGTAAAACGTGAATTTTATATAAAAAAAGAAAACTTTACAGTCAAAAGAACTACTCATACTTATTAATTTTGCAGGTTCACATTTTTTACAAAACATGTGTACTAATAAATGAAACACAGAACTTGGTGCAGAAAGAGTTCTTTCCGAGCGGCAATCCGAACGTTTTAGTTTTTACGTTTGCCGCTAGGAAAAGTACCGTGACGTAATAGTTGCCAAACAAACCACCAACGCCAGCTCGTTGAATGTAAATAAACATGTTAAGTGTATACGGAGAAACAGAGGCGGAGTCTGTTTTGACTTTGTGTTCTGAACAGTGTCGAGTAGCGTCATATCAATTCGAACCTACTCTGAACGAACCTAGAAGAGTTACTTTTTACACAGATCTGACAAGTTATTGTGATGGGGACAGTTCCACGGGCGAGAGTAGCGGAACTGTGAGTTATACTGATAGCGCCAAGGCCGGTTGCGAGTCGGTTATACGTCCAGTGGAAGAATGGTAAGCCTAAGTCATGACAACAAATATGGTCTGTATTATTTCACGTGCAATTTTAAGCATCTCGAAACCTGTTTGGTGTTTATAAATTATTGGTATCACAGACTGGGTTTTATTTGTTTATACTTTGCTGACTATCGTAACTAATACTCGGCCCTTCCACAATCATTGTACCAGGTATTTATGACTCGTAACAAAATGAATTGTAACTATACGTCATAATTCGGCCTATAAAATCAAACTAGATGAAGCAATCTGAAGAGTTAATTTATCTTGAATTGTTAAATTTGAAAAATGGAATTCTTCAAACTTTTCCATATTTAAAAATGATACAAAAACATCTACAGAATGATCCACCAGATTTAAACTTGGAATATACTCTATTTGGGATAGATTTGTCCACTGTCTAGACTGGGAAATCTAGGTTTCACTGACTTTCAGGTGACACAAATGAAAAACACGCTAATGAATGTAAAATATGTATGTCTAGTTACATTCTTCAAAAACTTGTACTTTTTAAATTATTATATTGTACTAGTTATTGTTTATCGCTTTATACTGCACACACACTTTTACGTTTGTTCTTTTCGTGATGACAAGGGATGGCTTCAGAGGAGTGGAACCTGTACAATGCTGGCTGAGATCAGTCCTCAGCTCTACACGAGGAAAGATGGTGGGGACTATCCTGTCTACTGGCGATGGTTTTGTTCAGTCTCAACCTGCCTGGCTTGAAACCCACGGAATCCAAAACAGTGGGATCGGACACAAAACATGAACGTTAAAAGTGATCTTGACAAAGTTTTGCATGGTGTGAAGGTGTCCAGTTCTTCCTATTGGCCATTTGCACACACTGTCGCCACCTTGCCGGTTCCTTCTCCTTGCACGGAAACGAAAAGAAGCTTTTGCCCGATGCCGAACCGTTCTTACAACCATAAGCAATGCAGTAAACCATGTTGTCATAAAACAAACATAAAGTAGCAATATCAAGACAAAAAATTGCTCAATGCAACATGTGGGCCCTACTTCACAACCAGTACTGGAATGACTCAATGCAACATGTGGGCCCTACTTCACAACCAGTACTGGAATGACTCAATGCAACGTGTGGGTCCTACTTCACAAGCAGTACTG
Source organism: Carcinoscorpius rotundicauda (assembly GCA_011833715.1). NCBI lineage: Eukaryota > Metazoa > Arthropoda > Merostomata > Xiphosura > Limulidae > Carcinoscorpius > Carcinoscorpius rotundicauda. The sequence continues at coordinate 5,066,436 of CM022399.1, read as the reverse complement.
GAATGACTCAATGCAATATGTGGGCCCTACTTCACAAGCAGTACTGGAATGACTCAATGCAACATGTGGGCCCTACTTCACAACCAGTACTGGAATGACTCAATGCAATATGTGGGCCCTACTTCACAACCAGTACTGGAATGACTCAATGTAACGTGTGGGTCCTACTTCACAAGCAGTACTGGAATGACTCAATGCAACGTGTGGGCCCTACTTCACAACCAGTACTGGAATGACTCAATGCAACGTGTGGGTCCTACTTCACAAGCAGTACTGGAATGACTCAATGCAATATGTGGGCCCTACTTCACAACCAGTACTGGAATGACTCAATGCAACGTGTGGGCCCTACTTCACAACCAGTACTGGAATGACTCAATGCAACGTGTGGGCCCTACTTCACAAGCAGTACTGGAATGACTCAATGCAACATGTGGGCCCTACTTCACAACCAGTACTGGAATGACTCAATGCAACGTGTGGGCCCTACTTCACAACCAGTACTGGAATGACTCAATGCAACGTGTGGGCCCTACTTCACAACCAGTACTGGAATGACTCAATGCAATATGTGGGCCCTACTTCACAACCAGTACTGGAATGACTCAATGCCACGTGTGGGCCCTACTTCACAACCAGTACTGGAATGACTCAATGCAACATGTGGGCCCTACTTCACAACCAGTACTGGAATGGCTCAATGCAACATGTTGGCCCTACTTCACGAGCACTACTTGAATGACTCAATGCAATATCTTGGCCCTACTTCACAACCAGTACTGGAATGACTCAATGCAATATGTGGGCCCTACTTCACAATCAGTACTGGAATGACTCAATGCAATATGTGGGCCCTACTTCACAAGCAGTACTGGAATGACTCAATACAACGTGTGGGCCCTACTTCACAATCAGTACTGGAATGACTCAATGCAATATGTGGGCCCTACTTCACAACCAGTACTGGAATGACTCAATGCAACGTGTGGGTCCTACTTCACAACCAGTACTGGAATGACTCAATGCAATATGTAGGCCCTACTTCACAACCAGTACTGGAATGACTCAATGCAACGTGTGGGCCCTACTTCACAACCAGTACTGAGAATTAAAACAGTTTCATAATTTGAGGGTCCAATGCTATCCTGTTAAGAATACGAAACTTTTAGTCCTAACTGAAACGATTTGAGATAACAATGAACAAAGTTGGATCTTTACTGTTTAAGTAGTAACTTAGTAAATTAACAAACATAACATTGTTGAAATTGTCATGTGAACCGGTTTCTCTTGACAAGGTAATCTGAGTGTCTGTGTTTTGAATCTCGCGCAAAGCTACACAAGGGCTATCTGTGTTAGCTGTTCCTGATTTAGCAGTGTAAGACTAGAGGGAAGGCAGCTAGACATCATCACCCACCGCCAACTCGTGGACTACTCTTTTACCATCGAATAGTTGGATTGTCCGTCACATAATAACGCTCCCACGGCCGAAAGGGCGAGCATATTTGGTGCGACCGGGATTCGAATCAGCGACCCTCAGATAACGAGTCGAACGCCTTAACCCACCTGGCCATACCGGAATAGGTTATCTGAAAGACATTAGTAGCAGTATTGTTGTGAGAAATAAAATGTTGGATGTGTTAATAATTGTACAGCTCGACACATTTCGTAATCGTTTACAATGTATTCGTTGGAAAACATCTAAATTAATGGCACGAATCTTCAAATGTTTCATACATTAGTTTGTTACTTAGATTTTAATATATATATATATATATATATATATATATATATATAAGTTTGCTATAACCAAACAAATATATTTTAATTTAAAAAAATAATTACCAAAAAAACCTCTACACTAGTTATAAATATTCCCACTTTTCTAATTTCTATTTCTATCTTTAATTCTTACTCTCTTACCTGAGACTGACGAATGGAGGTTAAGACTGGTAGACGGTGTATCTCCACCGCAATGTGGGTCCTGCTTCTTCAGTCACCTCCAAAACCTAAATTACATTTTATATCCTACATTTTAGCTTATAACTTGGGATCTTTTCAACTAATGTAGCGTATTTTGTTTAATCTATATTCTTATGTTATAACAAACTAATATCATTAGTCAAAGGTTTGAATTTGATGTTTAAAAGCAGTCCTTCTTTTTTATTTTGTTTACTTAACTTTATCAGTATTAATGTTCCCTAACATATATATATATATTATAAAGTTTAGGTCGTATCAGACATACAAATATGATAGAAGTAAGTTTTTATTTCCATGCAGAGATTGCTGTGCACATCGTGCTGTTATGTTGACACAACTTTCACGATACAAAAAATGAAAGGCAGATATAAATGTTCCCTCAACTTTTGAAGGTTAAAAAGAAATATCTTACACGCTAAAATCCGGGTTTCGATACCCGTGGTGGGCAGAACACAGATAGCCCATTGTGTAGCTTTGTGCTTAATTCAAAACAACAACAACAGCCTCCTTCACTTGCCCTAAGTTATTCGTCGCTAGCCTCCTATCTTTATTAAAAAACAATAATCATGTTGGCCTAATTCTTTAGAATATCACGGTAATGATATAAAGGAACGGTATATCGTTAAGTCTTGCATCATGGTGGATTTAGACCAGTATTATGACACAAATGAATGATGCATAGCTGTCGAGTGTGGATATCAAAATTGAGCCACAACTCGAGAGATAACTTTATCAAAGTTTCTGATCCTCTCAATCGAAACGCTTGAATTATGTTGTACATAATTTTACATACATGAATTATGCCGTCAAGTATAAACGTAAAATTCTTTTCACTTTGTTGAAAAATTAGAAATAAACCTTTAAGTAATACAATCAGTCCTTTTTCGCCGCACCTTTTTATTACACCCAACGTGTATTTCATTATATATTGTGCCTTTTTGTCAATACACATTAAAAAACCACAGCAAGCAAAAAAGTGACATTTGATAATAACCAACATTAGCTTTAAGATAGCAACTCTGTTATCTGGAACATACCTGTGCTTCACAGAACCAACCAGATTTAAAAAAATATATATAGTGGTAGTTTTTCTCATTAAAAGAGTGTTTATAGCTTTCTTTACACTAACGCCATGGAATTTAGATTAACAGTTTCTTGTCATCACCAGCTTGCAGTTGGTACAGCCGTATTAATCATTATTATTTATACGAATTGCTTAAACTAATATCACGTGACACTAAACACTCTGTAGTTAGGAGGATTTCATAAAATTTAGCAGATCTGAACTTAAAAGTCGGCAATGAATAATAACTATCAACTCTTATGATTCTTTTGATCACTTCAGCTAGAAACTGATAATCTAGTCTGCTTGGCCTAACCAGTACTTTAGTATCTCCACGTCCTTTCACCTTATAGTTTTATTGCTGTAATTTAGCTGTCCTTAATTTGAATGACCATTACTAAAATCAGCATAGTTTACTCACAGGTGAAGCTGTGGCAGAAATGTTAGACCTATATCTCACGTGACTTTTGTAGAAATGTTCGACCTATATTTCACGTGACTTTTGTAGAAATGTTCGACCTATATTTCACGTGACTTTTGTAGAAATGTTAGACCAATATCTCACGTGAGTTTTGTAGAAATGCTAGACCTATATCTCACGTGACTTTTGTAGAAATGTTAGACCTATATCTCACGTGACTTTTGTAGAAATGTTAGGCCTATATCTCACGTGACTTTTGTAGAAATGTTAGACCTATATCTCACGTGACTTTTGTAGAAATGCTAGACCTATATCTCACGTGACTTTTGTAGAAATGCTAGACCTATATCTCACGTGACTTTTGTAGAAATGTTAGACCTATATCTCACGTGACTTTTGTAGAAATGTTCGACCTATATCTCACGTTACTTTTGTAGAAATGTTAGACCAATATCTCACGTGACTTTTGTAGAAATGCTAGACCTATATCTCACGTGACTTTTGTAGAAATGCTAGACCTATATCTCACGTGACTTTTGTAGAAATGTTAGACCTATATCTCACGTGACTTTTGTAGAAATGTTAGACCTATATCTCACGTGACTTTTGTAGAAATGTTAGGCCTATATCTCACGTGACTTTTGTAGAAATGTTAGACCTATATCTCACGTGACTTTTGTAGAAATGTTAGACCTATATCTCACGTGACTTTTGTAGAAATGCTAGACCTATATCTCACGTGACTTTTGTAGAAATGCTAGACCTATATCTCACGTGACTTTTGTAGAAATGCTAGACCTATATCTCACGTGACTTTTGTAGAAATGTTAGACCAATATCTCACGTGACTTTTGTAGAAATGTTAGACCTATATCTCACGTGACTTTTGTAGAAATGTTAGACCAATATCTCACGTTTCTTTTGTAGAAATGTTAGACCTATATCTCACGTGACTTTTGTAGAAATGTTAGACCAATATCTCACGTTTCTTTTGTAGAAATGTTAGACCTATATCTCACGTGACTTTTGTAGAAATGTTAGACCAATATCTCACGTGACTTTTGTAGAAATGTTAGACCAATATCTCACGTGACTTTTGTAGAAATGTTAGACCTATATCTCACGTGACTTTTGTAGAAATGTTAGACCTATATCTCACGTGACTTTTGTAAAAATGTTAGGCCTATATCTCACGTGACTTTTGTAGAAATGTTAGACCTATATCTCACGTGACTTTTGTAGAAATGTTAGGCCTATATCTCACGTGACTTTTGTAGAAATGTTAGACCTATATCTCACGTGACTTTTGTAGAAATGCTAGACCTATATCTCACGTGACTTTTGTAGAAATGTTAGACCTATATCTCACGTGACTTTTGTAGAAATGTTAGACCTATATCTCACGTGACTTTTGTAGAAATGTTAGACCAATATCTCACGTTTCTTTTGTAGAAATGTTAGACCTATATCTCACGTGACTTTTGTAGAAATGTTAGACCAATATCTCACGTGACTTTTGTAGAAATGTTAGACCAATATCTCACGTGAGTTTTGTAGAAATGTTAGACCTATATCTCATGTGACTTTTGTAGAAATGTTAGACCTATATCTCACGTGACTTTTGTAGAAATGTTAGGCCTATATCTCACGTGACTTTTGTAGAAATGTTAGACCTATATCTCACGTGACTTTTGTAGAAATGTTAGACCAATATCTCACGTGACTTTTGTAGAAATGTTAGACCTATATCTCACGTGACTTTTGTGAAGGAATACGCAAACACTTTGGTGAAATTTTAGCAGTTTTTGTCCAATAATTTTGCATATATTGGACCTATTTATAAGAAATGAGATTTCTATTTGTGGGCTGAGAAAGATCTGTCAGTGTACCAAACTTGATAATAACACATATATGTTAGTATGTTTTTTTGTTTATTTTTTATAAATCAAACAACATTTCCGTAATTTTGGTGCGAAGAAAAAAGGAAAAAACTCAGTCAAGATTGGAGATGTTGTATTTTAGGTATTCATTAATAGATTGCCTTGAAATTTGGTATGTGATGTATGTGTCCAGTGCAGCACATCCTTTGGTCTGAGTGGCCACAGTTCGAGTTACAGAAGTTGAAAGATCGATAAACTACCATTTCTGTTAAAAGCACACGTAGTGTGTTTTCCACGTTGGTTTTGGCCACAAAACAAACTGCTATATAACTTGAAATGTAAAGTTTATCTGACCGGTACACTGCCAAATCTTGAAAACTGCTGGTTTCCTGTTTTTTTACATGGCTCTTGGTGGATCTTTAAGGTTCTTTATTTCAAGTGAGACTTTCAGTGAAGCATAAGATAGCTTGTTTGTAAAAATAAAGATTTTACCTGTGCGACTATGATTTTTAGCTTAGAATCCAACATCAGTCTTCTTGTGACGTTATACTAGCAGTCAACAGATGGTGTTTCTCCAATCAAGGAGATATGCTTATTATGTGAAAATAGGATTTTTTTGACGAAGAGAGCAACACCAAAGGAACTGACGTAAGTATATTATTGTAAAACGTGTAAGCGTAGAAGGTTGTATGTTTGAAACAAATACATTCCTGTTTTCTGTGTTCAGTGATGACTGACTGACTGTTTAGACACAGGTCTTAGATATAACGACAGAATAATATTTGTTATTGATGACAAGAAACCAACTTGAAATTAAAATGTATCTCTGAACGGCTGGTACGGGTATTAACGCTTTTACTGATAAGCAGAGAACAACGTTTCGACCTTCCTAGATCATTTACAGGTTAACAAAGATGACTTGGGAAGGTCGAAACGTTGTTCTCTGCTTATCAGTAAAAGTGTTAATACCCGTACCAGCCGTTCTGAGATACCAAGAATATATGGATTGAAACACATTAAATCTCTAACACGTGAACATAGAGAATTACGTTGATACGTGTAAAGGGAAAGCCTTATGTCAATATTTATATATCAGTATGTCGACATAATGTTACTCCCAGATATTTTGTCGTCTATTATTGTTCTGTATAAATATAATCAGATAACAATAAACATATATGTATATATATCTGTTTTTAGAGACTGTACAAACATTATCTTTTTTGTTTGAATTTTTTTCATATTATACTCTGAGAACTGTCGTTAAAAATATATATATATATATATATTTATGTATCACTTGACTTTCCTTAATCCACACGCACATTTAAACTGTCATATACACCCCCAGTTTCTGCAGAGTGTAGAAGTTTCCGTGTTCAAGACACGTGGAAGCTAGAAAGACATTTTTCAGTTCCTTGGACTGTTCTTGTTTGGTAGGAACGCCTATGAATAACTAATCGACTAGAATTATTTCTTCATAAGTTAACGTTTATGCTTTGTGTTCGCTATCGATTCATACGGTGTACATTCCAGTGGAACTGAAGAAAAGATTTTTAACCATTAATTTCCACAGATTCGTTACGACCTGGATTATTTTAAAAACCACTTATCATTAATTATAAAAATTAATATAAACTAGGCTATCTGGTTCTGAAATTATACCTCCTTAGACCATATAAATATGAGAAAACACTTGTATGGGGGCACTTTATTCTTTATGCCACAGAAACGCTGTCTCATAATCCATTATAATATTGTATGAAAAGCTTACGTTTTATGTGATTTAGCAGTATAGACACCACTTAAAAGGTAGCCCGTCGATGTAAAGACTGTATTTTAGTTAATGATGAGATGAATGTTTACTTAGTTATTATCATTCAAGTACAATGAAAATGTGGAATGTTTACTTAGTTATCATCATTCAAGTACAATGAAAATGTCGAATGTTTATTTTGTTGTTATCATTCAATTACAATGAAAATGTGGAATGTTTACTTAGTTATCACAATTTAAATACAACGAAAATGTGGAATGTTTACTCAGTTATCATCATTCAAACACAATGAAAATGTCGAATGTTTACTTAGTTATCATCATTCAAACACAATGAAAATGTTGAATGTTTACTTAGTTATTATCATTCAAGTACAATGAAAATGTTGAATGTTTACTTGGTTTAAAATCGATACATCAACTGTAATTAATAAAGAACGGAAAGAACGTAGTCGATGCTAATTCAAATTATTGGTATTAAGTAACTGGAATAAAACGTTTGAAACATAAACCTGGATAAGATTATTCTTGCTAATTAAACCCCAAATGCTCTTGTTGTAATGAGTAGCTGGTCTCAGGCTATAAAGGAAAGTGTAGGTTTAATACTGTTATATATTTTATATTGGTCTGTTAAGGAGTTGGTTGGTTGGCGTTTATTGGCGCAGAGCAACTACACTAGTTGGCAGGAGAGACGTTTAATGTGTTTTGTTCGTTAAACACAGATTACCGCGTGCTGTGCCCGAAACGGAAGGCACATTCTGTGACGTTAACGAAAAACGATTCTGTTACATTCAACTTCCCCGTCGCGCAAAACATGCTCGTCCTTTCAAACGTGGGGGCGCTGTAATGTTACGGTCAATCCCACAAATCGTTGGTAAGAGAGTAGTCCAAGGGTTGGTGGTGGGTGGTGATGACTAACTGCCTTCTTTCTAGTCTTATACTGTTAAATTAGGGACGGCTAGCGCAGATAGCCCTCGTGTAGCTTTGCGTGAAATTCAAAAACAAACCAAATAATACATTTGAGTGTAATTATTCTGGTTCTTCAATGGAGTAGGAAGGATTTGTAAAGTGAGGGTGCTGTACAATGAAAAGGGAAGCTATTGCTAAAAGCAGTTCAGTCTTATGGGGTCTGCACGAACCTCTGAAAATTAACATAACATAATTTGCAGATGCTATACAAGTCGTACAAGCGAACATGACGACCTCACTTTATTGCCTCAAACAAGCCAAATTAAAACACAGGAAACTCCCACGTTAAGATAACTTAAGATAACAACCACAACGTTCCTGACCACCCTTGTTGGGGAAAGAATTCCCCAGACTTCTCTATAAACTAAACCCCTGCCAAGGTTTCGTTCGTGAAGGTGATAAAACACCCACAGTTTCGACCCTCCTGTTTATGATTACATCCATATTTATGTAAAATTATTTTTCAACTAACTATTTTATTAAACGTAATAAACGTATTGGAAACATAATTTTTTATGATGAATACAGTATTCTTTTGTTTTTTAGTTCAAAAGGGAGAAGGATAACATATTTATAACATTGGTAAACCCGTGTATACTAAGTCGACACTATTACTCAGTGAGACTGCACCAAAGAATGTAAGTCATTTGTATATAAATTAGAGAGTCGACCCCTCGTGTGTTATGCATGTTCAAGGTCCGGTTCCATTCCTCTTGAGGGTCATGATTCTGTTGTTTAGCGATAAGAAAGGAACACCATACACTCTAACATAAACATACGAAAAATTAAAGAAGCCTTACTTATACAACAACTCAAACCCAAAATAAACCAATATAAAGGAACACCATTATACCTATATTAATATTATAGACAAAATTATATATTCAAACCGCGCCCTCTACATTGCAACACTCAATTATACAACCCCTCCCAAACACGTGGTCAGCTTCCGACCAGTAACCCTTTCTTTGTGAACCTGACGATGACCGAAGAAGGTCGAAACGTTGTTCGCTCTTCTATTTGAAGTGTTTTCTGGGCCCAGAACAGCCGTTTTTGCATATAAAAGTACTCTAGCCGTTCGTTCTGTTATTAAATATAATATTTCAATTGTATTTTATACGTTGTGATAATTTTATTTGTATTACTTGTTAGATTTGTAGATGTTCCAGTACTTGTCTGAAATTCGGTGAGAATTTGACTTGAGATTTAATACAGAAATATGATGTGTGTAACATGGCATACAACAGCTGAGATTTAATACAGAAATATGATGTGTAACATGGCATACAACAGCTGAGACTTAATACACAAATATGATGTGTGTGACATGGCATACAACAGCTGAGATTTAATACAGAAATATGATGTGTGTAACATGGCATACAACAGCTGAGACTTAATACAGAAATATGATGTGTGTAACATGGCATACAACTGCTGAGTTTTAGTACAGAAATATGATGTGTGTAACATGGCATACAACAGCTGAGGTTTAATACAGAAATATGATGTGTGTAACATGGCATACAACAGCTGAGATTTAATACACAAATATGATGTGTGTAACATGGCATACAACAGCTGAGACTTAATACACAAATATGATGTGTGTGACATGGCATACAACAGCTGAGACTTAATACAGAAATATGATGTGTGTGACATGGCATACAACAGCTGAGACTTAATACAGAAATATGATGTGTGTGACATGGCATACAACAGCTGAGACTTAATACACAAATATGACGTGTGTGACATGGCATACAACAGCTGAGACTTAATACACAAATATGATGTGTGTAACATGGCATACAACAGCTGAGATTTAATACAGAAATATGATGTGTGTAACATGGCATACAACAGCTGAGACTTAATACAGAAATATGATGTGTGTAACATGGCATACAACTGCTGAGTTTTAATACAGAAATATGATGTGTGTAACATGGCATACAACAGCTGAGGTTTAATACAGAAATATGATGTGTGTAACATGGCATACAACAGCTGAGATTTAATACAGAAATATGATGTGTGTAACATGGCATACAACAGCTGAGACTTAATACAGAAATATGACGTGTGTGACATGGCATACAACAGCTGAGACTTAATACACAAATATGATGTGTGTGACATGGCATACAACAGCTGAGACTTAATACAGAAATATGATGTGTGTGACATGGCATACAACTGCTGAGATTTAATACAGAAATATGATGTGTGTAACATGGCATACAACAGCTGAGATTTAATACACAAATATGATGTGTGTAACATGGCATACAACAGCTGAGACTTAATACACAAATATGATGTGTGTGACATGGCATACAACAGCTGAGACTTAATACACAAATATGACGTGTGTGACATGGCATACAACAGCTGAGACTTAATACACAAATATGATGTGTGTAACATGGCATACAACAGCTGAGATTTAATACAGAAATATGATGTGTGTAACATGGCATACAACAGCTGAGACTTAATACAGAAATATGATGTGTGTAACATGGCATACAACTGCTGAGTTTTAATACAGAAATATGATGTGTGTAACATGGCATACAACAGCTGAGGTTTAATACAGAAATATGATGTGTGTAACATGGCATACAACAGCTGAGATTTAATACAGAAATATGATGTGTGTAACATGGCATACAACAGCTGAGACTTAATACAGAAATATGACGTGTGTGACATGGCATACAACAGCTGAGACTTAATACACAAATATGATGTGTGTGACATGGCATACAACAGCTGAGACTTAATACACAAATATGATGTGTGTGACATGGCATACAACTGCTGAGATTTAATACACAAATATGATGTGTGTAACATGGCATACAACAGCTGAGATTTAATACACAAATATGATGTGTGTAACATGGCATACAACAGCTGAGACTTAATACAGAAATATGATGTGTGTGACATGGCATACAACAGCTGAGACTTAATACACAAATATGATGTGTGTGACATGGCATACAACAGCTGAGACTTAATACAGAAATATGATGTGTGTAACATGGCATACAACAGCTGAGATTTAATACAGAAATATGATGTGTGTAACATGGCATACAACAGCTGAGACTTAATACAGAAATATGACGTGTGTGACATGGCATACAACAGCTGAGACTTAATACACAAATATGATGTGTGTGACATGGCATACAACAGCTGAGACTTAATACACAAATATGATGTGTGTGACATGGCATACAACAGCTGAGACTTAATACACAAATATGATGTGTGTGACATACAAGTAAAAACATTATTTAAACGCTTGTAGCTTTATATTAGAAGGAAATTTTTATCACGTCATATCTGTTTCAGAAAATAAACTTTCTTTTTATTTTTCTGTATCTTTTACCATTATTTTTATAAGGGTGTTCATGTCAAATATTTTAATATTTTACCATTATCTGACTTGTCTCACACATAGTGTAATGACTGTAAGTCATGTTCACCACTTCCTGACTATAAGTCATGCTCACCACTTCCTGACTGTAAGGCATGTTCGCCACTTCCTGACTGTAAGGCATGTTCACCACTTTCTGACTGTAACTCATGTTCACTACTTCCTGACTGTAAGTCATGTTCACGACTTCCTAACTGTAAGTCATGTTCACCACTTCCTAACTGTAAGGCATGTTCACCACTTCCTAACTGTAAGGCATGTTCACCACTTCCTGACTGTAAGGCATGTTCACCACTTTCTGACTGTAACTCATGTTCACTACTTCCTGACTGTAAGTCATGTTCACGACTTCCTAACTGTAAGTCATGTTCACCACTTCCTAACTGTAACTCATGTTCACCACTTCCTGACTGTAAGGCATGTTTACCACTTCCTGACTGTAAGTCATGTTCACCACTTCCTGACTGTAAGGCATGTTTACCACTTCCTGACTGTAAGTCATGTTCACCACTTCCTGACTGTAAGCCATGTTCACCACTTCCTGACTGTAAGTCATGTTCACCACTTCCATTAATATCATTCATATATATATGTATCGCCATCCGCTGGTACAGCAGTAAGTCTAAGGATTTATAAGGCTAAAATCAGGGGTTCGATTCCCCTCGGTGGGCTCAGTAGATACCCCGATGTGGCTTTTCTACAAGAAAACACACACACACACATATAAGGATATTGCCTTTACGCCCTCGGGTTGCTTAGCATTTAGCTTTAGGGTTTATAACGTTAAACTTCGTGGTTCGATACTCGCTGTAGGAACTGCGCTTTGTGTAGCTTTAACTTAAAAATAGACAACTACTTTAAATCACAACTTTCGTTCAATCTCTTGCTTCACAAAATTGAGCCATCTCTTGGTGTGTTTGGTTAAATGACCAGTAGTGTTTTCATCAGTAAGTTAATCTGTGATCGTTATATATGCCACTGAATGTGCGTCTTTTCATCTGAAGACGAAAAAAGTGGACCTATGTTAATCTATGTTAAATCTAATTAATAACAAGTGTAATACTTTAGCGAAATTCACAATAACAGATTTACGTGTTTTCGTCAGTTTTATGTCGTATATGCGTATACGAATATAATATCGAAAAGTATGGAAACACCTCATAATAACATTAAATCAGACACGAACATTAAACTACGAGTCAAAAAATCATTACATTTCATGGTGTGTGGCTTCAAGAAGTGTTAATTACATAATTAGAAACAGCGGAATGTGTGTGTTTTTCAGCTGCGGCATATCGGCTCATAGAACGTCTCTTCAGTGTTTTGTTATCAAATAAGTGCCTTTAATTTATATTTATTCGACGCGGATTCGAATCCCCGTCGTACTGAACGTGCTCATCCTTTCAGCCGCGGGGGCGTTATAATAGGACGGTAAATCCCACTTTTCGTTGGTAAAAAGAGTAGGCCAAGAGTTGGCGGTGAGTGGTGATGACTAGCTGCCTTCCTTCTAGTCTTACACTGCTAAATTAGGGACGGTTTGCACAAATAGCTCTCGAGTAGTGGGATTGACCGCGACATTCTAACTCTCTCCGGGTGGAAAGGGTGAGCGTGTTTGGTGTGATGGGGATTCGACCCTCGGACTACGAGTCGAGCGCCTTAACAACCTGGCCATGCCGGTCTTGTTTTTGAGTAAGAATTACTTAGTTTGAATATGTTCTAAACACGGTATTGTGTTGTTTCATTTTTATAATACACCGTTAGGTGGTGTTTAATTATTATAACGCTAAATATTTTATTTATGTAGAACGGAATTTAGACGAAAATCGTTATTAAACATAAAACATTATATAATTATTAAATATAATAATAATTTTTCGACATTTCATATATACTTATATTTTTATAATAATATAAATGTAGGGCTAAGAGAATTTCAAAAATCATCTCCTTTCAAAACGCTTAAATAAAGGAAAACAACATGAGAAGAACGTTCAGATATCTCCAAATGTAACAGTGTCTGTGAAGAATACGTCAATACAGAGAAATATCTGAGGTCAAACATTTTTAGTCGTTCACCAAATACAGTGTTTATGAAATATGAAATATTTACGACCAGGGAAATGAAATGAAAAGTAAAACACAGTTTAGATGTGGCTAAGTAAATCTGTAGGCGGATCTTATGTGTCATTTATTTCGTATTTCGCTGAAAAAAAAATTACGTTTACCTATAATAATGCACTTTCATCTTTGGTATCAAACTAATCTATTTTTCATTGTAAATTGTGTGCTGAGGGTTTCTTGTGGAACGTGCAGTTTTATTTTGTTTTATACTTTAATTCCAGATTAGCATCTCAAGTTGTAAGACGAACTTTTATTTTGGCGATTAGACAAGTCATACCAAATAATGATTACAACGTCCATCTTAATTTATTATATGAATAATAAAAGTCTGTAGGGAACTGGCATAAAATTAACTTTTAGTTATTAGAGTTACGAGTTATGATTGCGGAGAACGTGTAATTGTTTTATATAATAACATACATAACCTAGCGGAGAACGCGTAATTGTTTTATATAATAACATACATAACCTAGCGGAGAACGCGTAATTGTTTTATATAATAACATACATAACCTAGCGGAGAACGCGTAATTGTTTTATATAACAACATACATAGCCTAGCGGAGAACGTGTAATTGTTTTATATAATAGCATTCATAACCTAGCGGAGAACGTGTAATTGTTTTATATAATAACATACATAACCTAGCGGAGAACGTGTAATTGTTTTATATAATAACATACATAACCTAGCGGAGAACGCGTAATTGTTTTATATAATAACATACATAACCTAGCGGAGAACGCGTAATTGTTTTATATAATAACATACATAACCTAGCGGAGAACGCGTAATTGTTTTATATAATAACATACATAACCTAGCGGAGAACGCGTAATTGTTTTATATAATAACATACATAACCTAGCGGAGAACGCGTAATTGTTTTATATAATAACATACATAACCTAGCGGAGAACGCGTAATTGTTTTATATAATAACATACATAACCTAGCGGAGAACGCGTAATTGTTTTATATAATAACATACATAACCTAGCGGAGAACGCGTAATTGTTTTATATAATAACATACATAACCTAGCGGAGAACGCGTAATTGTTTTATATAATAACATACATAACCTAGCGGAGAACGCGTAATTGTTTTATATAATAACATACATAACCTAGCGGAGAACGCGTAATTGTTTTATATAATAACATACATAACCTAGCGGAGAACGCGTACTTGTTTTATATAATAACATATATAGCCTAGCGGAGAACGTGTACTTGTTTTATATAATAACATACATAACCTAGCGGAGAACGTGTAATAGTTTTATATAATAACATACATAGCCTAGAGAAGAACGTGTAATTGTTTTATATAATAACATACATAGCCTAGAGAAGAACGTGTACTTGTTTTATATAATAACATACATAACCTAGTGGAGAACGTGTAATTGTTTTATATAATAACCTACATAACATAGTACGGATGTACCCAATAATATTCTCTCTGAATGGATGATTTCACAGTAATTACATTTTTTCTTTAATAATACGTGTTGTTTGCGCGTGACGACCGCACGCATGGAAAGAAATAGATGTCTTGTGGAATAATATAGGAAGTTGACGGAAATACACATTTGACGAGTACCTATTAATATTGTGAAACAAAAAGTATTTAATTTTCATTCATCCAAGATATGTGTTGTCCTTAATTAAAACCCCAGAAAGGAACAATGTAAAGAGAGTTAAGAAGCAGATTGAAGAAATATCAAACTATTTAAGCACGAAACGTCACATGATTCTGTAAATATTAGCTTTTATTAGAGGGCGTTTGTTACTACAACTTTGAAACTGCTACTAACAGCCCCAACAGGGCTTGATGTTGGTAGCAACTACAGTAGACAAAACGAGATTTATCATTTCATGTACAAACTGTAGGTGAAGAAAGGATTTAATGTTTTCTACTTGTAACAACAAAGTTACACAGTGGGGCTCTCTCAGCTTTCTACATGTTGTAATAACAAAGTTACACAGTGGAGCTCTCTCAGCTTTCTACATGTAGTAATAACAAAGTTACACAGTGGGGCTCTCTCAGCTTTCTACTTCTAGTAATAACAAAGTTACACAGTGGAGCTCTCTCAGCTTTCTACATGTAGTAATAACAAAATTACACAGTGGGGCTCTCTCAGCTTTCTACATGTAGTAATAACAAAGTTACGCAGTGGGGCTCTCTCAGCTTTCTACATGTAGTAATAACAAAGTTACACAGTGAAGCTCTCTCAGCTTTCTACATGTAGTAATAACAACAAAATTACACAGTGGGGCTCTCTCAGCTTTCTACATGTAGTAATAACAAAATTACACAGTGGGGCTCTCTCAGCTTTCTACATGTAGTAATAACAAAGTTACACAGTGGGGCTCTCTCAGCTTTCTACATGTAGTAATAACAAAGTTACACAGTGGGGCTCTCTCAGTTTTCTACATGTAGTAATAACAAAGTTACACAGTGGGGCTCTCTCAGTTTTCTACATGTAGTAATAACAAAGTTACACAGTGGGGCTCTCTCAGTTTTCTACATGTAGTAATAACAAAGTTACACAGTGGGGCTCTCTCAGCTTTCTACATGTAGTAATAACAACAAAGTTACACAGTGATCTATCTTAGCTTTTCCCATCATGGGTGATCGAACTCAGAATGTTAGCGTCGTAAGTTCGTGAACTTAACCTTGACCAGACAGTGGACACTTAATGTTTCCAGTATCAATTTGTTACCATCGTTTCCAGGTAACTACAGTCCTGGCAGATTCGTATTGATGGCAGGTGGCAAATAATAACGTTTGCTATATTAGTTTGTCAATACGTTTTGTTTAATTTTGAACATTTTATACGCTACTATTACTGCAGTCTGGAAGGCTGACCAAATCTCTAATCCTTCTCATGACAATATAAACAAGTCCATTAACTATTTTAGAAGTCCCATCCATTCCTCCAAAAAACAAAAATAAAGTAGTTTAACTGTAAATTAGTGCAACTTTTAGCACCATCCCTGCCCTGACAGAGCACAGCTAGCTTGTTGTAGAGTTTGTTCTTTACAACTAGCAAACAAACACTGACTTGTCTGACGACTACTGGCGAAAACAGGAGCTCTCTCAGTAAAGTTGTCTACTCTTTGTTTAAATACACTTTACAGATAGCATTTAACAACCAATCAGTATTATTCCAGGGTTTGACTCTTGGCTTAAGTAACTTGAATTTGCTGTCTTTAAAAATTTTTCGCTCCTTCACCACTGGAAACACTGGTCTCCTCTAGGTTCAGTATAGCAACATGTGCAATGTTTTCGTCATCTGTCACATTACGGGTTTACTTATCTACACATTCAAATAATAGCGTATGTATACAACTATATATCGATTTCTTCTTGTGGGGTTGGACGTCTCGTGAACTGAGGTCTACTTGACTACTGCTCTCTTTCACTAGCTTTTCCTCGGTCTTCCTCTCCGCCACCCTCCTTTCACTCTCTTCTCTGACACTGTTTACTCAAGTTGTTCTCATCTTTGGGAAAGGTCCTTGTTACCTTTGTTGGACGTTGCTTTTGTTAATTTGTGACAAGTAATTCATATTTCTAATATGCTTCTA
Organism: Carcinoscorpius rotundicauda; assembly: GCA_011833715.1. Classification (NCBI taxonomy): domain Eukaryota; kingdom Metazoa; phylum Arthropoda; class Merostomata; order Xiphosura; family Limulidae; genus Carcinoscorpius; species Carcinoscorpius rotundicauda. The sequence continues at coordinate 5,049,173 of CM022399.1, read as the reverse complement.
CTAGTACTAGCTAATGAAGGAGGCGGCGGGTATTTTACACTAGAGGTCTATCATTAACTGTCAATTAATTAATTAATGTTTGTTTGTTTTTCTGAATTTCGCACAAAGCTACTCGAGGGCTATCTGTGCTAGCTGTCCCTAATTTAGCAGTGTAAGACTAGAGGAAGGCAGCTAGTCATCACCACCCACCGCCAACTCTTGGGCTACTCTTTTACCAACGAATAGTTGGACTGACCGTCGCATTATAAAACCCCCACGGCTGAAAGTGCGAGAATGTTTGGTGCGAAGGAGATTCGAACCCGCGACCCTCAGATTACGAGTCGCACGCCTTAACGCGCTTGGCCATGCCGGGCCCTAATTAACGTTAATTAGCTCTTTGCTAATTAATGCAATCGTCTATAACTAGTGTGAATAATTTATTTCAAAATATGAGAACTTTCTGTTGACTTCCATATTCAAAGTAAGATTTCTTAAAGCTTTGTCCATTTTGTTGTAACACATCATGAAAAACTTTTCCTCACAAGGAAATAAGTAAGTGGAATTCTAGTGGTAATATGAGAAAGTTTATAGACTAATTACACATTGTTGTAAAAACCGTGAAAGATTTTGGAAAGTAACGTCACGTGCAGAATATTGTTGAGAACAACGGTTGGAAAGAGGGCACAACTACCAATAACTGGATCTAATTAGCTCGCATCACCGTTAAAACGATGAGGTGGGAACTGAAGTGTTACAAACTATTTCAAAACTAGAATCAAACTAATACCGTCAGTAGCGTTCAGCTGATTATGATAACCAGAAGGAATATTATTTATCTTACAGTTTCTTACCTTCATCAATATATCTATTTCTCAGTGAGCGTCTGGTGTTATTTTGTTCAAACTTGTAAAGTACGTTGATGTTGGAAAGTCTTTCTCGGGTACACGTTCCCACAAACATTATATTTCTTACGTGTTTTATTCCACGTATCTGACCTTAAATTCTTCCATACCAAGTGCTTGAACTTAGGTGACCTTTTAAGTCTTCCATAGAAGTGCTTGGACCTATCTGATCTTTAAGTCTTCCGTACCAAGTATTTGAACTAAGGTGACCCTTAAACCTTCCATATACATAAAATTATCAGTATACCTTTATAAGACTATCACTTCCACTTGAAAACCATTTAAAGTACACGTTCGCTTTATTAGACTAAAACTTCAACTAATAGCATTGAAAAAAAAAACAGCTTTGAGAGACTTACCTGTCTTCTTATTGGTTATTCGATGTTTAGATTTAACAAAAGTATAGGGGTATTCCTAAATGTTATTTTATTTTTTATCCGGTGTTTATTGTTGAGTTAACAGTGGTAGATAGAAACTGTTGAATGTTATCTTGTTTGTTAGCTCGTGTTTATTGTTGAGTTAACAGTGGTAGATAGAAACTGTTAAATGTTATCTTGTTTGTTATCCGGTGTTTATTGTTGAGTTAACAGTGGTAGAAAGAAACTGTTAAATGTTATCTTGTTTGTTAGCTGGTGTTTATTGTTGAGTTAACAGAGGCAGAAGTAAATGTTATCTTATTTGTTATCCAGCGTTTTTGTTGAGTTAATAGAAGTAGATAGAAACTGTTAAATGTTATCTTATTTGTTAGCTGGTGTTTATTGTTGAGTTAACAGAGGTGGATAGAAACTGTTAAATGTTATCTTATTTGTTATCCGGTGTTTATTGTCGAGTTAACAGTGGTAGATAGAAACTGTTAAAGGTTATCTTGTTTGTTAGATGGTGTTTATGGTTGATTTGCTGTTTATATATTTCGTACTTATATTTACTACTATATAAAACAGGTGCTAATAAAGAAATTGTTAATGCCTAGCTGGGTGTGGCCCAACGGTTAGTGTCTCAGGTTGTAGAGTGAAGTTTTTCAAGGTGTGGCTAGCGTAGATAATCCTCTGTAATAGACATAACAAACTGAATTCCCAGATTTGGAACAGTAGACATGTTAAAACATGTAAGGGTGTAAACTCATTTTATTGTCCAAGTAGTGGTTATACAAATAAAATAAAGCCAAATCGGCCGATGTTAATTTTTTGTGTAATAATAACATTTTTTTTCAGAGTTTTTCATATCAGCTCTTTTCGTTTTTTAATTTTGGAAAATATTTTAAATCTGATTAAAAACGTTATTATTTGTATAATGGTATAAAGTAAGAAATAAAACTTTTAATGGTTTAAAGTTCACGACTTATACGTTGTTGTTTTTGTAACTGTAGTGTCGGTTACTAGCAGCATGCCCTTCTTCAGCCATCTGGTGATTAGTTTGACAATATCGTGTTGATAGTTACATCACCTAGATGAGGATGTTTCACTCAAGTGGTTATTAGCTTTCAGTAGATTTGGAATATTTATTTAGGACTAATTCACTTGACAACAGAATTATATTCAAACTTCATTCTCAAGTTTCTTCAGTAAAATTGAACTAGTTTATTATAAACGTGGATATTCAACACTTTCTGTGTAATATGGTACATATCAGTGAAAACACTAATACTATAATAGCAAATTGTTCTCTATGAATTATCAGTGACCTTGATGTAAGCGAGGTGGTGTTTGGTTTTGTGCACAGAAGAAGCTAAACGCCGGGTTAGTGACGTCACAGAAGAAGCTAAACGCCGGGTTAGTGATGTGACAGAAGAAGCTGAACGCCGGGATAGTGACGTCACAGAAGAAGCTAAGCGCCGGGTTGGTGATGTGACAGAAGAAGCTGAACGCCGGGATAGTGACGTCACAGAAGAAGCTAAGCGCCGGGTTAGTGACGTCACAGAAGAAGCTGAACGCAAGGATAGTGACGTCACAGAAGAAGCTAAGCGCCGGGTTAGTGACGTCACAGAAGAAGCTGAACGCCGGGATAGTGACGTCACAGAAGAAACTAAACGCCGGGATTGTGACGTCACAGAAGAAGCTAAACGCCGGGATAGTGACGTCACAGAAGAAGCTAAGTGCCGGGTTAGTGACGTCACAGAAGAAGCTGAACGCCGGGTTAGTGACGTCACAGAAGAAGCTGAACGCCGGGATAGTGACGTCACAGAAGAAGCTAAGCGCCGGGTTAGTGACGTCACAGAAGAAGCTGAACGCAAGGATAGTGACGTCACAGAAGAAGCTAAGCGCCGGGTTAGTGACGTCACAGAAGAAGCTGAACGCCGGGATAGTGACGTCACAGAAGAAACTAAACGCCGGGATTGTGACGTCACAGAAGAAGCTAAACGCCGGGATAGTGACGTCACAGAAGAAGCTAAGTGCCGGGTTAGTGACGTCACAGAAGAAGCTGAACGCCGGGTTAGTGACGTCACAGAAGAAGCTGAACGCCGGGATAGTGACGTCACAGAAGAAGCTAAATGCCGGGTTAATAGACGTCACAAAAGTAGATCAACCAATTTGTTGCGTCCCACAGATGAAAACCCAGACAGCTAGCTGCACGAACACGAACCTCACGATACGTTAAGCACGAGGTCATGTTTGATTTAATTTAAGATATTCGCTAAAAGCTACACGAAGGTTATCAGAATTAAATGTTCACAATTTTGAGCTAATAGAGTATAGTCAGTTACCCATTATCCATTGCTACATTTTGTGCTAATAGAGTAGAGTTACTTACCCATTACCCATCGCTACATTTTGTGCTAATAGATTAAAATTAGTTATCCATTACCCATCGCTACATTTTGTGCTAATGGATTAGAATTAGTTTTCCATTACCCATCGCTACATTTTGTGCTGATAGAGTAGAGTTAGTTACCCATTACCCATCGCTACACTTTGTGCTAATAGAGTAGAGTTAGTTACACATTACTCATCGCTACATTTTGGGCTATTCGATTATCTGAATTCGACCAAAGCTTATATTGCACCTACGAACGCAAGATGTGTAGCGATTTTTTTGAACCCTAATCTTGGACCTTCGGGTTCGGATAACATATCTCACTCAAACACTACTGAGTTACGTCCAGGGGTAATAATTATAATAGACTTTTTAAATACTGACAACATTAATGAAGGCGTATATTCTAGTTCAGATGCTTACACGTTAATGTAGATATGTTCTAGTTAAGTCTGTTCGCCAGTAGTTTCGTTTATAAGCGGTTAATTTTTTATTTTTAAATTATTTTAGATTGTTCAAATTGAAGGTTAATCACTTTTATTCCTTTGATGTAATTATGAATACTTGTATAATCTACAGAATACTAGGTGATTAAAGGTTAGCATTGTTGTGGACCCAGATACAGATCATTACGTAAATATCAGATATCAGTCCGTATATTTATGAATCCAGTATAACCTACGGAACATTATGGATGCAATGCAATCTTAAGAACACTATGTCGTTAACGAGTGTGTGTGTGTTTTTTTGTATAGCAAAGCCACAAAGGGCTATCTGCTCAGCCCACCAAGGGGAATCGAACCCCTGATTTTAGCGTTGTAAATCCGGAGGCATACCGCTGTACTAGCGTGAGGCTGTCGTTACCAATTCGTGTAGTTGTGTTTTATTATAAGGTAAAGGCCACCAGTTGGTTCAGAATTCCCATAGCCGTGGATTCAGTACAATTAAAGGAACAGTATAGTTTTAAAACTATTAACCAATAACACATGTTATTTGTTCACGTTTTCGAATCCGAATAACGGAATTTGTTGTCATTTTTGTAAGGTTTCGCTAACACGTGAAAGTGATAAAAGCATTCAGCGGCTTGAAGTCTCAAACTCTAGACCTCCCTTTCAGGAGCCCGAAACATTAACGACTTGGTTATGTCTGGTTCAAGTCTTTAGGTAGAGCATAATAAACAATTCGTTTGTTAGATCTTGAAATCCTGTGTAAGAAAGTTTTGTTTGGTTTAAATTTCACACAAAGCTACGCGAGGGCTATCTGTGCTAGCCGTCCGTAATTTAGCAGTGTAAGACTATAAGGAAGGTAGCTAGTCATCACCAACCATCGCGAACTCCTGGGCTACTATTTCACCATCGAACAGTGGGATTGACCGTCATATTATAACCCCCTCCCACAGTTGAATGGGCGAGCATGCTTGGTGTGACGGGGATTTGAATCCACGGCCCTCACATTACGAGTCTAGTGTCTTAACCACCTGGCCATGCCGGGCCGTGTAAGAAAGTAAAGATGTAAGCGTAACTGTAAACTGATTTCTGAGGAAGAAACGTGGTTTTGTATCATATTGGAAACTAGCTGGAGTATTCGTCCCCTTGATGGAAGTCACGTAAATTTATGATTATGAAAGGCTTCTTCCTTTATATGTAATTGTTCAAAACGCCTGTAAAAACTGCAAAACATAAAACATGAAACGATTGATTTGCGCGTATCTCTCTTCATGGGCCTAACAGATCTTCGCGCCAGATTTGGTGAAGATCCATCAATAGAGGAGAAGTAATGGTAAAAAACGCCCATAAAAACCGAAAAATATTCTTTATAAAATCTAAACTATATAACACAGTTTTTATACGATGTATCCATAAATAAAAATCTAAGAAACTGTGTCGAATGAAGTACATTATAAAGAGTTTGAATATGTTATATTAAAACAACTCTGTCTCTATGAAACTTTAAAATAGTTCTGGAGCGTAGTTTTCATATCAGATTTAAATTTGTCACGGTCAAATCTTACCAGTCCTACTTGCATATTTTACATAATCTATTGAGCACATGGTTACGACAAGTTTTCTCTCGTCAGTCAGAGTATACAAACATCCAAAGGCACTGCATCCGATAACTTGACTAGCATGTCTTCATATAATATCAATTTCATTTTCTAGCTGCTTGAGCTATGTAACAGTTGAACGGATATAACTGTGAACATAACTTTTATGGAATTTCTTGTGTTACTTTTACAGACGTAAAATCTTTTTAGCTGTGTTTTCTATTGTTGTCACATGAACGGCCTTTATTATTAACCTTCGTGTTACGAAACACAGCACTTATTACACATTATTTTCTGTATGATTCTATACTCTTAAAAAAAAAGAAACGCAAAAGGCAAAAGTCAAGACAAATTGTTAACAAGTTTATTCCGGGTGTATGACATGTGTGAAACTTTGCACATTCACTGATGAACATTCAAAGTCTGCAAAGGCGAAGTCCACTCTCACTAGTTGAAGTTTAACGTCACTCAACGTCAATAACGAGTATGCCCCCCGTGAGCATCAATAACTGCTTGGCATCTTCTGCCCTTGGAAGCGATGAGATGAAGAATCACATCCTGTGGAATGGCTGTTCACTCAGCCTGCAAAGCTGCTGCAAGCTGCGATAGAGTCTGCGGTTGAGATTGTCGCCGTCGCAGACGTCGGACCAACTCGTCCCAAAGATTTAAATCTGGTGATATGGATAGCCAGGAAAGAAAGTTGATGTTGTGGTGTTTCAAGAAGACAGTGGTGAGTCGGGCTGTGTGAGGACGGGCGTTGTCATGTTGAAAAACCTCGTTCACGTTCACCATAATGGGTTGCACATGGGGCCTAAGAATCTCGTAGACGGTTGCGTACGGTCTGATCGGAAATCAAACACAGGCCTGGTATGGTTGAGGTAGTAGGCGTCGCACTGATGGTCCTATCCCGAAGGTGACCTAACCGGATGTAGCGATCTTGTGCGGGCGTGGTCACACGAGGTCTGCCAGATCGTGGACGGTCACGAGTTGATCCATGTTGTTGGTGACGATTCCATAGCCTTGAGATGGTGCTTGGCTGGACATTCACAGCTCTGGCAACATCTGATCCAGATTCGCCTGCTTCCAAACGACCAATGGCGTTGTTGCGTTGTGCTTCAGTCGGTTTTGGCGTAACTGTATTGCGTGTCGGTGGCTTAACACTGAGCTATGGAAACCGAGAACCCATCACTTTTATAGGGATTTTACACATGTTGCACTTGCAGGACATGCAGATCTCTCAAACAAATTTATTGAACACTAATGCGTTTAGGCGAAAAATCCGATGTTTTCCTCCGTTTTCAAAGTGCACAACTTTTATTGTCATTTTGGTTTGACAATCAGTGCCTTAACATGTGTAACATCACATACTCTGAGCGTGTAACGTTATTACATATATTTATCTTTAAAATAACAGAAAGAGTATATTTTCCCATGTATATTCATATTCTTATGACTACTGTCAAATACAATGGATATCTTAGTTTTGGAAAAAATCTAAGTTACAGATCTTAATTATCTGAGCGTATGAATATTTTGCATTTGATTCGGCTGTTACGTATAATTTCAAAAGCAATTTATTTTTGATGGCATCACACCATAATGTCGAAATGTGGTTCTGATCTCAACTTTCTTGTGCGACTTTACGTCAGCTGTGTTACGTGTCATGCTGTTTGCATATTCAGAATCGTTTTAATGTAACGTACTTAACGTCTCTTTGTATTAATAACCTACACCTCGGTCCCCTTGGTATTAACTTCGTCAGCTTTAGTAACACGTAAAACTTCAACCATGAACTTTCAGTCTTCGTAATGAACTTAAGAGAAGTCTGATGAAACAGTAGAGATGAAAACTGTCTAAACTTGTTACTGTTGTTTTGTATCTAAAGACGGCTGGTATGGATATTAAAACTTTACTTAAAATAAATTACAAAACGACGTTTCGATCTTCTTAGGTCATCTTCAGGTTAACAAAGATATTTTTTGGACAAAAGTTTGTTTATTTTCGAATTTCGCACAAAGCTAATCGAGTGTTATCTGTGCTAGCCGTCCCTAATTTAGCAATGTAAGACTAGAGGGAAGGCAGCTTGTCATCACCACCCACCGTCAACTCTTGAGCTACTCTTTTACCAACGAATAGTGGGATTGACCATCACGTTATAACGTCCTCACGGCTTGGAGGGCGAGCATGTTTGGCGTGACGGGGATGCGAACCTGCAACCTTTGGATTACGAGTCTCACGCCTTAACCCACCTGACCATGCCGGGCCCTGGACATAAAAAGAGGTTTCTGGTTTTCGTGTTTTTTTTTACATCAAAGATTTATTCCTAATTTTCGGGCCTTTTCTTATTCTAAGAAAAAATTAATACCACTCTAATTTCATTAACCTGGACTATTACTAATAGTCCATTTCAAGTGAAGGTTTTATTTAAACAACGACAGTAATAAAAACAAAATAAATATCAGTTTATATAAAGTACCTGTCATATCTAATGAAATAATGATTAATTATGTGTTATTGTAGTAGCAAAACGACTCATTATCTTTGAGTTTTACGTCCGAAACAATTAAATATTTTCTGATTAGTTCTCATCCCGCCAGACTTTAGTGAAATTGATGTAAAGTGGAGATTAGCTTATGTATGGGTATGTCAGCTGACATGAGTGGTTCTCAAGAAATAGTTATTTGTTTCTGGTGTTTCTTTATCCTGTATATGATTCGTGTTAAAAGAGAGTACTTTTAATGTGAAAACCATGAACGAAAACAAGCTTAGCGATGAATTGTGTTCCGGTTTCTTATCTCCTTACATTTTTGAAACAGAAGAAGTAACAATAGCTTCTCTAAAAATATCAGATTTAAGAAAAGTCGTAATTTTACCATTATGGAATTAAACTAAACATTTAAAACTTAAGATATCACACTGTTTTATACACTAATGAAATTATTAAATATTTTTCTCTGTATCATACAGTCTATCTAATAAACTTATATTGATGTAGATATAATTACAGATATACAGAAACGAGACAAGACCTGTTGTCACTGAGATATGCCCAGGTTGGTTAAAGCGTTCGAATTGTGATCTGAGGGTCACGGGTTCGAATCCCCGTTGCACCAAATATGCTCGCCATTTCAGCCGTGGGGGCGTTATAATATTACTGTTAATCCCACTATTCGTTGTTAAAAGAGTAGTCTAAAAGTGGGCGGTTGGTAGTGATGACTAGTCTCACACTGCAAAATTATGGATGGCTAACGAAGATAGCCCTCGTGTAACTTTGCGCGAAATTAAAAAAAACCAAAAACAAACGTATAACAAAGCGACGATTCTTGTGTTCCTGTTTAACTTCTCCAGAGAACTGGTAGTCGTAACAATTTAAAAATGCATTTCTAAAGTTCAAAAATTAAAGATATTAATATATAAATATTAGATATTTATTTTGTTTTCAACCACAGTTACATTGTGATGGCGTTCTTCTCTGTTCACTAAGTCGATATCTCAGTGATTGTTTTGAATTTCGCGCAAAGTTCACGAAGGCTATCTGCACTAGCCGTCCCTAATTTTGCAGTGTAAGATTAGATGAAAGGCAGCTAGTCATCACTAACTCTTGGGCTACTTTTTCACCAAGAAATAGTGGGATTGACTGCAACATTATAATATTTTCACAGCTGAAAAAGAAAGCATATTTGTGTGACGTGGATTTTGTGATAAGTGTAAGAGGTACATATATTAAATAAATATGTACTTTCCCAGGCATCACAATTTAAAGTTAAATTATAATTAAAAAACATTAACGTAAGTTAAGAAAATTTTAAATAATATTTTTGGGCTTGAAAGCTCCCAGTTAATACTATGGTTCCATGTGTGCATCTCTGTTAGTAAGGTTTTATACATGTTTAATCTTAAAACTACCCAGGTATTAACCAAGTTCGACACCACTGTAGCATGGAATATACTCAGTTATTAACCAAATATAATACCGGTGTAAAATGGAAACTACCTGGTATTAACCAAGTTAATAGTGGGTGGGGTCAGTGGGCACCGAAATTTCCTTTTTTACCCCTCAAATAAAAAATAAATAAACAAGCATGACACCACAGAGAAAAAAACCGACAACTGGCCGCGCATTGATGACTCTGTAAAACTCACAAGTTGAATTTGTCCCGCGATTTTTAATAATACATTATTTAACTGAAAAACCCTTAGGGCAGATGTTTTCATTTTTTATTCAGAAGGGTTCAAAAAGGCTTGCTGGTTCACCTAAATTGGTAAACAAATTATGGTCTGGGACATTTTAGTGGAAACAGCTTTGCCACATCATTCCAAACTCCTCTTGAAATCAAAGGTCATTGGGGATATACCCATTGAGGTTACTCCTTATTCTACTTTGAATTCTTCCAGACGAGTTATACTTGAGAGGGATTTGAAGATTATTCCAGAGTCAGAGATCCTCGCAGGTTTCACCAGCCAATGTGTTACAGCCGTGCACCGGATTTTTACTCGTAGAGACGGAATTATGTCGCCGACAAGTGTTCTAATATTAACATTGACAACAACCTGTCCTCCTACCACAATCAAGGCAGAATATCTGAATTGTAAGATACGGACTTATACGGACTTGTGCAAATTAATTGAAACAAATGGTCATTTTACAATATTTTCAGCATGGTGGCCGATGTAGGCTCGCTTATTTCCGTTGATTGTCATTTTTTTACACAGACGGCGTCATTAGCTGTGTTTTGCAGTACGGTCGATCTATTTTTGGAATATATGACGAAATTTTGAGGAATATTACATCATTCGAAATTGTGTTAGAAGATAAAGGAGACCAGTCAAAAACAACTTACCAACTCACTGAAGAAATAACGGTATCAACGGGTCTGAAAAACAAGAACTGAACACAAAAACAATGGAGGAAGGTGTTATTCAGTGACGAGACTCATATCTTCGTACAGGGTCAAAGAAGTCTGCATGTTCGCAGATCTCCAGGTGAGAAACTTCGAGAATCTCACATCAATGAGTTCGTAAAACATCCTTTGAAAAAGATGTTTTGGGACTATTTTAGCTACTGTGGCGTCGGAGGCTTACATATCGTAGAAGGTATGATGCGAGGACCACATTACATCGAAGTTTTGCAGAGAAGAGTCGTTCCAGAGTTGAAAAAGAGATTTTCAGATGGATCTGGCATTTTTTCAGCAAGATCTGGTTCCGTGCCACACATCGAAACTTGTGAAGAATTTTATGACTACAACGCGAATAAAGGTACTGGACTGGCATAGAAACTCTCCGGACTTAGTGGCCACATTAATCCAATGGAACTGTCGAGGTTTTCAATTAAATGTAAATGACATCGAGGATTTGTTTGACGTTTATCGTTCAAATGTCTTTCTTTACAGGAAACATTTTTAAAACCTGCTAATACAGTCACAATTCAACAATACTCCTTATACCGAAATAACAGGTCATGTGTAGGACAAGGATATGGGAGATCAGTTCTTCTGGTTGCTCAGCATGTGCCCACCCGATCCTTGTCATTGAATACGCCCTTGAAGGCTGTAGTCATCCGTATGTCCTTGGGTTGTACAATCACTGTTTGCTCTCTGTACCTCACTAACCTCTGGAATAAAAATTATCATCCATCAGACCTCGATGTTTTCATTGAGCAACTGCCAACCCCCTTTTTAATTTTGGGGAATCTTAATGGGCATAATCTCCTCTGGGGTGGTTCTAGTATTGATGTGAGCGGTTGTACTATAGAGCATCTGCTCCTGAATCACAAACTGTCTCTCTTCAATACTGGCTCACATTTTTCATGCATCCAGTCAATCCTTTACTGCCATAGGTCTGTCTATCTGCTCCTCTTCGCTTTTCACTTGTTTTTCTTGGGGGGTTGATATCAATTCACGGGGTAGTGATCATTTTCTATCATATTAAGAGAGATTGACCGTGGTCAGTGCCACCTGACCTGTGTGCCTCAGTGGAAGTTGGACCACTGGTGTTTTGAAACTTGATCCTTCCATCTTATGTGAATAATCCATAGATTAGCAGCAGTAACTGACTGTATTGTCCAAGCAGCTGCTCAGTGCATCTCCAAAACCTTGACATCTTTCCCATGACATCCCTGCCCTTGGAGGAATTATGTTTATTCTGTAATACGAAAAGCTCAGAAACGTGCTTGTGATAAATTTCATAGATATCCCACGCTTTCAAACCAAATTGCATATCAGCAACCTGTGCACAGGCTTGGCGAGTTAGACGTCAAAGTCAGAGGAATCTTGGATTAAATTTACCTTCAGCATTTCTTCAACCACCAGTTCAAAAGTCATATGAGACAAGGTCTGGAAGGTGAGTGGACGGTATACTTTTGCCCCTTCTCTATCTTAATATTGAAGCTGCTGATGCTCAGAGCATTACCAGTTCTCTTGGTGAATGTTTCTTTCGTGTATCTTCCAACTCATCACTTCCTTCTCAGTTATTAAAACACGAGTGAACATCTGCCTCTTTTCTTTTCGACTGTGATTACAGTCGCCCTCTTATACTGGTGATACTCAAACTTGTTCTTCATCGGTCTTTTAATATATCAGCTGGACTTGATGATATATATTATGAGATGTTACACCACTTTTTTCTTGTACTATTCTCCTGGCTGTCTTTAACCAGATATGGCAGGAGAATGTATTTCCCAATGCTTAGTACCAAGCTATTGTATTCGAATTACCATTCCATTGCTTTGACGAGTTGTCTCAATAAGACCTTAGAGAGGATGAATAATGCTCATTTTGTTCGGTTCCTTGAATCAGTGTGGGCTCTGAAGACAACGCTCCACGATTGACCACTTAATTCGCCTTGAAACATCAGTTAGAGAAGCTTTTTTGAAGTGATAACATCTTGTTTCTATTTTTTGACAGAGAGATAGGTTATAATACAACATGGCGTCTTGCGAGACCTTCACTAAAATTGCCACTTTTTATTAAGCACTTTTTAATGAACCGCCGATTCCAAGTCCGTGTGGACTCAACACTTTCCCGTTTTTTTCTACAGGAACTTGGAGTCCCTTAGGGCTGTGTTTTCATTACTGCCATTAGTGAATAGTTCATCCCTACTGTTGCAAATGGTCGTTTTGTTGATGACTTTCACATCTCATGTCAGTCATCAAACATGAGGTTTATTGAGCGGCAGCTACAAACTACAATCAGTCATATACTTAAGAGGATCACAGCAAATGGTTTTCAGCTTTCTCTTCCTAAAACTGTTTGTGTACATTCACGCTGCCAACAGGGTATTCATCCAGATCCAGAATTCGTATTGATGATGTTGTACTTCATGTTGTCCCTGAGACAAAGTTCTCATGTCTTATATTTGACTGTAAATTAAACTTTATTTCCCATATTAAGGAACTTCATGTCAAATGTATAAGAGCACTGAACATCTTCCATCTCCTCACTTCCACCACTTGGAGAGGGGATCGATATTCCATGCTTAAAATCTATCGTACCCTTATCCGATCTAAACTTGACTTTGGGTTTGTGGTTCTGCCAAAACCTAAGCACTAAAAATGCTAGAGTCTATCCACCATTCAGAGCTTCGGTTTTGCACTGGAGCCTTTCGTACTTCTCCAGTTCAAAGTTTGTATGTGGAGTCCCATGAACCCCTTCTGTATATTAGACCCCAACTGTGTCTTATATATACTTCCAAACTTCGCTTTTTACCACAGCATCCTACATGGGGTTGTGTTTTCCATCACCACAGCATCCTACATGGGGTTATGTTTTCCATCCTCAGTTGGCCACACTTTTTTAAAATAGAAAATCTGCCATTGTTCCTTTTCGCCTTCGTATTCGGACACAATCAGAAAAATTGGATCTATCTTTGAATAGCACAGCAGTATCAACAGTTCAGCCTCTTCCACCATGTCTACTTACTATCCCTAACTGTGACCTATCTTTGGGTCATCTGAGGAAGGCCGGTACTCCTTATTGGAAATATCATTCTTTATTTCCTGAACATTTTTCAAATGATTCATCTATTCATTTCCATATATACAGATGGTTCAAAATCAGTAGACTCTGTAGGCTCTGCCATGGTTTGTTGCAGTTTGGCTATGGTACAGAGAATCCCCTCTACAGTTTTTGTGTTCACTGCCGAATTGTATGCTATTTCTAATGCCCTGAACCATATTGAAACTATATAATGTACGAATTGTACGATCTATACTGATTCACTCGGCTATCTATTGACCCTAAAATCAATACATGTTATTTACCATCCTATTCTTATCAATATCCAAAACAAACTGGTCTATCTCTATCATCTGTCTTTGTCCAGTTTTTTGGATACCAGGTCTGTTGGTATTCGTGGGAATGAGCTCGCTGATAGAGTGGTAAAGTCCATCTGTTCTATCACCACCGTCCCTGTTTTATACATGAACTATGGTCCAGTTATCAAAACCCCGACTGTTAGCAGGCGACCAGGAATGAGCAACGAAATAATATGATTTTTCAAATCAAGCCTTGTTTAGCTCTTTGGCCATCTTGTTTCTGTAAAGATCGAAGGGAGGATGTTGTTTTGGCTACTCATTGGTCACTGTTTTTGAACCCATCACTTCCTTTTATCTGGAACTGATGCACCAATTTGTGGCACTCAGATCACAATCATACATATTTTATTATCATGGCTTCGTTACAACCAAGAATGACGACGCCATTTTGAACACATTTTAAGGTAGGTTTGCCCTTGACATTAGCCAATGTCATAAGTGATGCTGGCCGCCATACTCATGATTTTACATTTTTAAGAGCCATTGATCTTTTTAACTTAAGGTTTTTATTGGACTATACACTATTTTAGCATGATTTCTTTCACACATTTTAATTTTAATTTGAACTGAACCCAGGACTGGAAAGATCAACTTCAGGTGACTGACAGGAAGTTTAAACTTAATGCTTCAGTCTTCCTAGCAGGTCTTAATTTTATATATTTTACATATTTTTACCCTAATTTCCATATGCCATGAAAGTATATTACATCTTGTTTAGCACAGATAGCCTTGTAGTTTTGTGCCAATAAACATGAAATATTTACCTGCCTACCCGGTGCAACATTGAAACTGCCCTGGTATTAATCTCGTTCAATAGTAGTGTAACATGGAAACTAACCGGGTGTTAACAAAGTGTAATGCCAGTGTAACATGGATGTTGTTGTTTTAAATTAAGCACAAAGCTACACAATGGGCTATCTGTGCTCTTCCCACCACGGGTATCGAAACCCGGATTTTAGCGTGCAAGTCCGCAGACATACCGCTGAGAAACTGGGGGGCAAACGAGAACATGGAAAGTGAAAAATATTGATCAACTGTTCTAACAATTAATCGTCTCTTAGCTCAGATTTTAAAGTTTTTAATTAATATCAACTATTCTGACAAAAATAATCTGATCATGAAATTGTAGAAGGTGATCTGATTTAATTCCATGAACTTACAGCCAGGATCTGGGCTGTGGGATGTTCGTTGAAATCTGGTGATACTGTTACTTACAAGAGTACCCACCCTGGTATCACTACAGTGACTTTACAGCCCTTAACAGCTGGTTTCAATACTGTTACTGGGCAGAGTACAGATAACCCATTGTGAAGCTTTGTGCTTACTAGAAGCAACAAACATCCCCTTTCACGAGTAATAATCTCAATAAGTCTAAAGCCCAATGACTTGAATTAAAGCCACATTTGCTTTGAAAGGCTGGCAATAAGACTATAGAGAAGACATTCAGCAAATAAAATGTTTTAAATCTTTTCCTTGATTTTTCAAAATAGTTATTTTTTAATTATTGTTATTTTATAACTTTGCTGGAAAATGTAAATAACGTTACTCGAGCTGAAATCTGAACATTGTACCTAATTTTTAAAAATAGCATCTAGGTTTTTTATAGCACACACTATTATATATTTGTAAATGACATCCTTCTGAAATTTCAAAACGTTATTAACGTGAAAAGTTACACTTTGAATAATTAATGTGCTTCAAGATTTAAAAACGACGATTCCAGAAAATATTAAATTAGGAATGTGAATATATTGTTAAAATATAGTGGTAATAAATCAAGTGTTAATTTATATAGAAAGAAATCAGTAATGTTGTATTAAAACGTAGATAGTACTAATCTATGAATATCTTGTTTTGGGAGTTCTATACATATCATGAATACAGGTGCAAAATGTTATTACAATATTTAGTTTTACTGCCATGAAAATACGATCGATTTTCATTTCAATGAATCTAAATGAATAAATAAATGTAAATACAGTTTACTTCAGTAGACTTTTGAACATGTTAAAATATACTTTAGTAAACTATTGTACAACGTGTTAAAATATAGTTTAGTAAACTATTGTATAACGTGATAAAATACAGTTTAGTAAACTATTGTATAACGTGATAAAATACAGTTTAGTAAACTATTGTATAACGTGATAAAATACAGTTTAGTAAACTATTGTATAACGTGATAAAATATACTTTAGTAAACTATTGTACAACGTGTTAAAATATAGTTTAGTAAACTATTGTACAACGTGATAAAATACAGTTTAGTAAACTATTGTATAACGTGATAAAATACAGTTTAGTAAACTATTGTATAACGTGATAAAATACAGTTTAGTAAACTATTGTATAACGTGATAAAATACAGTTTAGTAAACTATTGTATAACGTGATAAAATACAATTTAGTAAACTATTGTATAACGTGATAAAATACAGTTTAGTAAACTTTTGTACAATATGATAAAATATAGTTCAGTAAACTATTGTATAACGTGGTGAAATATATACATGTAAAAACGGCTGGTTTAGGTTGAGAAAATTTTTTGTGTAGAGGAGCGAACAACGTTTCGACCCTTTTCGGTCATCGGTTCACAAAGAAGGAAAGAGGTAACTGACCGATAGCTGACAACATGTTTGAAGGAAGTTGTGTAATTGAGTATAGGAATGTAGAGGGCGTGCTTAAATATTGGATTATATTTATTAATATTGGTATAAAGGTGTTCCTTTGTATTGGTTTGTTTTGGGCTTGAATTGTTGTATAAGTAAGGCTTCTTTAATTTTGTGTTTGTTTATGTTTGTTTCTTTATTTAGCATTTTAGTGTTTTCTTTGATTATGTTGTGTTTATTTGATTTGCAGTGTTCGAAAACGTGTGAAGGTGACTTTTTATGTTCTTTAAATCTTGTTTCCATTTTTCAACTTGTTCTTTGTGAACCTGACGATGACCGAAGAAGGTCGAAACGCTGTTCGCTCCTCTACATAGACAAATTTTCTCAACCAATACCAGCTGTTTTTACAGATAAATTTTTCTCTACAAGTGGGTTTTCTTGTCATCTCGTGGTGAAATATAGTTTAGTAGATTTTTGTACAACACGTTAATATATAGTTCAGTAAATTATTGTATCACGTGGTGAAATTGTTTGTTTGTTTTGAATTTCGCGCAAAGCTACTTGAGGGCTATCTGCGCTAGTCGTCCCTAATTTAGCAGTGTAAGACTAGAGGGAAGGCAGCTAGTCATCACTACCCACCGCCAACTCTTGAGCTACTCTTTTGCTAACGAATAGTGGGATTAACTATAACATTATAACGCCCCATGGCTGAACGGGCGAGCATGTTTGTTGCAAGCGGGATTTGAACCCGCCACCCACGAATTACGAGTCGAACGCCTTAACACGCTTGGCTATGCCAGGCCACGTGGTGAAATACAGTTTAATAAACTATTGTACAACGTGGCAAAATGTAGTTTAGTAGTCTTTTGTACAATATGTTAAATTATATTTAGTAGACTGTTGGACAACATGCTAAAATATAGTTTATTAAATATGGTTCTAAATATGTTAAACCTAAACCAAATGTAGGTTTCGATTTCTGCGATTTAAATTCCTTTTTGTAATTCTGGAAATCCTTTATTTAAATAATTATTATTGGAATAAATGTTTTCATTTGACCTTAAGTGTTTTTTTTTTTGTGGGTCTCTATTAATATTCTATAATATGTTTGGGGTAGAAAAAGGAAATTAGAACCTGACCATAAAACATTAATAAGATAAAAAATGAACTTTTACGCAAGTTAAATACTATAAAAATACATAATATTACCAATTGTAAAATAAGTTATTAAAACGACACTATGTGGAGCTTTTACGTTATCTTAAAAACATTCATAGAAGAGAAATTGGAACTGTAAAACGTTGTGTGAAGTGTATAAATTATTAATAGCTATGTGTTATGTTGTTTAAAGATATAATATATATCTCAAGAAATATTCAAAACTCGTTCGTATTAATATTCGGGACAAAGAAAACAAAATGTCAGCTGAAATAGGAGAAGAATGGTGGTGTCACAAGTAGACGTGTAAGAAATGAAAATGAACCTTTCTATGAGATAGAATTGCTATTGATGGTGTAACGAACTTAAGTGGCAACACACGAAGAAATTACCAGCCATCGGAAGCCCTCGAACTGTGGGATTTCGAGTTTTTTCTTTAATGGATTTTGAATCTAATTATTTTCTAAAATAATGAATTATTGTGGAAATATATTAACCAAAACTAACGAATAAAGGAGATAACTGGGTATAATGTCCACAGTAGAAAGAGAACAACAGAAAATAATGAAGCATCTATCGAAACGAACCTAACGTTCATAGCCGAGTAACTCACTTACCAGAAGAGTTGGAACAGTTAATACTAACTCGATCTGTCTTGAGTATGGTACTTTAATACCCTTATTCTGCTTAATTTGAATTCCTTGTCCAGAAATCTTGTTTGGATGTTGTTTTATCCATTGAATCAATTTATAGGGTATAACAAGTTTTATTCACTTGTGGTGTTTTATAGAGGAAGTCTCGAGCTTATATCGTATGTATTTTTATCAGATAACTGTAGAAAGGTCTGGATGAAATAAAATTATGAATGTAAGTGAACTTGTAAGAAAAGAAGCCGAGTAAGGGAGAATATATGGATAAATTGTAAGGCTAATGTTCGTTTGTTTCTGAATTGCACGCAAAGCTACTCCATTCCTGTCTGCGCTAGCCACCCTAGTTTTGAAGTGATGGACTAGAGAAAAGGTAGGTAGTCGACGTCACTACTTGAATTACTTTCCATCAACGAATAAGGGTACTGAATGTTTAAAAGGCGCGCAAACTGGGACACGTGATTTGAATTCTAAACCTTCAGATTATGAGTTAAGTGTCTTAACCATTACACTACTGTAAGTTAAAACAGGA
Source organism: Carcinoscorpius rotundicauda (assembly GCA_011833715.1). NCBI lineage: Eukaryota > Metazoa > Arthropoda > Merostomata > Xiphosura > Limulidae > Carcinoscorpius > Carcinoscorpius rotundicauda. The sequence continues at coordinate 5,030,240 of CM022399.1, read as the reverse complement.
TGTGTGTTTTTCGTAATTAAGTACAAAGCTACACAATGTGCTATCTGTGTTGTGCCCATCACGGGTTCGAGACCCGGTTTATAGCGGTGTGAGTCTGCAGACATACCGCTTTGCCACGACAAAATGTGAACGAAACAGAGTTTAAACGTTTCAGAAAGAGAGATTTATGTTGTAGTTGGTGATTTCATGATAACATTAGCATAATAAGAGAATCGATAATTCACTCACCTCAGTTCCTTGGTTTCACAAGATCCGTATGAATTATGCAAGGCTTCCTTTCAGTTTTTAGGTTTTTTTCCACAGTGGAGCTCAAATAGGAGTTAAAAAAAGAAATCCAGTCAATACGAAGGCTGGATACATGTTTAGTTAGGGTTAAGTTTGGATACATTGTTATTTAGGGTGAAGGTTGGATACATGTTTAGTTCGGGTGAAGGCTGGATACATGTTTAGTTAGGGTTAAGGTTGGATACATGGTTAGTTAGGGTGAAGGTTGGATACATTGCTATTTAGGGTGAAGGTTGGATACATTGTTATTTAGGGTGAAGGTTGGATACATGGTTAGTTAGGGTTAAGGTTGGATACATGGTTAGTTAGGGTTAAGGTTGGATACATTGCTATTTAGGGTGAAGGTTGGATACATTGTTAGTTAGGGTGAAGGTTGGATAGATGGTTAGTTAGGGTGAAGCTTGGATACATGGTTAGTTAGGGTGAAGGTTGGATACATGGTTAGTTAGGGTGAAGGTTGGATACGTGGTTAGTTAGGGTGACGGTTGGATACATGGTTAGTTAGGGTGAAGGTTGGATACGTGGTTAGTTAGAGTGAAGGTTGGATAAGTGGTTAGTTAGGGTGAAGGTTGGATACATGGTTAGTTAGGGTGAAGGTTGGATACATGGTTAGTTAGGGTGAAGGCTGGATACATGTTTAGTTAGGGTTAAAGTTGGATACATGGTTAGTTAGGGTGAAGGTTGGATACATGGTTAGTTAGGGTGAAGGTTGGATAAGTGGTTAGTTAGGGTGAAGGTTGGATACATGGTTAGTTAGGGTGAAGGTTGGATAAGTGGTTAGTTAGGGTGAAGGCTGGATACATGTTTAGTTAGGGTTAAGGTTGGATACATGGTTAGTTAGGGTGAAGGTTGGATACATGGTTAGTTAGTGTGAAGGTTGGATACATGGTTAGTTAGGGTTAAGGTTGGATAGATGGTTAGTTAGGGTGAAGCTTGGATACATGGTTAGTTAGGGTGAAGGTTGGATACATGGTTAGTTAGTGTGAAGGTTGGATACGTGGTTAGTTAGGGTTAAGGTTGGATAGATGGTTAGTTAGGGTGAAGGTTGGATACGTGGTTAGTTAGTGTGAAGGTTGGATAAGTGGTTAGTTAGGGTGAAGGTTGGATACATGGTTAGTTAGGGTGAAGGTTGGATACATGGTTAGTTAGGGTGAAGGTTGGATACATGGTTAGTTAGGGTGAATGCTTCAGTTTTTATACGTATTCATGACCGACATCATTACACGAATTTTCATCTTTGATATGTGGATCCTATGAGACAATCCACCTGATCTAATGAATTTGATTTTAACAATGATAAAAAATATTCATGAAATGGAATAATAGTACATATTGAATTTATTTAGTTGATTAAGTATTTTGATGTGGTAAAGTTTGTTTGTTTGTCGGTAAGCACAAAGCTACACAATGGGTTATATTTTCTGTGTCCACCACGAGTGTTAAAACTCAAGTTTAACACTGTGAGTGTGCAGGCTGGGGGCTCGCTTAGTAAAGAGAGAAAAAAGAGGGCGGAAGAGGTTCTTGTACACAATTTAGTAACCCAGGTTACCGTATGATATGCATGATTCGGTAAAAGTTAATATTAGACTCTGGAAGTAGTTAGGACGTTCTGCTTGCGGGTTTTAATCCCCATCGCTAAACATGTTCGTCGTTTCAATCGTGAGGGTGTTATAAGTAACAGTAATCTCACTGGTCGTTGGTTAAAGAGTGGTAGAAAGGTCAGAGACTAGTGTTACTGGTTAGTTGCCCTTTATCTTGTTTCCCACTATTCAGTTGAGGATGAATACATGGAGAAAAGATGGACAGTACATGGTGAATCTGCCGCAGAATCACTGACCATGTCATATCAATATCTAAGGTTCCCCAGTTGTCGTTAGCAGCCTGGGGACACAAATACAATATCTTTTTAAGTCTGTATTGAACTGTGAAGTATTTGTTACGTGGAAAGCTCGTTTAGTTGATGGAATATTTAGTATTCACTGAGAATAAATTCTTGTGATGTAACTGTCACGAACAAACTAGATAAGAAGCCAGTGATGTGAATAACAGTTTTGTAAGTGTAAGTGAACAAACAACACAATATTCATAACAGTTTTGTAAGTGTAAGTGAACAAACAACACAATATTCATAACAGTTTTGTAAGTGTAAGTCAACAAACAACACAATATTCATAACAGTTTTGTAAGTGTAAGTGAACAAACAACACAATATTCATAACACATTTGTTGTTGTTGTTTTGAATTAAGCACAAAGCTACACAATGGGCTATCTGTGCTCTGCCCACCACGGGTATCGAAACACGGATTTTAGCGTGTAAGTCCGCAGACATACCACTGAGCCACTGGGGGGCACATAACACATTTATAAATGTAAGTGAACAAATGACGCAGTATTCATAACACATTTTTAAGTGAAAGTGAACAAGCGACATAATATTAATAACATTTAAAAATGTAAGTAAACAAACGACACAATGTTTGTAACATTTAGAAATCTACACCTTGTGTAAATTAATTGAAACAAATGGTCATTTTACAATGTTTTCAGCATGGCGGTCGGTATAGGCTCGCTGGACCCGCTGATTCGCTTTAATAGTCATTTCTTCACACAGACAGCGTCATTAGCTGTGTTTTGCAGTACGGTCGTTCTATTTTTGGGATATATGACGAAATCATGAGGAAGGTTACGTCATTCGAAATTGTGTTAGAAGATCAAGGAGACCAGTCAAAAAACAACTTACCAACTCACTGAAGAAATAACGGTATCAACGGGGTCTGAAATACAAGAACTGAACACAAGAACAATGGAGGAAGGTGTTATTCAGTGACGAGACTCATATCTTCGTACAGGGTCAAAGAAGTCTGCATGTTCGCAGATCTCCAGGTGAGAAACTTCGAGAATCTCGCATCAATGAGTTCGTAAAACATCCCTTGAAAAAGATGTTTTGGGACTTTTTTAGCTACTGTGGCGTCGGAGGCTTACATTTCGTAGAAGGTATGATGCGAGGACCACAGTACATCGAAGTTTTGCAGAGAAGAGTCGTTTTAGAGTTGAAAAAAGAGATTTCCAGATGGATCTGGCATTTTTTCAGGAAGATCTGGTTCCGTGCCACACAGCGAAACTTGTGAAGAATTTTATGACTACAACGCGAATAAAGGTGATGGACTGGCCTGGAAACTCTCCGGACTTAAATCCTACTGAAAATCTTTGGGCAATTTGTAAAGAAAGACTTCGGGGAAAAGACTGTACAACAAAAGATAAGCTAGAGGCCATAATTGAGGTGTGTTACCGTGATCCAAAAATTAGTAAAGATTGCAGTCATTTCGTGGACTCGATGCCAAAGCGGATTAATGATCTTCTGAAAAATAAAGGCCATTATATCGTGTATTAATTTGTGAGTAATTTTTGTATTATCAGAAATAAAACGCAAAAAATTGAAAAAATCATAATTTTCCGTTTTCTTTGAATTAATTTACACAAAGGTGTATATGTATAAAAGACGCAATATTCATAAGACTTGTAAATGTAAGTAAACAAACTGCACAATGTTTGTAACATTCAGAAATCTAAGTGAACAAACGATACAATATTCATAACAGATTTATAAGTGTAAGTAAAAAATGGCATAATATTTGTAACAGATGTATAAGTGTAAGTGAACAAACGACACAATATACATGACATTTGTAAAAGTAAGTGAACGAACAACACAATATTCATAACATCTATAAAAGTAAGTGAACAAATGACTTAATATTCAGAAGCATGTTTCCCATGAGACAGTATCAAAGTTATTATTCAAGCTGTGTCTATTTTAAATACATAGAATAAATATCTTCACATAAATTTGTAGGTTAATGGAGTGAACAAGATAAACCAAACAATGGTATCACTTCCAATGTCCAGGTGAAGGAAATGTGATTGGTGAAAGTCACAAAAAGCTATTCAAAGGTTATTTAACGGCTGGACGTTTGTTATTGTAAGCTGAAAAAATAATAGAGGCAGCTATTCAACAATACCCACTGCCAACTCTTGTCAGATAGACTAGTGGAATCGGACTGTCACTCTTATCACATAACCACGGCTTCTAAACTGTAGAAGGATTTTTGTTTTCTTTAACGGACGCAAATGATAAACTTAGATCCACATTCGTGCACGGTAGCTTTTAAGTCAGGCTCGGCCCAACTTAGTATTTGTTTAATGTTACAATTGTGATTTTGTTTTGTTATTCGTCGGACATCACATTCTATACAGATCTGGAATTGTTAAATAAAGGATCCTCAAACAACTTTTAACAGCCCTGAGTTACACGTGGTCTTCTTTTAAATTACACATTTTGTAAATTGTTTGTTATCACTCATTTAATTTTTATATTGTTGTAGGTTTAATTAAATTACTACTTTTGCATCAATGTGTTTTACTTACCAAGGAATAATATAATTATTTTATATTGGTTTAGATACTGAAATTGTAATATGTAGAATTCCGAAACGTTTATCTGTGTCTCCACGTGTAATAATACACCATATTGTTTATCTTAAGTACTGTTATCAGCTTTATAGTTTTTAATTACTATCTAGAGAGTAAGTGTCGTTTTATTTTACTAACTTTATTTCCAAAATGAAATATAGTTTAGTTTGTTTTGTTTTGGAATTTTGTGCAAAGCTACATGAGGGTTATCTTCGCTAGCCGTTTCTAATTTAGCAGTTTAAGACTAGAGGATAGGCAGCTAGTAATCACTACCTACTGCTAACTCTTCTGCTACTCTTTTACTAACGAATAGTGAGATCGAACGTAATATTATAACGCTCCCACGGCTGAAAGGCCGAGCATTTTTGGTGCGACAGAGATTCGAACTTGCGACTCTCGGATTACGAGTTGAACACCTTAACCACCTGGCCAAGCCGAGCTAATTTTGCTGTGCTAACAAAGATAGACAGTAGTACTAACCGGGCTGTTTTTCTAGTGTATATATATATTTTAAAATATTCACTTGACCATACCTTACGCATTATGAAACTTAACAACAGGTGATGAATGAAAGAAATGTTTCCAAGTCTTCTGATATAACGTTTATTACGGAAGTGTCACCGGTCTTAAAAACGTAATTACGTAAAATGTAATAAAGTAATTGGATAACATCACAATAGTATGTCTGGTTCACACGTTAAACAGAAATTGCAACAGACAAATATAAAGATATACCACAGTTAAACAGAAACTGCAACAGAAAAGTATAAAATATACCACAGTAAAACAGAAAGTGCAACAGATCAATATATACCAGTAGAACGAACGAAAGGCCTAAGGATAAACATTTCGCTCTAAACTTGTTTAAACTGTGATTTCGAGAGTGTTGTGTGGCTCTGTATAAAGTTCGAACGAAGTGTCCAATAAAACCCAATGAAACACCAAGAATTATCTAACTGATATTCTTAACTCTTGCATGTGTCGGTATTACCTGTGAAATGTGTATTCAATGTAATTTTGTTTCCTCAAATATAACCAACGAAAATCATCTGAGACAAACGTGTGTGTGTGTATATCTTTATATTTGTCTGTTGCAGTTTCTGTTTAACTGTGGTATATCTTTATACTTGTCTGTTGCAGTTTCTGTTTAACTGTGGTATATTTTAATATTTGTCTGTTGCACTTTCTGTTTAACTGTGGTATATCTTTATATTTATCTGTTGCAGTTTCTGTTTAACTGTGGTATATCTTTATATTTGTCTGTTGCACTTTTCTGTTTAACTGTGGTATATCTTTATATTTGTCTGTTGCACTTTCTGTTTAACTGTGGTATATTTTAATATTTGTCTGTTGCACTTTCTGTTTAACTGTGGTATATCTTTATATTTATCTGTTGCAGTTTCTGTTTAACTGTGGTATATCTTTATATTTGTCTGTTGCACTTTTCTGTTTAACTGTGGTATATCTTTATATTTGTCTGTTGCACTTTCTGTTTAACTGTGGTATATCTTTATACTTGTCTGTTGCAGTTTCTGTTTAACTGTGGTATATTTTAATATTTGTCTGTTGCACTTTCTGTTTAACTGTGGTATATCTTTATATTTATCTGTTGCAGTTTCTGTTTAACTGTGGTATATCTTTATATTTGTCTGTTGCACTTTTCTGTTTAACTGTGGTATATCTTTATATTTGTCTGTTGCACTTTCTGTTTAACTGTGGTATATCTTTATACTTGTCTGTTGCACTTTCTGTTTAACTGTGGTATATTTTATACTTTTCTGTTTCAGTTTCTGCTTAACTGTGGTATATCTTTATATTTGTCTGTTGCACTTTCTGTTTAACTGTGGAATATTTTACACTTTTCTGTTTAACTGAGGTATATTTTAACGTGTGAACCAGCCATACTATTAGTTAGCAAAGCCACATCGCGGTATTTGCTGAGTTCACCGAGGAGAATTGAACTCCCAATTTTAGCGCTGTAGACTTTCCGCTGTACCAGTAGGGAACATCTAAAAAAAGTAGTCCATTTATTTTAGTGTTTTTCTTCTCGAACAAAATGTAACTCCATGTTTCCTTCTTGTATTAGTCCGCGCAGAGATTAATAAGGTATAAGGTATTAATAAGATATAAGGTATAAGGTATTAATAAGGTATAAGGTATTAATAAGGTATAAGGTATTAATAAGATATAAGGTATAGTGATATATGTAAAACTAACGTAAAATAGCTATTGAGATCCTTTATTATGAACTTACAGGTTTTGAAAGGAAACGCTGGAAAACTTTGTTTTAACACGAAAAGGAAATATGTAATTATTTTTTCCAATCGTTAAATTTCATCGCAGTTTTTGTTGTACTAATATAAAATATTTACAACTGTTTAACACAATCAAAAGTTAATGTTGAATTTTTACAACTAGACGTTTCGGTGCTAATGCTACATGAAAACAAAGTTTTGTTAGCAATCTTTTTATTGTGTGTGTTTCTAAAATTAAAATAACCTTTATATTAAAGCTTAATATTTTATTACCATGTTATGTCTCTGTCGCTAGAAAACAAATACCTCAGTTTTCATATTGTGTTTAGTGCGTAAATTTATGAGACTTCTCAGATATCTCACTTCATATATTTATTAACGTATAAAGCTTGTTTTAACTGATCGAAAATTTTGCATCGATCACACTTCTAGAGTAACATATGACAGGTGGCATTTTCTTCAAAACAACATACCGAGTTTGACCCAGATCGTAGGATTTGCTTCTATTCATCAAACATTCTCCTTGAATCTACGAGTATGTGTGAGTAGATATATTAACCCACGTATACCTTCAATTCACGACTCTCAGGTTACGAATGGAGTGCCTTAACCACCTGGCCATGCCGGGCCCCTACACTGTGTAAATGAACTGTTGTGGTTTTATTTCTCTCTCTTTCATTTTTAAAACATATGCTCATTTTAATTTTAGGACTAATTACTTAATTATTTATATATTGACAAGTGTATTGTTAACAACCACAGTAAAACTTATTATAAAAAGGCTTATTCGTTTTGTTACTCTGTCGAAAACGTTTTCAAACTTCTTTTTAATAATGGTCAACAACATGGATTGTCGCTTACCAAAACACTATCACCTGATCGTGTTGTATTTATGTTGACCGCTTAATATTCATATTGTAACGAATTTAAAGTTGTACGCTTATTTCAATACCTACTGGGCTTTGATGTGTGTGATGTATATTGTTTGATGTGCACTGCTCAAGTCCTGCCTGTTCTCTATATTTGCAGAAGATTCTCGAGAGCAGGAAACAACATTTGTTTTATGAAAACGCTAGCGTATTTTCGAACTCTGTTGAAAGTCTGAGAATATCGCGAGATTGGTATATAAAACCGACGCGCCCAGAGTCTGTTATTGTTATAGGTTAGCTACAGTCAGTATACAATAAGTCTTGAAAGCTATAACTGTGTTTAACACTTAATATTCGGAAAAGTACAGATTTGACCAGAAACTTTATATATTTTGAACATCGTTCAACTATTGTGAATTTCTTTAGACGTTATTATTTCTACTAGGACATCAAATAACATCTCCAGCTCCCCCAGTAGCTCAGCGGTATATCTGTGAACTTAAAACGCTAAAAACCAGGTTTCGATACCCATGGTGGGCAGAGTACAGGTAGCCCATTGTGCAGCTTTGTGCTTAATTCAAAACAACAACTTCTCCAGAAACAGCTTGTAACCAATGTGATACCAGCCAAGAAAAGACATTGTCAAACTTCCTTTAAGATACAGACAATACTGAGTCTTATTTATATTCGGTCTAGAACTGTTGAATATAAATCATTATTTGTAGCAACTATTTGTAATAACCGTTATTATAAATTCTTTTATTATTTGTATATTGAAATTTATTTGTGCTAAGAAAAAAATTGTGTGTGTATTAATCTTGTTGGTCAATATTATAAATTTGATACTTATTGAGATTAAATAACTTTTAAATTAAGATTAAAGTTTCTGGCTATTTGAAATCGTAATACGTAACGTACGTAATTAATATGACAAATCAGACACACTTCCGAGGTAAAGTATAATACTAACAATATTGATTTGTTAGAAAATTTTGTATCTTGATTGTATTGTTTGACAAATATGGTCATATGACAGAAAAATAGTTTAATTCTGAAGAACTGACTTTGAGTTGCTGTTGTTGTTGTTGTTTTTGAATTAAGCACAAAGCTACACAAAGGGCTATCTGTGCTCTGCCCACCACGGGTATCGAAACCCGGATTTTAGTGTGTAAGTCCGCAGACATAACGATACCCCGGATTTTAGCGTGTAAGTCCGCAGACATACCGCTGAGCCACTGGGGGGCACTTTGAGTTGCAGCCAAAACCAAAATAAAATTTAACAAATAGTGTTTCAGCTAAGCCTTACATTACGTTTAATTATTAGGCCTAATATTTGAATTAGACTACAAATAGGCCTGCTACTATTGAAGTCCTTGAGGCACAGTTTAAAATGTTTTAAGAGTGAATAAATATGAGTAATATTTATTTTTTTATTACCTATTTTGCCTTAAAACATAAAGAAAAGTAAGTGTCATATATTTTATATTTGATACACATTGGCAATTATCTTTTAACTCATCTTCGAATTGCCGTCTATTTGAAAACGTAACGCGTAACGTATTCTCACGTATATATTACCTACATAAAGAAAAGTGAATGTTTATTTCTATCAAAATATGTTTTATTCTTTGTGAAGTCGATAAAGTTGATGTGTCGGAACGTCCGCACTTTGTTTATCAGATATTGACTAATCTTTGTTTATCAGATATTGACTAATAATACAGTGAAAACCCTCGTAGTGCAATTTACATTTTTTCATGGTGCACACGTACCTTTGTTTACGATAACATTTCATTTTTGTGTGTAGTTTTTGCTAAAAGTGTGGTGATTAAAGAATTATTCTGAGACTGATGTTTTCAGTTTAATTCTATAATTTTCATTAATCATTCGACAATGATTTCCTGCCATTTTTGAGGGGCTTTTATACCAGTATTCTTGATATATACTTCCAAATATATTTACTAAAATAAAAAATATTTTCAGACATTTTTTTAGATTTATTAGTGGATAGCCAAGTGTACGGTACTTAAAATTTACTGGATAATGTTTTTTGGTGACAAATGTGTAAATTAATTTTTATTTTTTTATTTTTCTCCTAAGTCAAAAATATCCAATAACATTACACTATGTAAGAGGATTAACAGATCCCTTTACAACAAGCCCCTTGGTGGTACAGTGTTAAGCCTACGGATTTACAACGCTAAAATCAGAGGTTTAATTCCTCTCTGTGAACTTGGTGGATGGCTCGATGTGGCTTTGCTAGAAGTAAACATACACCTTCACAACAATGTATAGCAAAAGACGATACAATGCTTCTTTCGTTTTTCAAACAGTTTGTGTTTGAATTCTGAAAGTGTGGAAATGTCCTTGTATTACAAGACGGAAAGTTAGTCTTATTAGAGGTTTAGGGTGTACAATAAATAAGCTAAGACAAAATATTTTGGTATCTCAAATGTGACGAACTTCATAATTTATAAATAGTTTTCTTACGTTTGTCATATTAAAAAAAAATACCTGTGAATAAAATAATTTATAATTTATTGAAAATGAAATAAAATTTAAGCGTGACATTATTTCAACCAAGAATACTGTTTCGGAAAAGTAGAGGAATATATACCTAGCCAGAAGTGATGTCATTTAGAAAGTTAGGTTCCAGATTACCAATAAATCTGTGTCACTTTTTATAGTGTATTTTGTGATATGTAGCTGGAAGTGGTGACTATTGCAGTCTGTGAAAGAATATGAAACAAGGTGAGATTTAATTTATGAATACAAAAGACATTTCTGATCCTCTATAGGCACGGTTGGCATTTAGTATGTTGCTTGGACTTAAGGCTATTTCCGGACTATCTCACTGCTCTTGAGATATCGTTTTGGATTGTTCTGGTAACTCGTGAATTCTTAACCATCCTGCCAAGGACTTTGAGAGTATTCAAACAATGATAGTGGCCTCCAGACGTCACTTGACAGTCAGTATTGTCACATTATGTATATGATCTTTAGATTCAACTTTGTTACTAAATGGTTTGTCTTAGATAAATTTTGACCTGGTTTTGGGTTACTTTTTTCATACAGCTTAGGCTCGCTTCTGGGCTGTTGGATTTTTGTCCATATACAGTTTATAAATTTTTTAAAATTATTATTCTGAATTATTAAAAGCGTAAAATTTTCTTAACCCCATGATACATTTCATGATTTTAAAAATGCCTGAAAATATTGTTAGCGCTGTCAGTTGTGTTTGACTCTGAATTCGTTAGGTGTGACAAAACGCCAGGAACTTGCGAATGTTCGAACATTTTCTGCAATAAGATGATGACTCATTTTTAAACGAAGATTTGACTTTCAGCAGTCAATGTTGACGAAACTTTTAGTTTTACAGTAGTGGAAGTTGTGTATTATGATTTATCTCGAAGGAATATCCGATTTATTATGTTACGTATCACGATTTAAAATATCCAAAAATTTAAATTTAGAATGTAATTAAATATCAGTATATATCAAATTTATAATATTTGACCAACAATATTGATGCACACAGTTTTATTTTTTAACAAAACTATATTTTAATATACCAAAGAAAAACAGTACAATTTATAATGATGGTTATTACAAATAGTTATTTAGATACAGACTCACAAACAATTTTTACTTTTTATCTGGTCTGGAACTGACGAGGTAATTACTTTTATGTTGATACACAGATGAAATTCACTTGAAAGGAATACTTGGTACTCCGAGGGTTGTGGGTTGGAATCCCCGTGACATCAAACATATTCGCCCTTTCAGCCGTAGGGGCGTTATAACATAACAGTTAATCCCACTATTCGTTGTTAAAAGACTAGCCTAAGAGTTGGCGGTGCCTTCCCTTCACTCTTACCCTGCTAAATTAGGGATGGCTAGCGTAGATAGCCCTCATGTAGCTTTGCGCAAAATTCAAACCAAATCAGTCGTGAGGACGTTACAATGTTACAGTTAATTTCATTATTAATTGATAAAAGAGTAGTCCAAGAATTAACGGTTATAGTGATAACTACTTTTCTTTCCTCTAATCTTACACTGGTACATTACAAACAATTAGCGAAGATAGTCCTCGTGTAGCTTTGGCACGAAATCTGAAACAAACTCCATAATGGTGTGTTATCTACGGCTGTATGTTCAGAGTTTGGTATTTTATTACAGCCAGCTCTATTCTTTACAGTCGAGTGTTTTTTTCTGCTGAAGCTATGCGATGACTTTGTAGATATACTAATGTCCGAAGTTAGTTAAAATGTTCCTAATAATCGAACTTTATAAATGTTCCTGGTCAAAATATTTGTAGGTTTTCTATTAATAAGCGTTGTTCACAGTTATAGCTTCCGATATTTATAGTATACTAACTGTAGTGACTAAACAGTATTAGTTTTACTGCCTTTTGGGGCGTCTTGCGATAGCTAGCTTTCGTACTATTTAGACGGGATTCTGGAGCGTTTAACATTATTCGAAGCTGTGCTAGTGTTTTCATAAAACTTGTTTTGTTGATTCTTATACTCGAGAATCTTCTACAAATTTAAAAAAGAGATAAGACTCTCGCAAAACACATTTAACAAAATACACGTATGAAACTGAAACAATAACACATTTAACAAAATACGTTACATTTATGAAACTGAAACAAACACAGATATCAATGTACGTTACATGTATGAAACTGAAACAAACACAGATATCAATGTACGTTACATGTATGAAACTGAAACAAACACAGATATCAATGTACGTTACATTTATGAAACTGAAACAAACACAGATATCAATGTACGTTACATGTATGAAACTGAAACAAATACAGATATCAATGTACGTTACATGTATGAAACTGAAACAAACACAGATATCAATGTACGTTACATGTATGAAACTGAAACAAATACAGATATCAATGTACGTTACATGTATGAAACTAAAACAAACACAGATATCAATGTACGTTACATGTATGAAACTGAAACAAACAGATATCAATGTACGTTACATGTATGAAACTGAAACAAACACAGATATCAATGTACGTTACATGTATGAAACTGAAACAAACACAGATATCAATGTACGTTACATGTATCAAACTGAAACAAACACAGATATCAATGTACGTTACATTTATGAAACTGAAACAAACAGATATCAATGTACGTTACATGTATGAAACTGAAACAAATACAGATATCAATGTACGTTACATGTATGAAACTAAAACAAACACAGATATCAATGTACGTTACATGTATCAAACTGAAACAAACACAGATATCAATGTACGTTACATGTATGAAACTGAAACAAACACAGATATCAATGTACGTTACATGTATCAAACTGAAACAAACACAGATATCAATGTACGTTACATTTATGAAACTGAAACAAACACAGATATCAATGTACGTTACATGTATGAAACTGAAACAAATACAGATATCAATGTACGTTACATGTATGAAACTAAAACAAACACAGATATCAATGTACGTTACATGTATGAAACTGAAACAAACACAGATATCAATGTACGTTACATGTATCAAACTGAAACAAACACAGATATCAATGTACGTTACATGTATGAAACTGAAACAAACACAGATATCAATGTACGTTACATTTATGAAACTGAAACAAACACAGATATCAATGTACGTTACATGTATGAAACTGAAACAAATACAGATATCAATGTACGTTACATGTATGAAACTAAAACAAACACAGATATCAATGTACGTTACATGTATGAAACTGAAACAAACACAGATATCAATGTACGTTACATTTATGAAACTGAAACAAACACAGATATCAATGTACGTTACATGTATGAAACTGAAACAAATACAGATATCAATGTACGTTACATGTATGAAACTAAAACAAACACATTTAACAATGTACGTTACATGTATGAAACTGAAACAAACACAGATATCAAAATACGTTACATGTGTCAAACTGAACAAACACAGATATCAAATGAAATGTATCACAGTAAATCCGTTACATGAAATATAAGAGGACACTAGTTTAGATTCTTATGAATTAATAGTTGATGTGATATGAATATTTGAAGTGAATGTTGTAACAGATTGACTATTATATACAAACATTAATATCGATGCTTGCTTCAGTTAAATATGTATTTAAAAATATGGGTAGCTCGTATTGCTAAATATGTGTTGTGAAATTCCTTCCTATTCACTAAATTTGTTGGAGCTTCTCGAGTGTATGAATCAACAATGTACAATGTGCGTACTAGTGATTGTAACTATTATTGCTAGAACATTGCCTAATGATTGTAAAAAGTAGCCATCGCAACACGCGGAGAGACAACATGTGTTTTTGGTTTGCTATAAACCCCGGAAGCTATAACTGTGAATAACACACATCATTCTGGAAACTACAGATATTTGACCAGGAAAGTTTATAAATTTCGAACACTACAAATCGTTTAACTTAAGAAAATGAACTTTGGAAGTTAGTATTTCTACGAAGATATTGTATAACTCGGACTGTGAGAAACACAAATAATAGCTAGCTAGCTTCCCGTTGAGTGAATTGTGCCGATATCAACTCGAAATTAATTCGCTTATCATGAACCGTTAATACATTATTTAGTTTCAGACCAGATAGAAGACTCAGTATTGTTTGTAATTTTCACAAACTTTTGTATATAAATCGTTATGCTCTTCAGTTATATAACATTATGTCTGCGGACTCAGACCACTATAAACTGGCTTCGATACCTGTGGTGGTCAGAGCACAGATAAATAATTGTGTACCTTTATGCTTAATTTCAAACAAATACAAATAAATCATTATTTGCAATATCCTTTTGTAATAACCGTTTTTATAAATTGCACTATTGTTTCTATATTAACATATATTTGCGTTAGAAAAGAAAGCTGTGTCTATCAGTCTTGTTATGAAATATCCTTTATAAAGTTAAATTACAATTTAACTCAATTTCAGGCTGTTTGATATCCTAATACTAAACATAATAAATTGTAAACCCATCGAATGTAAATTATAATACTTAGCAATATATATGTAATTAAATCATAATTATTTTGTTAAATGTGTAAAATAATTTTTGTCTGTCTGTTTACATTGTTGTAATATTGTAAAGAAAGTTTGTTTTCCAGGATGTCGTATAGATGTGTAGATACAATAACTAAAGATGGAAATAACCAAGTTCTATTGGTGTCGTCTGACTGAATACCAGACTTCATAGACTGATAAAGTCGATTAATTGGAAGAACACATATCAAGTGAGTGGAAATATATTTTTATTTTTACAGCTTCTCAAAACCAGATTTCTAGTTTCATTTTCACTCTGACGACAGTGATTATTTTGTATCGTTTTTATTATATCAATCTACAAATTTTAGGCTTCATGTATGCAGTTTTCACCATTCTGACTTGAGTGTGATAAAAATGTTTTGATGCCATATGTATGTTTCACTCTTGCAAGGTAGTTTCTGAAAAGTGAGTAATTCTACAAAACAACAACAACAACATAACTTTAAGTATTTCGCTATCTAGATGTGATAAAATGAAATATTTTATCACCACTGTCTTGGTCGTAAGAAAACGTTATTATGTTACTGTTAGTAACAGTAACAAAATTTATCAGATTCGCTGTCAAAAGCATGTATTTACGTAAAAACAGAATTTTATTAAAGAACATTAAAATCATTGGTAACATGTGAACCAGAAGTAATAACATGTGTGCATATATGTTTGTAATATTATATTGGCTGTTAAAAAAAAACAATCAAAGATAACGAACTGAGAATGAGTTTAGGCATAAGATATGGTTCGTACCACGAATCGTCGTATTGGTTGAGTGTTCTGTTTCTGTCCTGATTCTAACGTCGATATGTTATGCAGCTGCCACATAGATTGAATCAAGAGACTTTTCTAGATTGATAGCTCCTGTGTGGGGAGGAACACGAAGTCCTCTCTGCTACGTTGTAATGCGATTGTTACGTTTTTGTTTTTGGTTCCACTGTGCTCAACTCAAACGTTAAGTATTATGAACACGCGTCGAGAAATAGTCATTTATCTTAGCTTTACCAATGAACAGTGTAATGATGAAATCTATACAAGAACGTTGCGTCTTAACCGATTTTTCTGACAGAAAAGTGAAAAATGAAACTCTTTATTGTAGGAAGCTGAAAACTGGAAACGTGTTTGTTTTTATTTCAGAGAAAACCTGGTGGTCAACAACTGTACTAATGCATAACAAAACTTGAAATTTTAAATCTGGGTTTTTATACTTTGAACCTTTGACGAAACCTGAAACATAAACAAAGTGAAAAACAATAAACTTGAATATAAACAAAGTAAAAAACAACAAACTTGAATATAAACAAAGTGAAAAACAATAAACCTGAAATATAAACAAAGTAAAAAACAAGAAACCTGAAACATAAACAAGGTGAAAAACAATAAACCTGGAACACAAACAAAGGGAAAAACAATAAATCTGAAATATAAACAAAGTAAACAACAAGAAACCTGAAACATAAACAAGGTGAAAAACAATAAACCTGAAACACAAACAAAGGGAAAAACAATAAACCTGAAATATAAACAAAGTAAACAACAAGAAACCTGAAACGTAAACAAAGTGAAAAACAACAAACCTGAAATATAAGGAAAATAAAAAACAAAAAACCTAAAACATAAACAAGGTGAAAAACAATAAACCTGAAACACAAACAAAGGGAAAAACAATAAATCTGAAATATAAACAAAGTAAACAACAAGAAACCTGAAACCTGAACAAAGGGAAAAACAGTAAAGTTGAAATATAAACAAAATAAACAACAAGAAACCTGAAACATGAACAAAGGAAAAAACAGTAAACTTGAAATATAAACAAAGGAAAAAACAAGAAATCTGAAACATAAACAAGGTGAAAAGCAATAAACCTGAAACATAAACAAAGTAAAAAACAAGAAACCTGAAACTTAAACAAAGTAAAACACAAGAAACCTGAAACATAAACAAGGTGGAAAACAATAAACCTGAAACATAAACAAAGTGAAAAACAATAAACCTGAAATGTAAACAAAGTGAAAAACAATAAACCTGAAACGTAAACAAAGTGAAAAACAATAAACCTGAAATGTAAACAAAGTGAAAAACAATAAACCTGAAATGTAAACAAAGTGAAAAACAATAAACCTGAAACATAAACAAGGTGAAAAACAATAAACCTGAAACACAAACAAAGGGAAAAACAATAAACCTGAAATATAAACAAAGGAAACAACAAGAAACCTGAAACATGAACAAAGTAAAACACAAGAAACCTGAAACATAAACAAGGTGAAAAACAATAAACTTGAAATATAAACAAAGTAAACAACAAGAAACCTGAAACATGAACAAAGTAAAACACAAGAAACCTGAAACATAAACAAGCTGAAAAACAACAAACCTGAAACATAAACAAGGTGAAAAACAATAAACCTGAAACATAAACAAAGTGAAAAACAATAAACCTGAAATATAAACAAAGTAAACAACAATAAACCTGAAACATAAACAAAGTAAAACACAAGAAACCTGAAACATAAACAAGGTGAAAAACAATAAACCTGAAACATAAACAAGGTGAAAAACAATAAACCTGAAATATAAACAAAGTAAACAACAAGAAACCTGAAACATGAACAAAGGGAAAAACAGTAAAGTTGAAATATAAACAAAGTAAAAAACAAGAAAACTGGAACATAAACAAGGTGAAAAACAATAAACCTGAAACACAAACAAAGTGAAAACAATAAACCTGAAACATGAACAAAGGGAAAAACAGTAAACGTGAAAAATAAATAAGGTAAAAAAACAAAAAAATAAAAGTTGAAACTTAAATTTATAATGTGTACAATAAACTATGTTATAGAACACTTGAAACTTAAATTTATAATGTGCACAATAAACTATGTTATGCAACGGTTGAAACTTAAATTTATAATGTGTACAATAAACTATGTTATAGAACACTTGAAACTTAAGTGTATAACGTTACAGTTACACAATGAGCTATCTGTGCCGTGTCCAAAACGGGTATTAAAATCTGATTTATAGCGGTGCAGGCTTTGTTGCCTTACCTCTTAGCTGTCAGAAATCAAAACATTTTGCACAATTGTAGAAACACGATTGTTAGTGGTGTTCTGAACACTATGAACTTACAAAATCATCTCGTTTATTTTGTCTTTCAAGTCTGGTCTCGACACAGCACTTTATTAACCAGATGAGGGTACACTTATATAATTTGTTTCTATGTGTCGACACTTAAGTGTTAAAAGCAACCTTTCACGTGTGACTTTTGGATACAATCGTGATCGGTAATTCTCGTTTGTGGAACTGATGCATATTGTGTTAATGGTTTTGATTAAACGTAAGTTTTTACATAGTGCCGTGGAAGATTAGTTACAGTTTGTATCGAGCAAAGGGAGTCATAAAAATAATAGAGAATCCACAAGATTTAGTGTGTCTTAAAACTATTAAATTGATACTGTCAAAAAACATGCTTTTTCATCTCCAACGATTGAAATCGTTATGGGGTAAGCTAGTAATGTTCTCTAGAGATCAAAGTCAAAAAACATGCTTTTCCATCTCCAACGATTGAAATCGTTATGGGGCTAGTAATGTTCTCTAGAGATCAAAGTCAAAAAACATGCTTTTCCATCTCCAACGATTGAAATCGTTATGGGGCTAGTAATGTTCTCCAGAGATCAAAGTCACCACGTAAATCCTGAAGTTTTTTTTTATAATTAGAAATTGGTTTATTTCAATGAACTAAAATATTTGTGTTTGAATTAATTAATTAATAAGACACATGCAACAAAGGTACTTGAAACGCCAAAACAGTTCTAGGTCCGTGTCGTCAAATTCACATTTTAATGTTATTTGTATCAAAGTTGTGATTTAATATTCGCAATTCAGTTCACTTTGTAAATTAATGTGCTAATCTTTAGAATCTTGTCTTCAAGGTATTTATTTCATATGAAGTTGACGGGTGTGAATAACAATAGAAACATACACGTGCACTCTGAGTGGTGTCACTAGGAAACCACTGACCATGACACTACGAAACGACGTATGCTTTTTCCACTATACACTGTCCAAATATAACTAAAGGTTTTGGTTTCATAAGACAGGTATTCATCAATATATGCGTAGCCGCATTAACTACAATAATGTAGAAAGTTTTAAGGCTACAAAAGTATTGAAGAAAGAAAGTTAAAACTACAAGAACTGAGTTAGGTCAGATTGAAACACATCATCCATACTTTAGCAAATCGCTGTAATTATGTTAGTCCGAATCAGAGTAGGGTGACAATGTTTTCTTGTTTTAATACTTTTGTAGCATTAAAACTTTCAATGTGCTGCGTATTTATTGATCGATACTGGTCTTTTTGAAATTAAAATTGTTTCATTTCTATAAGCTGCATCTTTGTGCGCACGTGACCTTGATTCGAAGTTATCCCTCGTCAATATCTCTCTGCCCCTCCACTCTCAAATCTTTGTTTGTTTGTCTTTTGGAATTTCGCGCAAAGCTACACGAGGGCTATCTGCCTTAGCCGTCCCTACTTTAGCAGTGTAAGACTAGACGGAAGGCGGCTGGTCATCACCACTCACCGCTAACTCTTGGGCTACTCTTTTATCAATGACTAGTGGGATTGGTCGTCCCGTTATAACATCCTCACAGCCGAAAGTGCGAGAATGTTTGGTGTGACGGGAATTCGAACCTGCAACCCTCAGATAACACATCGAATGCCTTAACCCACCTGCCATGCCGGGCTTTTCAAATCTAATTAATTGCCTAAATCATATAACCAATCACATTCAAGGATTCTTAATCAATTCGCTGAAGAGCATGTTAGAATATGTTTAAAACACTTGCCTTGAACCGACTACTCAGTCTCCTACTTTCGCTCTTCTCCAAAACTACTTCAAACTTCAGTATCTGTCGCGTCAAAAAAAAACAAAAAACAAGCCGAACTGAAAACTTAATCCAAATCCTCAATGTTTTCACCAAAATTCTAACGCGAGCGGGCAAAAAGGGATAATATATATCCCTGAACATCCCAGTTGTGAAAGTGGACTACTAAAAACTGCCACAGTTGTTTTAAAACACGAAGGGGGTAATATATATCCCTGAACACCCCAGTTGTGAAAGTTGACTACTCCAAACTAAATACCTGCCACAGTTGTTTTAAAACACGAAGGGGATAATTTATATCCCCGAGCATCCCAGTTGTGAAAGTGGAATACTCAGAACTAAATACCTGCCACAGTTTTAAAACACGAAGGGGATAATACACTGAACCATTAACTTTGATCACTAATTTTATATTTCTTATAGATACTATAAGGTAGTTTGTTTTTTCTGGAAAATTTATCAGATAACGGGAAATAGATGCTGTCCATAGGTTGTAAACGTACGTGAGACTTGGTTAAATCAGTATTTATGCAATTAGAAACCTTTAATGTCTGATTCTGATGTCGTGTGATAGCTTTACGTTAATTAAGGACATTTAAATGTTATCGTGTGCTCGTAATTCTTACGTGTTTCCTTTAACGTAATCTAAGAAAATCCTGTGTTGCGCTAACTGGATCTTTGTAAATTCATGTGCGAAGTTTACGGACAACTTACAGAAACGAATGCTGTTAGGAACAGAGTTAACTTACTGAATAAAATAAACCATATACGTTTACCAGAATTATTCCAAAAGTTTTCTGTCTTCATAAACTAGGGGCATTCGTTTAATTCTGAAACTATTTGTCACTACTCAAAATGTAGTTTGTTCTGTTTAGTTTGTAGTTTGAGCTTTTCATATATTCAACTTCATAGTTTTAATTTCAACATAATGTTTTTATTTTTGAAATTCTTCGAAACTGGTTTCTCTTCAAGCTTTTATTATTATTGTTTTTGAAATACAGTTTTTTTGCTTCTGGGATTTTCAACATGATCCACGTTCCCTGAATTATCATTCACTTCCAAAACAATCAAACATGCAATTCTCCCAAGATTCCCACACATACCCTCAGATTGTGTCCAATTTACCAATGGAGCAATATGTCTGTAGAATAACAGAGAGCAAACTACATATCATTTTCGCTTCAGTAATAAGAGATATCACGTTTCAATCGTGTAAACACTCAGTGAAAAACAAGTTAGCCAAAGAGAAAATATTTCATATTTTGCATACAACTGTAGTGGTTTAAATTAATGTAAATGATAGAGAGGAAGGGAATATCGACGATCTAGGAACATATTTCAGTGGACGTTTTTTGTGTTTCAGACAGTGTCGTGTTTAGAAAAGGTTCTTTGTTTATGTATTCTTTTACAGAATTGTTGATTTTATATCATTCATTATTTTGTGACTTAGAAGAGTTTACAATTGTATTTGAATTACCTGTGTTCCAGTTAAAATAAAACCTAGTATAATAAAGCAATTAGTTTTATAAGATGACAATTATTGTTGAATGTTTGTAGTTTCTTTAGATTCTGTTCAACGTTAACATATACACTGATTTTATTTAGTTAAAGGACCTAGAGGTCGCACTGTGTACCACAGTGATAGTATTCTTTACAGGACATAGAGGTCGCATTGTGTACCATAATGATAGTATTAGTTACAGGACATAGGGGGCACCCTTTGTACCACAGTGATGGTATTAGTTACAGGACATAGAGGTCGCACTGTGTACCACAGTGGTAGTATTCTTTACAGGACATAGAGGTCGCATTGTGTACCATAATGATAGTATTAGCTACAGGACATAGGGGGCGCCCTTTGTACCACAGTGGTAGTATTAGTTACAGAACATACATAATGTTTATACATAATTTAATTGTCAGTTGTTAACTTAGCAGTTTTAAACTAAGTTATAAAATATAATTTATACTTCATAGTTAGTACAGACGCTGTCTCAGAGTCTACCTTCCACGAGGTACATTTTAAATTATTAAGTGTAACCAATCAATAGCTTCTTTGTTAAATCATCGAACTTTAGAATTTATGTTATCAATTCAGCCCGGGATGGCCAGTTTAAGGCGTTCGACTCGTAACCTTAGGGTCGCGGGTTCATATCCCCGTCGCTCCAAACATGCTTGACCTTTCAGCCGTGGGAGCGTTATAAAGTGGGTCAATCCCACTATTCTTTGCCTCCACCCAAAAAGTCAAGAATAATAATAATAATAATTAAGTTATTTAAAAAAACAAAACAAAAAAACACCACTTAATCTTAATAACAATCCACGAAAGGGGACGAAGAGGAACCACAACGTTCCTGAACACACCGGCTGGGGAGAGAACTCTTCTGATTTCTCTGTCTCTGAACTGAACCCCTGCCACGTTAGTTTAGTTTAGTTCTATTCGTTGATAAAAGAGTAGCCCAAGAGGTGGCGGTGGGTGATGAAGACTAGCCTTCCCTCTAGTCTTACACTGCTAAATTAGGAATGCCTAGAACAGATAGCTTTGTGTGAAATTCAAAACAAATAAACAAAAAATATAAGTTCCAGTTTCCTTTATTTCTAGATATTGATTGTATATGAGTTTAGATAGTTAAACATTTCAAAAGCATTACCACCGTTTACATAAAGTTTCAGAACACAGTATTAACATGTTTGGTTATGGGTTTTATTAACATCTTTCAAAGTATATAAAAATTAGCTAGAACAATAAGCAGGAACATTTTCCACCCGCAACAATGAAAGTAACCTCCTAGAAATAAACATATAACTTTATATTTTGCCTTTTCATTTTGAAGAGATAATTTTTGTACACTTTTCCCTTACATTTTGATGAAGGATTAGAAATATTATGTTGAAATTAAAAACAAGGGTTTCGTGTTTCATAATCAGTAACATACTTTATCTATGTTTTCTTTCTTACATTTTAGAGAAAACTTTATGGTAAATGAGGGCTATCTGCGCTAGTTATCCCTAATTTAGCAGTGAAAATTAGAGGCAAGTCATCATCACCCACCGCCAACTCTTCGTTTACTCTTTTAACAACGAATAGTGGGATTGACCATCACATAATAACTCCTCCACGACTGAAAGGCAAACATGTTTTGTAGGAAGTGGATTCGAACCCGCGACCCTCGGGTTACCAGTCGAGTGCCTTAACCACCTGGCCAGGCCCGGCCATATATACATGTATATTTGTGGTTTATTTATTATAATGAAATACACATCAAAGAAACATTACGTCTCAGATAAAGTAGGTCTTTTGCTCGAATTTGTTTTTGTTTTGATGTTTAGAATAAATTGACTTCAGCAGAATTCCTTCTATTTCCGTTTTTGATGTGCAATAGATCGAAGAGTACATGCAGTTTTATTCAGTCTGATGGAAAGGTATGCATTTTAATGGGATGGATTCAATTGATATAAAGGGAAAAATGATTTAAAAGCCGCTGAGGAATAAAAATGTGAGATCATAATAACAGGTTGTGGCTCGAATAACTAGCAGAGATCAACTGCGAAAAAAACAATAATGTAGGTGTGGCGTTGAAAGGGATTGCATGACTATAATATAAGTTCTCTTTATGTTTCTCTGTGTATGACATGACTATGCACTTTACTCACGAACCCAAACTATTAAACGTTAATGAAAGCACAAACGTTTCTAACGATGTACTTGTTCTAAAAAAGAGAACTGTTTCTCCTTGACATATTATTGGTAAAATATTCCATTCTTACAGTTGATTCCTCACTGCAATATTCTGTGAGTGGATTCTCCACTACTGTATTCTCACAGTTGATATTCCACTACAAAATTCCTACAGTTGGTTCTTCACTGCTATATTCTCACAGCTGATTATTCGCTACTGTATTTTCACAGTTGATTATTCACTGCTATATTCCTACAGTTGATTTTCCACTGCTATTTTTTTACAGTTGATTCTTCACTACTATATTCTTGTAGTTGATTCTCCACTACTGTGTTCTCACAGTTGATATTCCACTACAAAATTCTTAAGTTGATTCTCCACTACTGTGTTCTCACAGTTGATATTCGACTACAAAATTCTTAAGTTGATTCTCCACTACTGTGTTCTCACAGTTGATATTCCACTACAAAATTCTTAAGTTGATTCTCCACTACTGTGTTCTCACAGTTGATATTCCACTACAAAATTCTTAAGTTGATTCTCCACTACTGTGTTCTCACAGTTGATATTCCACTACAAAATTCTTAAGTTGATTCTCCACTACTGTGTTCTCACAGTTGATATTCCACTACAAAATTCTTAAGTTGATTCTCCACTACTGTATTCTCACAGTTGATATTCCACTACAAAATTCTTAAGTTGATTCTTCACTGCTATATTCTTACAGTTGATATTCCAGTACAAAATTCTTACAGTTCATTCTTCACTGCTTTATTCATTTCATATCTTACAGTAACTGCTGGTACAAGAACGTAGTTTGAACGTAGTTTAATATTTATTTTATTTCACTAAAGTAATTGTACGATTTAAACGCACCAAATGGTTGTACGAAAGTGTTGCTATTACAGAAAGAAAAGTGAAGCTCTAAAATGTTATTTTACTATTTAATGAGTTTTAAAAGTAACAAAAACGTATTGATGATATGCCTTTTATTTAAAAAAAAGTCAATATATGTTGTGTATGAAAAATTATATCTCCTTTTAATACAGTCCATTGTGAACTTAACACGAAAGTAAGAGTTTTGATCATAATTTATGGAAATTACAAGACGGAATAGGTCTTGTAAATAGAACAACAAGCAAACATTTATTTTTACCGAGAATATGTTTTTATCGTATTTCGATTATTCTAGAACATATAATCAATAGTCAAAAGTTTCGCGTGATAAAAGCAAATCAAATAGCACGAACTTTGCTCACGTTAGCACCTCATTTTTAAAAAATCTATAGGATAGTGTTGTTTTTTTAGTTTCTAAGTTTGTGCCACATATATTGATGCAGGACAATTTAATGTACAAAAACACAAAAAACAAAATTTTAAGAATTCTAAATTTTGTTTCTTATTAAATATTCATTAGAATAGGCTTACAAAAAGTGTGAATTTTATATCCAGCGACCTTCGTGGCAATAGTACGAACCAGTAGGCTTACCAAAAATGTAAATATTATATCAACGATCTTCAATGGTAGCACAATGATTTAGTAGGCTTACCAAAAATGTAAATGTTATATCAAACGATCTTCAGTGTTAACACTTTGATTCAGTAGGCTTACCAAAAAATGAAAATGTTACATCAAAGGATCTTCAGTGGTAAAACTATGATTGAGTAGGGTTACGAAAAAATGTAAATGTAATATCAAACGATCTTCAGTGGTAACACTAATATTCTGTCTGCTTACCACAAAATGTACAAGTTGTATGAAGTTATTTTCAGTGGCAACAATATGATTCAGTAGGCTTACCAAAAAATGTATATGTTATATCAAAGGACCTTTAGCGGCAACACTATGATTCAGTAGGCTGACCAAGAAATGTAAATGTAATATGAAGCGATCTTTAGTGGCAACATTAATATTTTGTCTGCTTACCAAAAAATGTATAAGTTGTATGAAGTTATCTTCAGTGGGAACACTATAATTCAGTAGGCCTACCAAAAATGTATATGTTATGTGAAGTTATCTTCAGTGGGAACACTCTGATTCAGTAGGCTTATCAAAAATGAATGTGTTATTTGAAGCGATCTCTAGTGGCAACACTATGCTTCAGTCGGCTTACCAAAAATGTATATGTTATATGAAGCGATCTCAAGTGGCAACACTATGCTTCAGTCGGCTTACCAAAAATGTAAATGTTGTATCAAACGATCTTCAGTGGTAACACTATGATTCATTAGGCTTATTAAGAAATGTAAATGTAATATGAAGTGATCTTTATTGGCAACACTATGATTCAGTAGGCATACTAAAAAAATGACAATGTTATATGAAGCGATCTCCAGTGGCAACACTATGATTGAGTAGGCTTACCAAAAATGTAAATGTTACATCAAAGGATCTTCAGTGGTAACACTATGATTGAGCAGGGTTACGAAAAAATGTAAATGTAATATCAAACGATTTTCAGTGGTGACACTAATATTCTGTCAGCTTACCAAAAAATGTATAAGTTGTATGAAGTTATCTTCAGTGGGAACTCTATGATGCAGTAGGCTTATCAAAAATGTATATGTTATAGAAAGAGATATCTAGTGGCAATACTATGATTTAGTAGGCTTACAAAAAATGTAAATGTTACATGAAGCGATCTTCAGTGGCAACACTATGATTCAGTAGGCTTACCAAAAAATGTATGTGATATTAAGCGATCTCCAGTGGCAACTCTATGATTCAGTCGGCTTACCAAAAAATGTAAATGTTATATGAAGCGATCTCCAGTGGCAACACAATGATTTAGTAGGCTTACCAAAAATGTATATGTTACATGAAGCGATCTTCAGTGGCAACACTATGATTCAGTAGGCTTACCAAAAAATGTATGTGATATTAAGCGATCTCCAGTGGCAACTCTATGATTCAGTCGGCTTACCAAAAAATGTAAATGTTATATGAAGCGATCTCCAGTGGCAACACAATGATTTAGTAGGCTTACCAAAAATGTATATGTTACATGAAGCGATCTTCAGTGGCAACACTATGATTCAGTAGGCTTACCAAAAAATGTATGTGATATTAAGCGATCTCCAGTGGCAACTCTATGATTCAGTCGGCTTACCAAAAAATGTAAATGTTATATGAAGCGATCTCCAGTGGCAACACTATGATTCAGTAGGCTTACCTAAAAATGTATCTGTGATATGAAGCGATCTTCAGTGGCAACACTATGATTCAGTAGGCTTACCAAAAATGTATATGTTACATGAAGCGATCTTCAGTGGCAACACTATGATTCAGTAGGCTTACCAAAAAATGTATGTGATATTAAGCGATCTCCAGTGGCAACTCTATGATTCAGTCGGCTTACCAAAAAATGTAAATGTTATATGAAGCGATCTCCAGTGGCAACACTATGATTTAGTAGGCTTACCTAAAAATGTATCTGTGATATGAAGCGATCTCCACTGGCAACACTTTGGTTCAGTAGGCTTACAAAAAATGTAAATGTAATATGAAGCGATCTTCAGCGGCAACACTATGATTCAGTAGGCTTACCAAAAAATGTATGTGTTATATTAAGCGATCTCCAGTGGTAACACTTTTATTCAGTAGGCTTACCAAAAAAGGAAAATGTTACATCAAAGGATCTTCAGTGGTAACACTATGATTGAGTAGGGTTACGAAAAAATGTAAATGTAATATCAAACGATCTTCAGCGGCAACATTATGATTCAGTAGGGTTACCAAAAATGTAAATGTTATATTAAACGATGTTCAGTGGTAAGAGTATGATTCAGTTGGTTTACCAAAAAATGTAAATGTTATGTGAAGCGATCTGCAGTAGCAACAATATGATTCATAAGGCTTACCAAAAATGTAAATGTTATATGTAGCGATCTTCAGCGACAACACTATGATTTAATAGGCATACTAAAAAAAATTATATATTATATGAAGCGATCTCGAAAGGCAACACTATGATTCAGTAGGCTAACCAAAAAATGTATATGTAATATCAAAGGATCTTCAGTGGGAATACTATGATTCAGTTGGCTTACCAAAAATCTAAATGTTATATGAAGCGATCTTTAGCGGCAACACTTTGATTCAGTAGGCTTACCAAAAAATGAAAATGTTACATCAAAGGATCTTCAGTGGTAACATTATGATTGAGCAGGGTTACAAAAAATGTAAATGTAATATCAAACGATTTTCAGTGGTGACACTAATATTCTGTCTGCTTACCAAAAAATGTATAAGTTGTATGAAGTTATCTTCAGTGGGAACACTATGATTCAGTAGACTTATCAAAAATGTATATGTTATGGAAAGCGATCTCCAGTGGCAATACTATGATTTAGTAGGCTTACCAAAAATGTATATGTTACATGAAACGATCTTGAGTGGCAACACTATGATTCAGTAGGCTTACCAAAAAATGTATGTGTGATGTTAAGCGATCTCCAGGGCAACTCTATGATTCAGTCGGCTTACCAAAAAATGTAAATGTTATATGAAGCGATCTCCAGTGGCAACACAATGATTTAGTAGGCTTACAAAAAATGTAAATGTTATATGAAGCGATCTCCAGTGGCAACACTATGATTAAGTAGGCTTACGAAAAAATGTAAATTTAATATCAAACGATCTCTAGTGGCAACACTATGATTCAGTAGGCTTACCAAAAAATGTAAATGTAATATGAAGCTATTTTCAGCGGAAACACTATGATTCAGTAGGCTTACCAAAAAATGTATGTGTTATATTAAGCGATCTCCAGTGGCAACACTGTGATTCAGTAGACTTATCAAAAATGTATATGTTATAGAAAGCGATCTCCAGTGGCAATACTATGATTTAGTAGCCTTACCAAACCATGTATATGTTATATCAAACCATTTTCAGCGGCGACACTATGATTCAGTAGGCTTACCAAAAAATGTATGTGTTATATTAAGCGATCTCCAGTGGCAACACTATGATTCAGTAGGCTTACCAAAAATGTATACGTTACATGAAGCGATCTTCAGTGGCAACACTATGATTCAGTAGGCTTACCAAAAAATGTATGTGTTATATCAAGCGATCTTCAGTGGCAACACTATGATTCAGTCGGCTTACCAAAAAATGTAAATGTAATATGAAGCGATCTCCAGTAGCAACACTATGATTCAGTAGGCTTACCAAAAAATGTATATTTTATATGATGCGATCTCCAGTGGCAACACTATGATTCAGTTGGCTTAGCAAACAATGTAAATGTTATATCAAACGATCTTCAGTGGTAACACGATGATTCAGTAGGCTGGCGAAGAAATGTAAATGTAATATGTAGCGAGCGATCTTTAGTGGCAACACTATGATTCGGTAGGCTTACGAAAAAATGAAAATCTTGTATGAAGCGATATCTAGTGGCAAAACTATGATTCAGCAGGCATATCAAAAAAAATTATATATTATATGAAGCGATCTCCAGTGGCCACACTATGATTCAGTAGGCTTACCAAAAAATATAAATGTAATATGAAGCGATCTTCAGCGGCAACACTATGATTCAGTAGGGTTACCAAAAAATGAAAATGTTATATGAAGCGATCTCCAGTGGCAACACTTTGTTTCAGTAGGCTTACAAGAAATGTAAATGTAATATGTAGCGAGCGATCTTTAGTGGCAAAACTATGATTCATTAGGCATACCAAAAAAATTTATATATTATATGAAGCAATCTCGAAAGGCAACAGTATGATTCAGTAGGCTTACCAAAAAATGTATATGTTATATGTAGTTATCTTCAGTGGGAACACTATGATTTAGTAGGCTTAGCTTACAAAAAATGCGAATGTTATATGAAGCGATCAGCAGTATTATTCAGCAGTCTTATCAAACAATATTTAGTGGCAATCAATGAAACGGTTTCTTTTCATTGTGTTCGATGAGTTTGTTAAATTTCCTTAAATTTAAGTCAATATTAGAATTAACAGTTCGGAAACAAAATATTTCAAGCAGCCATTATTAATTTTTTTGTGAAAGAAAGGAAAGTATTTATGAACAAATTTGTAGTGTAATTATTACTGACAGATACACAATAATGAATGGAATTTGTATTTTTTTCTTTAGATTCAGAAGGTAGATATGGTTTTATTTGTACAAATGTGATACATTTATACAACAATAGTTATTTGAATAGTGAAATCAGGTACCAGTTACCATTGTACATCTAATTTGAATAGTGAAATCAGGTACCAGTTACCATTGTACATCTAATTTGAATAGTGAAATCAGGTACCAGTTACCATTGTACCTCTAATTTGAATAGTGAAATTAGGTACCAGTTACCATTGTACCTCTAATTTGAATAGTGAAATTAGGTACCAGTTACCATTGTACCTCGAATTTGAATAGTGAAATCAGATACCAGTTACCATTGTACCTCTAATTAGAATAGTGAAATTAGGTACCAGTTACCATTGTACCTCTAATTAGAATAGTGAAATTAGGTACCAGTTACCATTGTACCTCGAATTTGTATAGTGAAATTAGGTACCAGTTACCATTGTACTTCTAATTTGTATAGTGGAATTAGGTACCAGTTACCATTGTACCTCTAATTAGAATAGTGAAATTAGGTACCAGTTACCATTGTACCTGGAATTTGTATAGTGAAATTAGGTACCAGTTACCATTGTACTTCTGATTTGTATAGTGTAATTAGGTACCAGTTACCATTGTACCTCTAATTTGAATAGTGAAATTAGGTACCAGTTACCATTGCACTTCTAATTTGTATAGTGAAATTAGATACCAGTTACCATTGTACCTCTAATTTGAATAGTGAAATTAGGTACCAGTTACCATTGTACCTCTAATTAGAATAGTGAAATTAGGTACCAGTTACCATTGTACCTCGAATTTGTATAGTGAAATTAGGTACCAGTTACCATTGTACTTCTAATTTGTATAGTGGAATTAGGTACCAGTTACCATTGTACCTCTAATTAGAATAGTGAAATCAGGTACCAGTTACCATTGTACCTCTAATTTGAATAGTGAAATTAGGTACCAGTTACCATTGTACCTCTAATTAGAATAGTGAAATTAGGTACCAGTTACCATTGTACCTCGAATTTGAATAGTGAAATTAGGTACCAGTTACCATTGTACTTCTAATTTGTATAGTGAAATTAGATACCAGTTACTATTGTACCTCTAATTTGAATAGTGAAATTAGGTACCAGTTACCATTGTACCTCTAATTAGAATAGTGAAATTAGGTACCAGTTACCATTGTACCTGGAATTTGTATAGTGAAATTAGGTACCAGTTACCATTGTACTTCTAATTTGTATAGTGGAATTAGGTACCAGTTACCATTGTACCTCTAATTAGAATAGTGAAATTAGGTACCAGTTACCATTGTACCTGGAATTTGTATAGTGAAATTAGGTACCAGTTACCATTGTACTTCTAATTTGTATAGTGTAATTAGGTACCAGTTACCATTGTACCTCTAATTAGAATAGTGAAATTAGGTACCAGTTACCATTGCACTTCTAATTTGTATAGTGAAATTAGATACCAGTTACCATTGTACCTCTAATTTGAATAGTGAAATTAGGTACCAGTTACCATTGTACCTCTAATTAGAATAGTGAAATTAGGTACCAGTTACCATTGTACCTCGAATTTGTATAGTGAAATTAGGTACCAGTTACCATTGTACTTCTAATTTGTATAGTGGAATTAGGTACCAGTTACCATTGTACCTCTAATTAGAATAGTGAAATCAGGTACCAGTTACCATTGTACCTCTAATTTGAATAGTGAAATTAGGTACCAGTTACCATTGTACCTCTAATTTGAATAGTGAAATTAGGTACCAGTTACCATTGTACCTCGAATTTGAATAGTGAAATTAGGTACCAGTTACCATTGTACTTCTAATTTGTATAGTGAAATTAGATACCAGTTACTATTGTACCTCTAATTTGAATAGTGAAATTAGGTACCAGTTACCATTGTACCTCTAATTAGAATAGTGAAATTAGGTACCAGTTACCATTGTACCTCTAATTTGAATAGTGAAATTAGGTACCAGTTACCATTGTACCTCTAATTAGAATAGTGAAATTAGGTACCAGTTACCATTGTACCTCTAATTTACTTCTTAAAGGATTTGAAACTCAATTCTTTAGTAACGAGCACTGACTATTATTTAATACATTGTAATGTCTAAGTACTCTATTTGGCTGAATGTTGAGGTACTCCACCTAATACACATGTATTTATTTGTGGATGTTACACTGATTGCCAATATTTATGTATCAGTAATAGATTTTCCTCTATGTATGCAGAGATATGGCCATCTCAAGTGCGATCAACCTATAAAACAAACGAAGAGCAAGGAACCCTTAGGCTTTCAAGGACCATTTTCTTGATTAATCAAAAATATCTTCGAAGCCAAAACGTTTATTTTCTCGAGCCTGTAGACGGTTCTAGTATAGCAGTAAATATTTTACAAATATTAAAATAAAAGCTGCCTACCCCCCAAGTGCATCACATGGGACAATGTAAGGAAAACATGTCTGCCAGCAGACAGAAATATGGAAACCAACCGTTAGTGTCCGTTTTATGTGTGTGTTTTTTTATAGCAAAGCCACATCGGGCTATCGGGATTTAAACCCTTGATTTTAGCATTATAAATCCGAAGACTTAACGATGTCCTTCCGGAGACTTTATAAAATAGGAATAAATACCTTATTGTTTCTCAGTTGATGGGTACTTTTAGCTGTCTATATCATTTTGCAATGTTATTTATGGCACACTATATCCAAAAGGAGTAATGATAGAACCTGTTTACGAAGATTGAAATTGTAACATTACGATTTTATACACGAAAGATCAACGGTGAGTCAGCCATAAGCGTATGGACTTACAACGGTAAAATTCCGGACTCGGTTCCCCGTGATGGACACAGTGAGTAGCCCAATGTGACTTTGCTCTAAACCAAAGCCCTGTTAGCACAATGGTCTATGTGTGGACTTTCAACGTTACAAACCGGGTTTCGATACCCGACATAAGCAGAACACAAATAGCCCATTCTGTAGTTCTGTGCTTAATTAGGAACAAAGCGCTAAACCAAGTCACAATATACACAATGAAAGACAACTGCTAGTGAACAGTTCATAATTCGTGCTGCGTCATAAACGTACAAATATGTAATCAACTGATGACAAGTTTGAAATTTACAAGCTCTTTAATTATTGTAACTGATCTGGAAAAACAACAAACTGTATACAGTATGTTTGTGCTTTGTGTAATTAACTTAATGTTAAATATGATTTTATATTCTTCAACATCAACTAATACTCGGTTAATTAACTTTATTTGGAACATCGATTTGTAGGAAATTTAGAGTGGTAGCTGTGTTGAGTTTATTACCTGTATTTTTATCAATAGCAAACTTAGGAAACTCGCTTCTTTACAGAAAAATCTCGATCCCAATTATTTGTTAGGGAAGCAGGATATAAAAAGATTTTTGACTAAGATTCAAATGTAAAATTAGGCTTATGACAAACTGACAAAGCATGTATACAACTACTTAAAAGTAGGCTTATGATGAACTGACAATGCATGTATACAACTACTTAAAAGAAGACTATATAAAACTATATAGTAGTAGGCTTATGATGAACTGATGTTGTATGAATACAATTATGCAGAAGTAGGCTTGCAATGAACTGACGTAGCATGGTTTGGTCTGTTTTAAACTTCGTGCCACGTTACACTAGGGCTGTCTGCGCTATCCTTCCCTAATTTAGCAGCGTGAGACTAGAGGGGAGGCATCTAGTCATCACCACCCACCGCCAACTGTTGGGCTACTTTTTTTACCAATGAATAGTGTTATTGACCGTCACATTATAAAGCCCCACGGCTGAAAGGGCGAGCAAGCTTGGTGCGACGGAGATTTAAACCCGCGACTAGCGTGTATATAACTGTATAAAATTAAACTTTTGATGAATTCACATATTAAGAATTCTACCATTATTAAATATACACAGTTACAATTAAGGTGTATTTTAAAATTAGTGTTTGTTTGAATTTAAGCGAGGGTATGACGAGCGGGAAGTTTTACGGACTAAAAACAGGAAAAATCCGAGGTTCGACTTTCGACTCCCCGCCATGGACCACGTGCTGATAGCCCATTGTTGCCGAACAATAAGAAAACAATATTTGTAAACTTACTAAGTTATTACAGTGGTGACAGTTGTCTTAAAATTAACAATCTCTAACAATATACTCAAACTTTGGAATATTTATTGTTCTTTTTAAATCGTTTTAATGTTTTCTTAAGAACAAAGATGGGCTAAAAAAACAAATGTCAAAGTATAACCACATCATAAAACAAATAAATAATTATGTAAATTGGACACCTAATGGTCCATTGTGTGACTGTAACGCACGTTATTAATCAATGACACGATTTTATTACTTGTGATAAAATTTGATTTAGTCAGTTAAATTTTTGATTTTATTACTTGTGATATAATTTGATTTAGTCAGTTAAATTTTTAATTTCGCTAATCCAGACCGTTCTTTCTCGAAGCATTCTGACAGTGTAATTATTCAACACATTTAGGATTAGAAATACTTTTGTTTTCTGTTTTATACCATCTATCTACTGAGAGGACATTTTAACTCACTGTTTGACTGGATCATTACTTCGTATTATTTTTCATTAGGCAAAAGAGCTAAAATTAATCGCTACTGTATGTTTCGTAAAATTAATACTTTAACCAGATATAACACCCTTACCAAATATAATAGTGTAGCCAGATATAACACCCTAACCAAATATAATAGTGTAACCAGATATAACACCCTAACCAAATATAATAGTGTAACCAGATATAACACCCTTACCAAATATAATAGTGTAGCCAGATGTAACACCCTAACCAAATATAATAGTGTAACCAGATATAACACCCTTACCAAATATAATAGTGTAGCCAGATGTAACACCCTAACCAAATATAATAGTGTCATCAGATATAACACTAGCCAGATATAATATTATAACCAGATATAACACCCTAACCAAATATAATAGTGTAGCCAGATATAACACTCTAGCCAGATATAATATTATAACCAGATATAACACCCTAACCAAATATAATATTATAACCAGATATAACACCCTAACCAAATATAACAGTGTAGCCAGATATAACACTCTAGCCAGATATAATATCATAAACACGTAACAGATGCATATGCCAGACTTTTGCATAATTCAAAAATTGTTAATAATTGTGCAAAATATGTGAAATCATTTGCAGAATACTTTAACTGATGTAGAAAAAGAAGAGTTTTCATTGAATTAGTATTTTCTCTAACTTGTAATTAAAGATATTGGACTTAACATATATATATATACATCTGTGTGTGTGTGTGTGTATATATTTGAGAGAAAATTAATATTTTTAAAGTTAAGTAAACAAATTCAAAAGGAAGGAGGTTTTGGAGGTGACAGGATTTGTAGAACCCACATTGAGGTGGGGATACACTGTTTATCAGTCTTAACTTCTACTCGCCAGATTCAAGACTTGCAAAAAAATGTTATATTTCCCATTGATGAGGCTATCTGTAACATTGGTGACAGTTGTAAAAGGGCTTATGCATTAATGATGATAAAACAAATTAGTGGTACACAAACATTTAAACTTGTTAACCAATCTAAAGATCAGTAATTAATAATTTAAATAAAACTGATGAATTTTTACCTTTTCTTTACACTATTCCCAAACTACATAAATATCCAATTAAATTTAGATTTATTTCTAATTCGATAAGAATAATTATCAAACAACTGACTATATTATTAAATAAATTACGCAATATTTTACTTGATAAAATTAAAAATGTAAGCGTTAATAATAAAAAAATACTTTTTTGGAAAATAAAAAATAATCGATCTATTTTAAAATATCTAAAAATTGTGAACAAATAAATAATATTCAAACATTTAATTTTACCTCATTGTACACCACAGTTCCATTAAAAGATTTAACCTTTATTTTAAATTCATTAATAGAACAGTTATGTTATCCTTTTATTGAACTGGAAGAAAGAAAACTTAGCTCTAAAAACCTAAAAGATGTATTAAGTTTCTGTATTTATAATATAATTACATATTTTTCAATAATCAGGTTTTTATACAAGTAACAGGGGTTCCAATGGGAGCTAACTATTCTGTTTGTATAGCAAATTTTTATCTTTATTATTATGGGAATATATTTATTGAAAACAGTACAAATCTAGATATTTTAACCTTAACTTACAGATGTATAGATGATTTAATTAGTATAAATAATCCTGAAATAAATAATATCAACATTATTTATCCAGCAGAATTAGAAATTAAATACTTCAATATCTACTACAGAAACACATGATTTAGATTTAGAAATCAAATTCTTTAATATCTACTACAGAAACACATGATTTAGATTTAGAAATTATAAAATATTTACACTGATATCATTATCAATTAATTTAAAGAAAAACATTTTTCCTTTCCAGTTTGTGGTTTACCCTCTTTCAATATTAATGCACCATACCCTTCTGTTATAAACATTATAACTTCAGAGTTATTCTGATATTGTAAAATTACAATATTTTATTGATAATGTTGAAATACTGATTCAAAAATTTATGGTTAATGGATTTAATAAACCAATTATAAATAAAATTATTAAACTATTCTGTAACAAACATACGAATGTATTAAATAAATATGATGAAACAACAATTGAATTGTTTGTTTTTTTGTTTTGGAATTTCGCACAAAGCTACTCGAGGGCTATCTGTGTTAGCCGTCCCTAATTTTGCAGTGTAAGATTAGAGGGAAGGCAGCTAGTCATCACCACCCACCGCCAACTCTTGGGCTACTCTTTTATCAACGAATAGTGGGATTGACCGTCACATTATACACCCCCACGGCTGGGAGGGTGAGCATGTTTGGCGCGACGCGGGCGCGAACCCGCGACCCTCGGATTACGAGTCACACGCCTTACGCGCTCGGCCATGTCAGGCCCAACAATTGAAGAAATTTAACTAAAATTTCTAATAATTATTATTTTTTTAGTTATGAATAAGGTCATTTAACAACTTGGCACTACTTTATGCAGATGTACACCTTGCTGGATATAAAGGGTTAT
This sequence comes from Carcinoscorpius rotundicauda, assembly GCA_011833715.1. Classification (NCBI taxonomy): domain Eukaryota; kingdom Metazoa; phylum Arthropoda; class Merostomata; order Xiphosura; family Limulidae; genus Carcinoscorpius; species Carcinoscorpius rotundicauda. Next base: position 4,993,473 of record CM022399.1, on the reverse strand, counting down.
TTAGAGCATGATAGTCATATACAGACTTAATAAGTGAATGATGGTTTGGAGCGATACTAGTTATTTTTAGATAACTGGACGGGACTCTTCATACTAATGTAATTCGTCTTCTGTTCTATCAATTAGTGTCTTTCTGTCATAAAGGGAGCTGGAATGTTAACTTTAAGAGGTAAGTTTTAACTTACTTACCAACAAATAGTAGAACCTTAGTTTTTTTATTGGTATTTTTCAATTATTTTTTCTGGAGAGCAGTCACCTTCTTACAACTGTTTGCAAGCAGTGAAGAGTGAAATAGATGTGGGACGTTGTGGGCTTAAGTACCCACATCTAGCTCTCCTAATTTCTATTTCTATACCTATTGCTACTACTTTTTATTTTGTTTCTTTATGTGAGACTAGCGAATGTAGGTTAAAACCGATAGACGGTGTATCCCCACCACAATGTGAATCCTACAGCTTCAGTCACCTCCAAACCCTAGGATACATTTTATAATCCTACGTCGTAGCTTGTACCCTAAGATCTTTTTAAAAATTGGGAGCATATTAGATTTTATATCCCACATTATAATTTATATCCTGAGATACTTATAACTAGTGTAGCGTTTTTTCATTTAATTTATACTTGTTTTTAAGCTGTAACAAACTAATACAATTAGTCAGAGGTTTGAATTTGCTGTTTTTAACGCAGTCCTTCCTTGTGATTTTGTTCACTTAACTTTATCAAAATATATAATTATTACTAATATATATATATATATATACATACACACACGCGCATCTTTATATACACATGTATGTATACATATGGTTTTTCTATTCACTATAGTTATCAATCCATTCCATAACAGTGTACCACCTCGTAGTCCCCGAAAGTGTTCTGTTGCACGTGTAGAAACAAAACAAAATTAAGAGTAACAAATATCTTTATGTCTTGATTTTGAAGTTTATATGTCATGCCTATAGTGTACATACTTATTCTCGTGATTCATGACATACGCATGCTTTATTAAAATCACGATAGGACAAATTGCAACGTTAAGCGTCCCTCATTTTAGTATCTACTGACTGACTGACTGACAGGGAACACACTACTCTAGTCTGGTTGAAACGTATGACCTTTCCAGGTGGTCTTTAATCACATTTTGGTGAATTCTATTTCTTTTCTGTGCTTCTTTAGTTATTAATTTACTGTTCATGTCGGACTCTGTTTCAGTTTGAAGTCTTTCTGTAACTAAACATATTTGTATGTAAGAAACTTAAATTATGAAATATTGGAATTTTTTTCAACTAATTTAATTAATTTAACACCTTCAACTTAGTTTTGTTAAAGCAAAGATATTTCATAACAATTTTTTTTAAATCTTGGAACTCATTGTACAGGTCAATGTCGGTAACATAAACAATATAACATGCGAACATTTAATGATTACTATTACAACATTTACTACTGTGTGTTTGTAACAATCCAAACAACCACAAAGATTTATCCAACATACCAAGCTTGAAGAATAGTCAAAATGTGGCTCTTTACAACCTGGAATTAGATACCATATTTGGTCTAGATATAAGACGCACGTGTATTCAACAAGAATCGTCCAATTTAGTCCTAAGTTTTGTGCGCTCCTACACAAAAAAGTGACGTAATCTATCAGTCTAACATTTTTTATTACAGCTTTGTGAGTAAAGTGGACCGCTTTTACTTTTTGTCATTCAGATTAAAGACGACTGATTTAGAGCAATAAAAATATAAATTGAAAGCATGTGTAAATACCTAAGTATTGGTTAGGCCTAGCAGACTAAATTATCCCTTTCTAGCTGAAGTGATCAAAAGAACATTTGGGTTGACAGTAATAATTCGTCGTCAACTTTCAAGTACAAATTTTATGAAATTCTCCTGAATACAGAGTGTTTAGCACTTCGTGTAATTTTTGTAAGTAATCATGCTTGATACGGTTGGAGCGATTGCTTGAGGAAGGAGACTGCAGTAAACTGTTAATCTATTTTCCATGACGTTACTATAAAGGAAAATATTAACACTGGTTTAAAGAGTTAAAATTACTGTTATATTTTAATGACTGTGGTTAGTTCTGTTCCGAGTAATAGGGCTGCAGTGTTAGAATTGATGTGGAGTATTATTGGGTGTCATTCTCGTATTTTTTCTGATTTCTTGGTGTGTTTTTATTAAAAAAGTCGTGATGTTTAATCAAAAAACACCTTAGGTGTAAAAATTAGGTGCGGCTAGAAAAAAGACTAAATATGTAACTCAAAGAAATGAGCTCAAAATGAGCAGCTATACCGGTAGGGACACCTATAGGCCATACTGGTAGCGACATCTATAGTGTTGACAATAATTCTAGAACAAATGTTCATTGATCAGCTAGCCAGACTACGTATTTTATTTTACCCACCATAATGTGTCAAGTTGAACAAAACACGTGGCCTGGCTTTCTGATGAATGAACATTTGTCCTAGAATTATTGTCGATACTATAAGCATGGTATTCAGTTTGGCAGTCAATTTTGACATATGAAGTGATTTTGATTAGGTTTAACTCGAGAGCTAATAAAATATTGTTTTATCTAAGGTGTAATATGATAACATTAGTTATTTGTGCCTATTATTATACAAAATGGTTTACTTGATAAAAGGTAAAATAGTTATAAAATTCAAAAATAAGTTAACCACTTATCATATAATGTCCAACAATTACTTTTCAATACCTATGCTTGGTGAGTGCGCAGCACTCTTTTTGGTCTCGCACGCTAGGCAGAAAACAACATGACCACGTATATTATGTATTGTGTACAGAGCAAATCTAACAGCTTATCGGCTTTTGCGTAGCCATTGATGTATTGTGTTAATTAGTGATTATATACTCGCGTGTAAAAGAAACAGCGAATTAGCTAATCGTGCTACTTAATGAAAGAACAATCCGAACATTGATATATTTGTATAAACATGTTTTTCTAGCAATACCCTGTGCATTAAGTTTTGGAGAATGAATAGGGTTGAATGTTATTGTGAATGTATCACGTATTTTATATGTATTCCGTATTTCTACCGAATTTCCGTATTAATCGTACAGTTTTTGTGGTTAAAACAAAATTGGTATACGGACAGTCTCACCCAAATATTATTTAGGTGGCCTACTTTCTTATCTATTCTTTATTACTTTGTTTTTGAAAACGTCTTGAAAGTTTATTTCGAAGTGAAGATATAATTGGGTAGATAATTTGGTAATTATAACTCGTATTTTTAAACATGAGATACATTTTACATTACTGTAAAATATACGACACACGGCGCGGCAAGGCCACGTGGTTAAGGCACTCGACTTGTAATCTGAAGGTTTCGGGTTCGAACTTCTGTCACACCAAACATGCTTGCCCATTCAGTCATGTGGGCGTTATAATGTGATAGTAAATCTCTCTTTTCGTTAGCAAAAGAATAGGCCAAGAGCTGGCAGTGGGTGGTGATGACTAGCTGCCTTTCCTCCAGTCTTACATTATGAAATTAGGGATAGTTCTCGTATAGTTTTGTGCGAAACTGAAAAAAGAAACCAACCTAACTATTCAGTTATATATATTTGAGTCACTAGTTTGATACATTCAAGTTGTTGACATTAAGAAAGGAGTCCAATATAAATTAGACTTAGTATAAAGTTTGTACTTGTAAGATAGTTTAACTCATAAAGTGCTCTGTATATTATAACCTCTTAAAGGAGTCATTATACGTTGTAACCGTTCGCCGGTAGACTTTAATCCATGTATTTATTTAACCTCTTGAAAGCACTATAAGAACTTAACCATGCTTGTTCTTATGACAAATATTACACGAGTTGTACCTCTTCCACGCAGGTATTATAATCTTTTTATTGGAATACTGCACGTTATAACACTCTTAACACATTTTACGTATTATAATCTCTTCAGAGAAATATTGCATGGCGGGTACTTGTCAACTACTGGATATTGGATCCTACTTATTTTGGTGTGAACTCAGCTGTATATACCCAGACATAACATTGTGAAGTACTCATTTTTGTGTGTGTATTTTGGTTGGCTGGTTGTTTTGTGTTTATTGTCACAAAACAATTGGGATATTTTAGCTGAACAGCCGGTAAAAAGTAAAATCAATAAATTATGTAAAAAGGAATCATGTTGAAAAGAACATAGTCCAATTTTCAAATTAAAATTTTAAACAGAGAAAAAGAACAATGGCTCTTAAAATTTAACAAACTCGTCCTTTCAGCCATGTGGGCGTTATAATGTGATAGTTAATCCCACTTTTCGTTGGTAAAAGAGTAGCCCAAACGTTGGCAGTGGGTGGTGACGACTAGCTGCCTTCCCTCTAGTCTTACACTGTTAAATTATGGAAGGCTAGCGCAGATATCCCTCGTGTTGCTTTTAGCGAAATTTTAACTCTAACGTTCGTGACAACAGGCCTACCTGTAGCCTAGTTTTATCATTAGGCCTAAACCTAGCATGAGGCCTCCCAATACTTTGTCACTTGAAATAAGCTGGAAGATTCCTGCTCCATTGTATAGCGCTGTAACGTTTTTTTATGTTTTATGTTTTTCGTAGACTAAACGCAACAGAAAAACACAGATAACAGCTTGTGTAATTTATTACACTAAACTATTATATGTATGTAACAGATATAACATAAATTATATAATAACAATGACAGATATCAAGTTTAAACCTTCAAAATTAATCACAACACAAAATCGTACTGGCCTGTATCTAATATAATGATCTAAAATGAAAGTCTCAAATTCCAGTCTAGGGTGTGAATCTGGTCCCACGAAGGAATTCCGAAGTTTAAATGAAGAAGTTCGGAAACAATTCACAGTTCAATAAATTCGATGAAGTTCCCTTCACGATGCCTCCGATGAACGTCTCAAACTTGTCGCCTTCAATTTTTCCGATCTCCCGTAAATAGTTCCACACGTGTTGACTTTCAGTATAACCACTAATTCGAATGAATCATAGAGATTGACGAAGTAAAATCACAGCTTCCGTAGATCTAACTTCAGTCACAAATCCAAGTTGAATAATCACAGCAAACACTTAAACTTTCTCAAACGAATGACTGACTCTCTTCTCTTTTCTAATAAAAACTAATGACTCTTTTCTCTTGAATAAAACTAATGTCTGACTCTCTTCTCTTTTCTTCGAATAAAAACTAATGACTCCTCTCTTTTTCTCGTCACCGTCTTTTTCATACCAGTAGGCCCATTCCTCGAACAATCGCGAAACTTCCATAGAACTCTAGAGCAATCCACGCATGTCCGTTCTTGCACGAGACTCAACGTCTAGACACGAGGCCACCAACATTTCATTTACATACATATGATTGGTCTGCTTAATTCTAGAAAATTCTAAATGTTACCCTAAATAAATAACAACATATTTTATTAGTTTAAACTTCGAAACAATAATATAAATATGGAAATATAAATAATAGAAATGAAAATTTAAACACAACACGACATGTTGTCGTTTACAAAACATGTACACGACATTTACATAACAAGAGCCACATTATATTCGGAAAAGTTTTGAAAAAAAGTGAGTAATACATGGGGATGTTCAGATATTCTTGATTATTAACTTAATTCAGAACTGATTTTGAGCTAGTGACAACGGACTAGCGAACACTTAATTTATTACTTAATTCCAAGTCTTTGAAATATCACCGTTATATTTGTTTGTTTTGAAATTTCGCTCAAAGCTACTCGAGGGCTATCTGTGCTAGCCGTCTCTAATTTCACAGTGTGAAACTAGAGGGAAGGCAGCTAGTCATCACTACCCACCGCGAACTCCTAGGCTAATGTTTTACCAACGAATAGTGGGATTGACCGTCACATTATACACCCCCACGGCTGGGAGGGCGAGCATGTTTAGCACGACCCTCGGATTACGAGCGCACGCCTTAACGCGCTCGGCCATGCCAGGCCACTCACCGTGATATAAATTATATCATATTTTTCATTCAATCAAATCATTTTTGTTTAAAATTGCATAACGAAATATTTGACTTAAATAAACGTAAATAACTGCTTCGCGTGAGCCACCTGATCTGATGAATTATGACGCTAAAATTGAATCGGGTTTCGATACTTGTCGTGAACAGAGATAGCCAATTATGAAACTCTGTACTTGACCAAAATAATACGAAACAAACTAGTTTCAGCTATAGGAGAATAAAGAACATTTATAATATAAATTAAAATAAACGTAGATTTATTCATATTACTAGCGATTTAGAATACAAAAAAAATATTAAAATGGAAAACATTTGCATATCTTTCTGTTGCTACTGACTCAGTGTACACGAAGCTAAAGTTACATATTTGGTGGGTAGATAGCCCTTAATACGGGTTACATATTTGGTGGGTAGATAGCCCTTAATACGGGTTACATATTTGGTGGGTAGATCACAGATAGCTCTTAATACGGGTTACATATTTGGTGGGTAGATCACAAATAGCCCTTAATACGGGTTACATATTTGGTGGGTAGATCACAAATAGCCCTTAATACGGGTTACATATTTGGTGGGTAGATCACAGATAGCCCTTAATATAGTTTTGCACTTAACAACAACCAAGCGGAACATTCAGAGTGTAGTATAAACAAATGTTTAAATGGAAAACAGTTAGGATTCGTTCTCTTGAAACTGAATAAACGTCAACACAGCATCACATCCATCACTATACTGGTACAGATGTGTAGACACCATTTCGGGATTCACATCAACAGAATACACATTTAATATTTTCAATCACATTAACGCTGTACATACTGGCATCAGCTTCACATGTGATCAGGAAGAAAGAAATCAAATATAATTTCTTCCAACTTACAAGAACCGACACACAATTTAAAACAGGAATCCACCGAAAAATCACCCATACTGGACTATACATTCCTTGGGACTCAGCACATGAAACAAAACAAAAACTCAACATACTAAGAAACCAGATAAACACAGTCATTAAACTATGCTCACCAGATAAAATTAACGATGAATTAGACAAAATAAACAATACTTAATCAACATCAATAAGTTTCCTCCACAAACCGTAAAAAACATTATACGTACACACCTAGACAGAAAGCAAAATCAACCAACAAAAGTGAATATATCTACGAATTTGGCAAAACCAAGCAACAAAATAAAACATTCCAGTTAACGTCAAATGTATTCAAAAACAAGGCGCCAAACTAAGGTCTATACTATGTGAGAACTACACTGACAAACACCACACCAACATTATTTATACAATACAATGTGATAACTTCTACGTCTTCTAATTGGAGAAACAATTAGAAAAATAGAAACCAGATTCAAAGAACATAAAAAGTCACCTTCACACGTTTTCGAACACTGCAAGTCAAATAAACACAACATAACCATAGAAAACACTAAAATACTAAATAAAGAAACAAACGCAAAATTAAAGAAGCCTTACTTACACAACAACTTAAACCCAAAATAAGCCAATATAAAGGAACGCCATTATACCTATATTAATAAATATATCCAGCATCCTGGCACGCCCTCTACATTCCTATACTCAATTACAGAACCGCCTTCCAACATGTGGTCAGCTACCAGTCAGTAACCCTTTCTTTCTTTGTGAACCTGACAACGTTGTTCGCTCCTCTACATGGTGCTTTATTCATACCAGCCCTTTTTAAACATATAAAAAATACCTCGTTTTCCGGAAATAGGCTTAATTTTATTTTCTGATGTTAAAGTCTAGCATATCATCTGATTAATAGTGTAAAACATTGTGGTTAAATGAACCATTGAAACGTGTTGAATATAGTTTGTGTTTTCAAATACTAATTGTTTAATAGTGACTTTGGAAGCTAAAATAATATATCTGAACACAGACATTACAATGAACAATATTACTATTATGGTAGTATTTGAATTGGGTGCTTAAATATCTCTAGGAATGTATTTTATTTTTATGTTTAAAAACTCGTATCAACCATTGCGTGAGCTGTAATTATGCTTTAACCGTTTCTGTTGATGCTCGATATTCCTTTCTATCTTTACACTGTGGTGTAAAAGTATACATCATTCATGAATTTACAAGGTGGATTGTTTATCTGTTGATGCGTACGTTAGTTGGACGACAGGCACGTTATATCTTATATTTCATTCCTTAATTACGGTTTCGTTTGTTTTGAATTTCGCGCAAAGCTGCACGAGGGCTATCTGCACTAGCCATCCCTAATTTAACAGTGTAAGACTAGAGGGAAGGCAGCTACCACCCACTGCCAGCTCTTGGAATACTCTTTTACCAAGGAATAGTGGGATTGACTATTACATTATAACGACCCCACGGTTGAAAGGGCGTGTTTGGTTTGACGGAAATTTGAATTTGCGACCCTCGGATTACGAGTCGGGTGCCTTAACCATCTGGCCATGGCGGGCCCTTAGTTATGACTTCTTCAGTTTCCTTCAATTTCGAATTTAGATGTATCTATTTCAGATGACACCATTCTGTATAGTTACTGCATGCATAATTATTTTTATAGAATGTCACAGTTTTCCATCTCTTGAGTTATAGAATGTCACAATTTTCCATCGCTTGAGTTGTAGAATGTCACAGTTTTCCATCCCTTGAGTTATAGAATGTCACAGTTTTCCATCTCTTGAGTTGTAGAATGTCACAGTTTTCCATCTCTTGAGTTATAGAATGTCACAATTTTCCATCTCTTGAGTTGTAGAATGTCACAGTTTTCCATCCCTTGAGTTATAGAATGTCACAGTTTTCCATCTCTTGAGTTATAGAATGTCACAATTTTCCATCTCTTGAGTTGTAGAATGTCACAGTTTTCCATCCCTTGAGTTATAGAATGTCACAGTTTTCCATCTCTTGAGTTATAGAATGTCACAATTTTCCATCTCTTGAGTTGTAGAATGTCACAGTTTTCCATCCCTTGAGTTATAGAATGTCACAGTTTTCCATCTCTTGAGTTATAGAATGTCACAGTTTTCCATCTCTCGAGTTAGTAGCTTATTTTATTTTTAAAAGTTTAAGAACTTTGCAAGCTAAATAATAATATGAAACTTCTGATTACCAAGTATATAAAACATTCAGATAGTTGAGTTTGCGGCGTGGTTACGGTTTATGGTCAAAAATAAGACGACGTCATTTGATGTAGCTCCATGTGGCACAGCGGTATGTCTGTGGATTTACAACGCTAAAAACAAGGTTTAGATACCAGTGGTGGGCAGAGCCCACATTGTGTAGCTTTGTAAGTAACTTCAAACAAGCAAACTTTTAATTAGATTGGCCATCTTGTAGAATATTACTGCTGTGTTTCTCTACACGTGAATGTTGGTTGGAATTTACTGCTGTGTTTCTCTGCACGTGAATGTTGGTTGGAATATTACTGCTGTGTTTCTCTAAACGTGAATGTTGGTTGGAATATTACTGCTGTGTTTCTCTACACGTGAATGTTGGTTGGAATATTACTCCTGTGTTTCTCTGCACGTGAATGTTGGTTGGAATATTACTGCTGTGTTTCTCTACACGTGAATGTTGGTTGGAATATTACTGCTGTGATTTCTGCATGTGAATGTTGGTTGGAATTTACTGCTGTGTTTCTCTGCACGTGAATGTTGGCTGGAATATTACTGCTGTGTTTTCTGCACGTGAATGTTGGTTGGAATATTACTGCTGTGTTTCTCTGCACGTGAATGTTGGTTGGAATATTACTGCTGTGTTTCTCTGCACGTGAATGTTGGTTGGAATATTACTGCTGTGTTTCTCTACACGTGAATGTTGGTTGGAATATTACTGCTGTGTTTCTCTGCACGTGAATGTTGGTTGGAATATTACTGCTGTGTTTCTCTACACGTGAATGTTGGTTAGAATATTATTGCTGTGTTTCTCTACACGTGAATGTTGGTTGAAATTTCTCTCAAGTCAAAGTAGTTAATTTGTATTCAGCTTATGGACTGCTTTTCTTTGTGGACTATTTTCATTCCGTTTTGGCACTTCAAACTGTTTTTAATGAACAAATAAAAGTTTCCTTCAGAAAAATAAAGGCACTGCTAAGGTTATGCTCTATATTACCATTGTACGGAGTATATTAGTTTGTCAGATAAAATATTTAATACACTAGATGATGAGACGTTGACAATCCTGGACATGCGCAGTAACTTACTGTGTGTGTTGAATCTTGTTGGAGAGAAAATACACTAAAACACCAACAACAAAGGTCCACTAATTTTGTTTTACTTGTGTGTCAACATTAACTATAAGATCCACTAACTTTGTTTTACTTGTGCAACAACATTAACTATAAGTTTCACTAACTTTGTTTTACTTGTGTAACAACATTAACTATAAGATCCACTAACTTTGTTTTACTTGTGCAACAACATTAACTATAAGTTTCACTAACTTTGATGTTTTACTTGTGTGTCAACATTAACTATAATGTCTACTAACTTTGATGTTTTACTTGTGTGTCAACATTAACTATAATGTCTACTAACTTTGAGGTTTTACTTGTGTGTCAACATTAACTGTAATGTCTACTAACTTTGTTTTACTTGTGTGTCAACATTAACTGTAATGTCCACTAACTTTGTTTTACTTGTGTAACAACATTAACTATAAGTTCCACTAACTTTGTTTTACTTGTGTAACAACATTAACTATAAGTTCCACTAACTTTGATGTTTTACTTGTGTGTCAACATTAACTGTAATGTCCACTAACTTTGTTTTACATGTTTAAATGACGATTGTTGTTCCTGACATCGTCCTGAAGTTTTACTAGAAATCGTTACCAAAATAACAACTTGACAAACTAGAAACAGAAACTCCTTTACGTTGCCTTAATTGACTTGTATCTTTGTAAGACTCGTGTAATCTAATGTTAGCTAGTATTGTTGGATCTGTAACACAATAGATGAACGAAATATTAGTCTTAAAAATTAAGAAATTATATTCTTTCGATTGCTTAATATTTCACGATCTTTATAATCTATATTGTATCTGCTTTCAAAATACAGTTTTAACACCGAACTAGTAGTGATAATAAAACATTATTAATATTTATTAATAACTATTCAATACAAACCTTTTTAAACTTTAGATTAATTACACCTTACGTTTTTGGTTAGAAAGAATAGAGTGTTGATGTATGTTTCCTTCTTGGCTAATATTGAACAAGAGTGTTATAACTTTAAACTGAAGTAAGGAGACTGCTATAAAAAATACAAATCCATCTGGCCTACAGAAAAGTGTTTAAAGTTGTCAAAGTAAGGATTACATTTCATGTAATTTGTTATTGTGGCTTCAAGTCTTTTTCATTACTTTCTATAGCAGGTACTTCATTTTAAAATTATGATTTTATATTACTGTTGTTCGTTTCTTTGTGTTATACCTGTATAAATATATACTTTACCTTTAGAAACTGTCGCGTGTTTATTCACCGGCAGGTGGAGCCAACGGTTGGTTTTAATCGGGTTAGAAAGATATTGAAGTACATGTACAATGTTCCAACTATTTGTATTACACATATATATGGATTTGTATCGGAATATCAGACATCCACAGTCCAGTGAAGTAAGTTGGAGAAATCGTTTAGAAATATTCCGAGTTGGTTAGTTGGTGACGTCATCAGATAAGTAAGAAAATAGTTGTTTCAGAAATTTTTGAATTGTTAAACTGGAAACGTAAACATCCTTTTTAACGTTTTATTAGTATATATGTGCACAATATCTCGTAACGAGTACTTTGGATCGTCGGATTTTCGTTTATGAACTCAATGTGATGATTTTTCGCGCGTAAATTATTTAGAATATTTGTCGATTCTACTATCAAGTACTACCCTGAGGAGCTAATTAACCCCTAGTTCCAAAGCACGAGTGTCTTGTTGTAGCAGAAATGTCGTTAGTTGTTAGAATTGGCGCCTCAAATTGGTTCTACAGGAAATCAGACTTTATTAACATCATCCCGTGTCGACTGTGTGTTGATTTTCTAATCACGTGCAAGAACATCGAAAGTAATTAATAATAATATAATAATTTATTATAATATCCAGAACTCTTAAATTCAATTCATTAGATAAATTTCCATCCAATATAGACTTCATTTGTTAATACGATCCATTAAAAAATATAACCTTCACACACTGATTGGACTGTGCGTTGTTGGAAATATGCACGCGACGTCCAAAACCAAAAATATTCAAAAAGACATTGAGATTGTTGTGATTATGTGATGGAGAGTGAAAGATAGTTATCATGTTTTTGTTTCACATGTTATTTTAGAAAGTTTTGTTCAATACTGGTTTTACTTTCTTCAGACTTATTGTCTCCATTTCGTCACCAAGTTTTTCCATATTACACTTTGTTTTCAAAATTGTTAGAATAAAAAAAATCTCATTTTGATATTTTTATGGGGGGGAGCTTAACACCTAATAGTTTATTTACTGAGAGGGCTTACTTCGATATAAAGTTCCGAAATTATCTTAAATTTTCACTTAATTTTAGAAAGAGAAATATTAGCCACTAAGCCTGAAATAGAACACTGAATTACATTTTCTGTTAATGTTTTTCCATTAATATTACTGAAGAAAATATGGCGTAGTCAGACAAATTTCAAAATAACTCGTTTCCTAACAAACGATAAACTATACAAACATTACAAGCGTGCACTGAACTCATGTTCACTTGTAGTTTTAATACGCCTACTTAAAATGAAGTGAACGTAATCCAATGTAGTTATTTGCAGACAGTTAGTGACCAGAGCGTGGTCCAATTATTGGCGAACTGTAAAATAAATCCGAGAGCTCAAGGTACGCGTCCCATTGCTACTGTATCACAATTCACATTTTGAGACGTGTTACAAGAGTAACTGTAAAATACAACAGTGTCATGAGACTTGGCTTGTTTTGAATTTCGTGTAAAGCTACTCGAGGGCTATCTGTGCTAGCCGTCCTTAATTTTAGCAGTGTAAGACTAGAGGAAAGAAACTAGTCATCATCACCCACCGCCAACTTTTGGGCTACTCTTTTACCAACGAATAGTGGGATTGACAGCCACTTTTAATGCCCTTACGATAAAAGGGTGAGCATGTTTGGTATGACGGGAAATAGAACCCGCGATCCTCAGGTTATGAGTCGAGTGCCTTAACCACCTGGCCACGCCGAGCCGTATTGGATAAGAAAGACAGAATGTGTGGTTATATTATTGACTAGTTACCTGTCTCTGAGCTCAAAAGTAGAGTGTGTCGCTAACAGTAGTATCAGTAACGAACAAGCCGAAACTAGAGTACATGTTTTTCTTAAGATTAAAACAAAATTGGCATAAAAACCGCCAACGTTTAATATGAAAATAACTTTTAGTTACTCATACTTTAAATAACTTTCTTGTTTACTAGGAACACTTTAAATTACTTACTATTAAATAGAACTGAGAGGAACAAATTCTATTTGCGAAACAGTGTTTGAAAAATGGCTGTTTTCTTCAGAAATCAGCAGAAGAGAAGACAATTCACAAATGTGGAAGCATAGAAAAGTGATTGTTAGTGATGTCATTGTGGCCGTTAAAGGTCGACTTCAAGGTCACAACTTTTGAATCTTTTAATATGAGTTAATCAGCATCATACACAAAAGATTAGACAGTAAAAGATCAAATGTGTAAACATAAAATTACTCCACAAAACTTAGGTTACAAACAGAATTCATTTAAGTTTATCATAACTGTGTTACGAAATGGCGCGAAACAGTTGATAGAGGAGTTCAGAAATGTGTCCAGTTGTGATAGATCATAATATGGCGGCTTCAGCGTGAATGTCAAATACTCAGTGATGTCGAGAAACCCACTTGTTGAGAACTTTTATATGCAAAAACGGCTCTTCTGGGCCCAGAAAACACTTCAAATAGAAGAGCGAACAACGTTTCGACCTTCTTCGGTCATCGTCAGGTTCACAAAGAAAGGGTTACTGGTCGGAAGCTGACCACATGTTTGGGAGGGGTTGTATAATTGAGTGTTGCAATGTAGAGGGCGCGGTTTGAATATATAATTTTGTCTATAATATTAATATAGGTATAATGGTGTTCCTTTATATTGGTTTATTAAAGAAGCCTTACTTATACAACAACTTAAACCCAAAATAAACCAATATAAAGGAACACCATTATACCTATATTAATATTATAGACAAAATTATATATTCAAACCGCGCCCTCTACATTGCAACACTCAATTATACAACCCCTCCCAAACATGTGGTCAGCTTCCGACCAGTAACCCTTTCTTTGTGAACCTGACGATGACCGAAGAAGGTCGAAACGTTGTTCGCTCTTCTATTTGAAGTGTTTTCTGGGCCCAGAAGAGCCGTTTTTGCATATAAAAAAAATGTCAAATACTGTTGTTGGTCTGCCCCTGCATGGTGTCTCGTCCCAAATGACTCTATAGTACGCAGTCGCCGACACGTATTTCTTATCACGTGATATCAAGGATTACATAGATAATGCAATTGTTGAGTGAACACTCTCACCAGCACTGGCCCTCTGGTGGCATTCTTGACATAGACGTAACTTGTTCAACTGAATATTGTCTCACTCCTTAAATAATCCTTGAACAGCAGTTTACTCTATGAATGTGTTTTTTATTTCAATAATGTTTGAACTTTTACATTTTTTAAAGGTGCAATGGTCAGTTTATACAAAGGTTTTCCCTTGTACCTCAAAGATGTGTTTGTGTGAAATATTTTGCTGTGATCGAACCTGGATCTTCTGTGACATCATCTGCTGTTCATAAGGAACATTCTGAGTAAAAGGTTGTTCACTTGTTATTGTTTATCTTTGATATTGAAAGTATTAGTGCATAAAGAAAATTAATAAATTTCCCGACGACATGACCTTATGTGACGCAGATAGGTCCACATTCATACCACTGATAGTTATTTACCTGAATGTCTCCATTGCTGAATTATTTACTGATCAATGAACTTTTTAGCCATTAATTTTGATTTTAACTTTGGTGCACCATAAAAGGTTTTGTTGTGTTTGTTTTGAATTCCACACGAAGCTTCTCGAGGGCTATCTGCGCTAGCCGTCCTTAATTTAGCAGAGTAAGACTAGAGAGAAGGCACCTAGTCATCACCGCTCACCGCCAACTCTTGAGCTACTCTTTTACCAACGAATAGCGGGATTGACCGTCACATTATAACGGGTACGCGGCTGAAAGGGCGAGCATGTTTGGTGTGACGGGGATTCGAACCTGCGATCTTCGGATTACGAGGCGAGTGCTTTAACCACCTGGCCATGCTGGGCCCGCTTTCAAAGATATAACGCAGGAGCGAAAATATAAAAGAAGAATGTAAAATAGGTGGTGTTAACTGTTATAACAGGATACCTAAACCCATGATGACTCAACAGGATACTTAAACCCATGATGACTGTCGGTAAACAATCTATGGTATTTGTAACATTAGAATTAGTTTAGGCTCAACATTCTGAAATCAGTAATTCTAATGGTCGTTCCGTACATCATACATAAATTGGAATATAAAATCCGAGGAGTAATTTTTGAGAATCAGTTCTGAGGTAAAAATGGGTGACACGTGGACTCATGATTTGATTGAATAAGTAAGTTATGAGACAGTCGCGGCTTCCCAAATGATGGTATGTAGAGATAGTGAGAACTTGACAATAATTTCTGGATAAGAAAAACTAAACTTATAAAACAGGCACTCCTTCATTTCTTCAAAGGTGTCCAGAATGTTGCCAAAGGTAATAAAAAATTCAAGTCACACATGACGAAGAAGTTCGTCAGCCGTTGTCGTCGGGCTTCTTACAGCTGTTACACTGCTATTAGTCACACACGATGCTTTTGTGCTGAAGCTGTTTTATTTCACAAGTACTTGGCTGTTTTTGCATAAAGATAAAAAATTTCAGACCACGACTGAGTTCTAGATGTGACACTGTACCGTTAGTTTTAGTGACATCAGAGATAAAATATATTTTTGATCTACGACGATAAAGAAATACACAGATTGTTTTGAATTTCGCTCAAAGGTAAACGAGGGCTATCTGCGCTAACCGTTCCTAATTTAGCAGTGTGAGACGAGAGGAAAGGCAGCTAGTCATCACCACCCACCGCCAACTCTTGGGCTATTCTTTTACCAACGAATAGTGGGATTGACCATCACATTGTAACGCACCCACGGCTGAAACGGCTAGCATGTTTGGCTCGACGGGGATTCGAACCCGCGACCCTCGGTCGAGGAGTCGAGGGTCTTATCCACCTGGCTATGTCGGACCGAAATATAGAGTAAAAGATGACGGTAATTAAGTTAATCATGCGTGTTGTTTAAAAGAAATTAATATTTCTAACATTCCGGTGTGAAGATGTAAATAGAACATTCGGTGTAAATATACATCTAATTCTGGTCGTTTCTGTGTCATCCAAGGAAAGATACGTAATGTGTTACGACCCTTTCTGTTGTTACACGTCGTGATTGTGTCAGCACGTGCATAACTTTATCACTGCTGGAGATTACACTTAATACGAACATCGAGTTCACTTGTGGCCAGGCAGTTTTAATATAACACAGGTTGGCGTTGTCTACAATAATGTATTCTGTAAGATCACACTTACCGAACAATAACAGTTGTAATAGAACAAAGAATTGTTCTAATATATATTTAAAAACGGATCGTTTGGGTTGAGAAAATATTTTACGTAGAGGAGCGAACTTTCTTCGGTCGTCGTCAGGTTCACAAAGAATGAAAGAGATAACTGACCGGAAGCTGACCACATGTTCGAAGGGGTTGTGTAATTGAGTGTTAAATGTAGAGGGCGTGCTTCTATGTTTGAATGTATAATTTTATATTATTTACTTTATCATTATTATTATTATTTATTATATTATTTTTGATATAGGTATAAAGGTGTTCCATTGTATTGGTTTATTTTGGGCTTAAGTTGTTGTATAGGTAAGGGTTCTTTAATTTTGCGTTTGTTTATTTTTGTATCTTTATTTAGTATTTGAGTGTTTTCTATGGCTATGTTGTGTTTTATTTGAATTGCAGTGTTCAAAGATGATTTGTCCTGTCTAAAATAATGTATTACGTGACGTCAGATTTACTACCAATTTTAATACAACGTAGGTTGGTGTTTTTTTACAGTATTGTTACATTACAGTTACTGAACAATGCCATTTTTAATACAGCATGTTTTAATGTTGTCTACAATTATGTTTCGTGTAAAATCACTGCTAGGGAACAGAACCAATTTTAATATATTATAGGTTCTTACTGTTTAAGTAATGTACTCTTCGATATGACACTTACTAAACACAACCAATTTTAATATAATATAGGTTCTTGTTGTTTAAGTAATGTACTCTTCGATATGACAGTTACTAAACAGTACCAATTTTAATATATTATAGGTTCTTGTTGTTTAAGTAATGTACTCTTCGATATGACACTTACTAAACACAACCAATTTTAATATATTATAGGTTCTTGTTGTTTAAGTAATGTACTCTTCGATATGACAGTTACTAAACAGTACCAATTTTAATATATTATAGGTTCTTACTGTTTAAGTAATGTACTCTTCGATATGACAGTTACTAAACAGTACCAATTTTAATATATTATAGGTTCTTACTGTTTAAGTAATGTACTCTTCGATATGACAGTTACCGAACAGTACCAATTTTAATATATTATAGGTTCTTACTGTTTAAGTAATGTACTCTTCGATATGACAGTTACCGAACAGTACCAATTTTAATATATTATAGGTTCTTGTTGTTTAAGTAATGTACTCTTCGATATGACACTTACTAAACACAACCAATTTTAATATATTATAGGTTCTTGTTGTTTAAGTAATGTACTCTTCGATATGACACTTACTAAACACAACCAATTTTAATATATTATAGGTTCTTGTTGTTTAAGTAATGTACTCTTCGATATGACAGTTACTAAACACAACCAATTTTAATATAATATAGGTTCTTGTTGTTTAAGTAATGTACTCTTCGATATGACAGTTACTAAACAGTACCAATTTTAATATATTATAGGTTCTTGTTGTTTAAGTAATGTACTCTTCGATATGACACTTACTAAACACAACCAATTTTAATATATTATAGGTTCTTGTTGTTTAAGTAATGTACTCTTCGATATGACAGTTACTAAACAGTACCAATTTTAATATATTATAGGTTCTTACTGTTTAAGTAATGTACTCTTCGATATGACAGTTACTAAACAGTACCAATTTTAATATATTATAGGTTCTTACTGTTTAAGTAATGTACTCTTCGATATGACAGTTACCGAACAGTACCAATTTTAATATATTATAGGTTCTTACTGTTTAAGTAATGTACTCTTCGATATGACAGTTACCGAACAGTACCAATTTTAATATATTATAGGTTCTTACTGTTTAAGTAATGTACTCTTCGATATGACAGTTACCGAACAGTACCATATTTAATATATTATAGGTTCTTGTTGTTCAAGTAATGTACTCTTCGATATGACACTTACTAAACACAACCAATTTTAATATATTATAGGTTCTTGTTGTTTAAGTAATGTACTCTTCGATATGACAGTTACTAAACAGTACCAATTTTAATATATTATAGGTTCTTGTTGTTTAAGTAATGTACTCTTCGATATGACACTTACTAAACACAACCAATTTTAATATATTATAGGTTCTTACTGTTTAAGTAATGTACTCTTCGATATGACACTTACTAAACACAACCAATTTTAATATAATATAGGTTCTTGTTGTTTAAGTAATGTACTCTTCGATATGACAGTTACTAAACAGTACCAATTTTAATATATTATAGGTTCTTGTTGTTTAAGTAATGTACTCTTCGATATGACACTTACTAAACACAACCAATTTTAATATATTATAGGTTCTTGTTGTTTAAGTAATGTACTCTTCGATATGACAGTTACTAAACAGTACCAATTTTAATATATTATAGGTTCTTACTGTTTAAGTAATGTACTCTTCGATATGACAGTTACTAAACAGTACCAATTTTAATATATTATAGGTTCTTACTGTTTAAGTAATGTACTCTTCGATATGACAGTTACCGAACAGTACCAATTTTAATATATTATAGGTTCTTACTGTTTAAGTAATGTACTCTTCGATATGACAGTTACCGAACAGTACCAATTTTAATATATTATAGGTTCTTACTGTTTAAGTAATGTACTCTTCGATATGACAGTTACCGAACAGTACCATATTTAATATATTATAGGTTCTTGTTGTTCAAGTAATGTACTCTTCGATATGACACTTACTAAACACAACCAATTTTAATATATTATAGGTTCTTGTTGTTTAAGTAATGTACTCTTCGATATGACAGTTACTAAACAGTACCAATTTTAATATATTATAGGTTCTTACTGTTTAAGTAATGTACTCTTCGATATGACAGTTACCGAACAGTACCAATTTTAATATATTATAGGTTCTTGTTGTTTAAGTAATGTACTCTTCGATATGACAGTTACCGAACAGAACCAATTTTAATATATTATAGGTTCTTACTGTTTAAGTAATGTACTCTTCGATATGACAGTTACCGAACAGAACCAATTTTAATATATTATAGGTTCTTACTGTTTAAGTAATGTACTCTTCGATATGACAGTTACCGAACAGTACCAATTTTAATATATTATAGGTTCTTACTGTTTAAGTAATGTACTCTTCGATATGACAGTTACTAAACAGTACCAATTTTAATATATTATAGGTTCTTACTGTTTAAGTAATGTACTCTTCGATATGAAAGTTACCGAACAGTACCATATCTAATATATTATAGGTTCTTACTGTTTAAGTAATGTACTCTTCGATACGACACTTACTAAACAGTACCATATTTAATATATTATAGGTTCTTACTGTTTAAGTAATGTACTCTTCGATATGACAGTTACCGAACACTACCATTTTTAACATATTATAGGTTTTTGTTGTTTAAATAATGAATTATTTGATATGACACTTACTAAACAGTACCATTTTTAACATATTATAGGTTTTTGTTGTTTAAATAATGAATTATTTGATATGACACTTACTAAACAGTACCATTTTTAACATATTATAGGTTTTTGTTGTTTAAATAATGAATTATTT
This sequence comes from Carcinoscorpius rotundicauda, assembly GCA_011833715.1. Lineage (NCBI taxonomy): Eukaryota > Metazoa > Arthropoda > Merostomata > Xiphosura > Limulidae > Carcinoscorpius > Carcinoscorpius rotundicauda. The sequence goes on along the minus strand of CM022399.1, from coordinate 4,973,258 downwards.
GATATGACACTTACTAAACAGTACCATTTTTAACATATTATAGATTTTTGTTGTCTAAATAATGAATTATTTGATATAACACTTACTAAACAGTACCATTTTTAATACATTATAGGTTCTTGTTGTTTAAGTAATGAATTATTTGATACGAAACTTACTAAACAGTACCAATTTTAATATATTATAGGTTCTTGTTGTTTAAGTAATGTACTCTTCGATATGACAGTTACCGAACAGTACCATTTTTAACATATTATAGGTTTTTGTTGTGTAAATAATGAATTATTTGATATAACACTTACTAAACAGTACCATTTTTAACATATTATAGGTTTTTGTTGTTTAAATAATGAATTATTTGATATGACACTTACTAAACAGTACCATTTTTAACATATTATAGGTTTTTGTTGTTTAAATAATGAATTATTTGATATGACACTTACTAAACAGTACCATTTTTAACATATTATAGGTTTTTGTTGTTTAAATAATGAATTATTTGATATGACACTTACTAAACAGTACCAATTTTAATACATTATAGGTTCTTGTTGTTTAAGTAATGAATTATTTGATACGACACTTACTAAACAGTACCAATTTTAATATATTATAGGTTCTTGTTGTTAAAGTAATGAATTATTTGATATGACAGTTACGAAACAGTACCAATTTTAATATGTTATAGGAACTTGCTGTTTAAGTAATGTATTCTTTGATATAACAGTTAAGGAATAGTACCATTTTTCAGTGATATTCAGAAAACCCCACTTGTAGAGAAATATATGTGGAAAAACGACTCTTTTGGGTTGAGAAAGTATTTTACGTGGAAGAGCGAACAACGTTCGTGAACCTGACGATGGCCGAAGAAGGTCGAAACGCTGTTCGCTCTTCCACGTAATATACTTTCTCAACCCAAACGAGTCGTTCTTGTAATTTTAGTACCAATTTTAATATACTATAGGATCTTGCTGTTTATTTAATGAACTATTTGATTTGACGGTTACCGAACAGTGCCAGTTTCATTAATACAGTGTTTGGTTCTGTCTAAAATGAGTAAATATCGATTGGTGGTTTTTCGTCTGAGTAGGGACAAATGATGGTATAAGAAGAAGTGTAATATTGACTTTTGACTTTTTAATAGCATTTTAGCCGAGAGTTGCTGAGGGTTTTTTCCATCTGTGAACAACAGATAAAGTATAATTGAAATTCTATTGTTATTACTGGCAACCCTTGAAGTGATAACAGAGAGTGGTAATGTTGAAATATAATTCACTATTATCATGATTTATTATCTCATTAATTGGCAGCTAACGGAATACGCCCTCTAGATTAGCCGTCCTGCTTCCTGTAGAAATATAAAAGTAACTTTCTAGTAAAAAAGTAAATCGTGACTTATCACTGTGGAAATAAAATTATTACCCGTCTCAGTTTCAGAAACAAATAAAAGAATTATCTTTGATCTACAAATACTAAAAATAAGATAATTCTCACAATGAAGAAATATAATATTAGATTAATTAAAGCTAAGAAACTTATGAATTTGTATAGACAAGGATAACTCCGGAGACATACATTCAACCTTGTTGGACATTGAGATTTTATATTCCCGAATTACTTTAGCTATACATTTATGGAATTACAGTGTTAAATCCGGGATTGTTGGCGACAATGTGCAGATGTTAGACGTTGTGCCTTTCCGTTAAAAAAAAAACAACCGAAAAATGAAACCAATATTGGCGTTATGAACGTAGTTACTTTTTAACTACGACACTGTTGTAGCAATAAATATGAACGACACAATTACGTGACATCAGTACAAAGATAAAAAAAGAAATTAGTGCAGTATTTAACGCTGGACGTATCTCAATGGTTAGCATGGTGAACTGTTGTCTTGGGTGTTCATTGTTCGCGACCTGCTTCCAATGAAGGGAATTCTGGAAGGGAGCGAGTTATGGTAGTTTCAGTTAAAAAGTGACTGTTCTATTGGAGTATTGCAAGAGTTAGGGATGGCTACAGTGTACTGACTAACTTTTCTGTAGTTTATCATGATTTAGGGATGGCTACAGTGTACTGGCTATCTTCTCTATAGTTTATCATAAGTTAGGGATAGCTACAATATACTAGCTAACTTCTCTATAGTTTGTCATGAGTTAGGAATGGCTACAGTATACTAGATAACTTCTCTATAATTTATCATGAGTTATGGATGACTACAGTGTACTTAGTAACTTCTCTATAGTTTATCATGAGTTAGGGATGGCTACAGTGTACTGGCTATCTTCTCTATAGTTTATCATGAGTTAGGGATGGCTACAGTGTACTGGCTGACTTCTCGATAGTTTATCATGAGTTAGGGATGGCTACAGTGTACTGACTAACTTCTCTATAGTTTATTATGAGTTATGGATGGCTACAGTGTACTGACTAACTTCTCTATAGTTTATCATGAGTTATGGATGGCTACAGTGTACTGACTAACTTCTCTATAGTTTATCATGAGTTAGGGATACCTACAGTGTACTGACTAACTTCTCTATAGTTTATAATGAGTTAGGGATGGCTACAGTGTACTGAGTAACTTCTCTATAGTTTATCATGAGTTAGGGATGGATACAGTGTACTAGCTAACTTCTCTATAATTTATCATGAGTTAGGGATGGCTACAGTGTACTGAGTAACTTCTCTATAGTTTATCATGAGTTAGGGATGGCTACAGTGTACTGGCTAACTTTTCTATAGTTTATCATGAGTTAGGGGTGGCTACAGTGTACTGGCTAACTTTTCTATAGTTTATCATGAGTTAGGGATGGCTACAGTGTACTGGCTAACTTCTCGATAGTTTATCATGAGTTAGGGATGGCTACAGTGTACTGGCTAACTTTTCTATAGTTTATCATGAGTTAGGGGTGGCTACAGTGTACTGACTAACTTCTCTATAGTTTATCATGAGTTAGGGATGGCTACAGTGTACTGAGTAACTTCTCTATAGTTTATCATGAGTTAGGGATGGCTACAGTGTACTGAGTAACTTCTCTATAGTTTATCATGAGTTAGGGATGGCTACAGTGTACTGGCTATCTTCTCTATAGTTTATCATGAGTTAGGGATGGCTACAGTGTACTGGCTATCTTCTCTATAGTTTATCATGAGTTAGGGATGGCTACAGTGTACTGGCTAACTTCTCGATAGTTTATCATGAGTTAGGGATGGCTACAGTGTACTGGCTATCTTCTCTATAGTTTATCATGAGTTAGGGATGGCTACAGTGTACTGGCTAACTTCTTGATAGTTTATCATGAGTTAGGGATGGCTACAGTGTACTGGCTATCTTCTCTATAGTTTATCATGAGTTAGGGATGGCTACAGTGTACTGAGTAACTTCTCTATAGTTTATCATGAGTTAAGGATGGCTACAGTGTACTGGCTAACTTCTCGATTGTTTATCATGAGTTAGGGATGGCTACAGTGTTCTGGCTATCTTCTCTATAGTTTATCATGAGTTAGGGATGGCTACAGTGTACTGGCTATCTTCTCTATAGTTTATCATGAGTTAGGGATGGCTACAGTGTACTGGCTAACTTCTCGATAGTTTATCATGAGTTAGGGATGGCTACAGTGTACTGGCTATCTTCTCTATAGTTTATCATGAGTTTGGGATGGCTACAGTGTACTGGCTAACTTCTCTATAGTTTATCATGAGTTAGGGGTGGCTACAGTGTACTGGCTAACTTCTCGATAGTTTATCATGAGTTAGGGATGGCTACAGTGTACTGACTAACTTCTCTATAGTTTATCATGAGTTAGGGATGGCTACAGTGTACTGACTAACTTCTCTATAGTTTATCATGAGTTAGGGATGGCTACAGTGTACTGACTAACTTCTCTATAATTTATCATGAGTTAGGGATGGCTACAGTGTACTGGCTAACTTCTCTATAGTTTATCATGAATTAGGGATGGCTAAAGTGTACTAGCTAACTTCTCTATAGTTTATTTGTTCAAAAAGTCACCGAGTACAGATAATTGTCGTGCAGTTTTCCGTAAAACTCGGTAACAAATAAAAATCAGACAGTTGAAGAATAATCATTTCACGAGTTTGTTTATTTACACTAACAGAAATTGGGACTGACCTGGAAGTCTCAGAAAGCGGGTATTAACAGAAATTAAACCTTCATATTACACTAACTGTCATGTCATGCTCGTCTCTTAAGATCTATAACGAAGTAGGTTCAGAAAAACTTCCACATCATTTTAGTCTGAATTTCACATCTAAGTAATTTTTACTCCGTATAACTCTATCTATGATAAACAAAGGCCATAATAGAAGGAGAATCTACTTTTGATAGTGTGTTAAAAATATCTACTGAATGAATAGCCCAATGGCAGAGAAATAATCCAGATATGGAGAAATATAACAGTTGGAGTTGAGTAATTATCACCTGTAATTTAAGAGGTTTATTATAAACTCAGATCTAAAGAAAGTGACTGACTTAAACTATCACAATTATTAACTTTGAAGTTCATATCTATAGAATTGGTAGACCATGACTGTATTATTACATCTGTATCTCACTTTTATTATGTATTTATCTTTGGTTTTAAGATAAAATACTAACAGAGATAGTAGTTTGATCTCATAGAATAGTGAATCATGCTTCGTGTGTTTATCATAATATCCTAGTTTTGAACAAGGCATAAAAATACAATCCGTTTAAATAAACTATTGCTGACGTAAGAAACACACGTTTCCAAATTAGTTTGTAATTTTAAACCACGGAACGGTTGATGTCGGGAAAAACTTCTAAACTTAAAATATTACCAACTAAAAGGTGTTAAAGAAGCCAGCAAATATATGAAACGTAAGAATAGTGTTTTTAATAAGTACACACAGGATTGACACGGATAGTGTTTCATTTTTCAGTTAAAACCCAGATTCCTAACTTGGAATACAGATAAAACAAGACATCACATCGTACCCTTCATAATTCAGCTTCCAAACTTGGAATATAGATAAAACAAGACATCACATTGTACCCTTCACAATTCTGCTTCCAAACTTGGAATACAGATACAACAAGACATCACATTGTACTCTTCACAATTCTGCTTCCAAACTTGGAATACAGATACAACAAGACATCACATTGTACTCTTCACAATTCTGCTTCCAAACTTGGAATACAGATACAACAAGACATCACATTGTACTCTTCACAATTCTGCTTCCAAACTTGGAATATAAATAAAGCTTATAATGATATTTTCCCTTCATAATTCAACTTACATAAGAGTTAAATAAGACATTATATTGTTTATTTCATAATTTATCTTCTAGAATGGAATAGAGATACAATATGTTATAATACTGTTTGTTCAGGGCTCAACTTCCAAAGCTGGAATATATGTCAAACAGGATATTATATTGTGTTCAACACATCTTTGTCTCCAATATATGTCAAACAGGATATTATATTGTGTCCAACACATCTTTGTCTCCAATATATGTCAAACAGGATATTATATTGTGTCCAACACATCTCTGTCTCCAATATATGTCAAACAGGATATTATATTGTGTCCAACACATCTCTGTCTCCAATATATGTCAAACAGGATATTATATTGTGTCCAACACATCTCTGTCTCCGATATATGTCAAACAGGATATTATATTGTGTCCAACACATCTCTGTCTCCAATATATGTCAAACAGGATGTTATATTGTGTCCAACACATCTCTGTCTCCAATATATGTCAAACAGGATATTATATTGTGTCCAACATATCTCTGTCTCCAATATATGTCAAACAGGACATTATATTGTGTCCAACACATCTCTGTCTCCAATATATGTCAAACAGGATGTTATATTGTGTCCAACACATCTCTGTCTCCAATATATGTCAAACAGGATATTATATTGTGTCCAACACATCTCTGTCTCCAATATATGTCAAACAGGATATTATATTGTGTCCATCACATCTCTGTCTCCAATATATGTCAAACAGGATATTATATTGTGTCCAACACATCTCTGTCTCCAATATATGTCAAACAGGACATTATATTGTGTCCAACACATCTCTGTCTCCAATATATGTCAAACAGGATGTTATATTGTGTCCATCACATCTCTGTCTCCAATATATGTCAAACAGGATATTATATTGTGTCCAACACATCTCTGTCTCCAATATATGTCAAACAGGATATTATATTGTGTCCAACACATCTCTGTCTCCAATATATGTCAAACAGGATATTATATTGTGTCCATCACATCTCTGTCTCCAATATATGTCAAACAGGATATTATATTGTGTCCAACACATCTCTGTCTCCAATATATGTCAAACAGGATATTATATTGTGTCCATCACATCTCTGTCTCCAATATATGTCAAACAGGATATTATATTGTGTCCAACACATCTCTGTCTCCAATATATGTCAAACAGGATATTATATTGTGTCCAACACATCTCTGTCTCCAATATATGTCAAACAGGATATTATATTGTATCCATCACATCTCTGAGTATATGTCAAACAGGATATTATATTGTGTCCATCACATCTCTGTCTCCAATGTTGAGATACAAAGAGAAAAGTATGTGGTGTTTTATCCTTTATAATTTACTCTCTAATTTTAGAATACAGACAAAAAGGTATTGTATTGTATGCTTTATTTGTATTGTACAGATAAAACAGCATATGAGATTGTATAACTGCTTCATAACTCAGTCTCTGAACTGGGAATACAGATAAAACAGGACGTGGTGTTGTATCTTTCATAAGTCATCTTTTAATTAATTAATTAAATACAGTTAAAACAGGGTATGATATTCTTCATGATTCAGCTTCGGAAACGGTGAGACATGATATTGTGTCATTCATATGTAAACTGTTAAACTTGGAAAATTAATAAAATAGGACAAGAAATTGTACCTTTTATAACTGAGATTAGAAATATAGAGCGTATATAGAACAGGATATAATACTGTACCATTCATAATTGAGTTTCCAGAATATTCATACTGATAAAACAGGATATGATATTGTATCCACCATAATTCAGAATTCATATTCAGAATACTGACAAAACAGTTCATATTTTACCCTTAATAATACAGTTATAAGAATTCGAATTCAGATAAAAGATCATTTTATCGGTCATAACTCAGTCTCAAAACTCAGAAGATAAAAAAATAGGATATGATTTTGTATCTTTGCTAACCCAGTCACCAAACTCAGAATACAGATAAAACAAGATATTATTTTGTAACGTAGTCATCAAACTCAGAATATAGATAAAACAGGATATGATTTTGTATCTCGTAACGCAGTCACCAAACTCAGAATACAGATAAAACAGAATATAATTTTGTATCTTTTGTAACGCAGTTACCAAACTCAGAATACAGATAAAACAGGATATGATTTTGTATCTTTTGTAACGCAGTCACCAAACTCAGAATACAGATAAAACAGGATATGATTTTGTATCTTTTGTAACGCAGTCACCAAACTTAGAATATAGATAAAACAGAATATGATTTTGTATCTTTTGTAACGCAGTCACCAAACTCAGAATACAGATAAAACAGGATATGATTTTGTATCTTTTGTAACGCAGTCACCAAACTCAGAATACAGATAAAATAAAATATTATTTTGTATCTTTTGTAATGCAGTCACCAAACTCAGAATACAGATAAAACAGGATATGATTTTGTATCTTTTGTAACGCAGTCACCAAACTCAGAATACAGATAAAACAGGATATGATTTTGTATCTTTTGTAACGCAGTCACCAAACTCAGAATATATATAAAACAGGATGTGATTTTGTATCTTTTGTAACGCAGTCACCAAACTCAGAATACAGATAAAATAAGATATGATTTTGTATCTTTTGTAACGCAGTCACCAAACTCAGAATACAGATAAAACAGGATATGATTTTGTATCTTTTGTAACGCAGTCACCAAACTTAGAATATAGATAAAACAGAATATGATTTTGTATCTTTTGTAACGCAGTCACCAAACTCAGAATATAGATAAAATAAGATATGATTTTGTATCTTTTGTAACGCAGTCACCAAACTCAGAATATAGATAAAATAAGATATGATTTTGTATCTTTTGTAACGCAGTCACCAAACTCAGAATACAGATAAAACAGGATATGATTTTGTATCTTTTGTAACGCAGTCACCAAACTCAGAATACAGATAAAACAGGATATGATTTTGTATCTTTTGTAACGCAGTCACCAAACTCAGAATACAGATAAAACAGGATATGATTTTGTATCTTTTGTAACGCAGTCACCAAACTCAGAATACAGATAAAACAGGATATGATTTTGTATCTTTTGTAACGCAGTCACCAAACTCAGAATACAGATAAAACAGGATATGATTTTGTATCTTTTGTAACGCAGTCACCAAACTCAGAATACAGATAAAACAGGATATGATTTTGTATCTTTTGTAACGCAGTCACCAAACTCAGAATACAGATAAAACAGGATATGATTTTGTATCTTTTGTAACGCAGTCACCAAACTCAGAATACAGATAAAACAGGATATGATTTTGTATCTTTTGTAACGCAGTCACCAAACTCAGAATATATATAAAACAGGATGTGATTTTGTATCTTTTGTAACGCAGTCACCAAACTCAGAATACAGATAAAATAAGATATGATTTTGTATCTTTTGTAACGCAGTCACCAAACTCAGAATACAGATAAAACAGGATATGATTTTGTATCTTTTGTAACGCAGTCACCAAACTTAGAATATAGATAAAACAGAATATGATTTTGTATCTTTTGTAACGCAGTCACCAAACTCAGAATATAGATAAAATAAGATATGATTTTGTATCTTTTGTAACGCAGTCACCAAACTCAGAATATAGATAAAATAAGATATGATTTTGTATCTTTTGTAACGCAGTCACCAAACTCAGAATACAGATAAAACAGGATATGATTTTGTATCTTTTGTAACGCAGTCACCAAACTCAGAATACAGATAAAACAGGATATGATTTTGTATCTTTTGTAACGCAGTCACCAAACTCAGAATACAGATAAAACAGGATATGATTTTGTATCTTTTGTAACGCAGTCACCAAACTCAGAATACAGATAAAACAGGATATGATTTTGTATCTTTTGTAACGCAGTCACCAAACTCAGAATACAGATAAAACAGGATATGATTTTGTATCTTTTGTAACGCAGTCACCAAACTCAGAATACAGATAAAACAGGATATGATTTTGTATCTTTTGTAACGCAGTCACCAAACTCAGAATACAGATAAAACAGGATATGATTTTGTATCGTTCATAGTTCTTTTTTTAAACTTTGAATACAGATAAAGCATATCATATCCTGTTTTATCTATATTTTGAGTTGGCAAAAATACAAAATCTTATCCTTTTTTCTTTCTCTTCTGAGTTTCGAGACTGAGTTATGACGGATAGAATGTTTATCATGATAAATATATTTTTTTTAATAATTCACCTTCTAAGCTGGGTATACAGATAAAACAGTCTGTTATGTTGTATCCTTCTTAACGAAACATGGAATGCAAATACAACAGAACATGATATTGTACACATCATAACTCAGCTCCAAACTTGGAATATCACATTATCTACCAAAGCTGGAATACAAATAACAGGACGTGATAGTGTATTTTTCAGACCTCAACTTTACACACTCAGAATACAGATAAAACGAAATATACGGTTGTTCCCTTCATGATGTGAAGTACATAAATATATATAAAATGGAACATGACAATGCATATTTTATAACTCAGTCAGAAAACTCAGAAAAGATATAAAAGAGGACCCGATATTGTATCCTCATATTTCAGCTTCGAAACTTGGAATGAGGATAAGACAAAATAACATATCATGTCATTCAGGATAAGACAAAACAACATATCATGTCATTCAGAATAAGACAAAACAACATATCATGTCTTTCAGAATAAGACAAAACAACATATCATGTCATTCAGAATAAGACAAAATAACATATCATGTCATTCAAGATAAAACAAAACAACATATCATGTCATTCAGAATAAGACAAAACAACATATCATGTCATTCAGGATAAAACAAAATAACATATCATGTCATTCAGGATAAAACAAAATAACATATCATGTCATTCAGGATAAAACAAAACAACATATCATGTCATTCAGAATAAGACAAAACAACATATCATGTCATTCAGGATAAAACAAAACAACATATCATGTCATTCAGGATAAAACAAAATAACATATCATGTCATTCAGGATAAAACAAAACAACATATCATGTCATTCAGAATAAGACAAAACAACATATCATGTCATTCAGAATAAGACAAAATAACATATCATGTCATTCAGGATAAAACAAAACAACATATCATGTCATTCAGAATAAGACAAAACAACATATCATGTCATTCAGAATAAGACAAAACAACATATCATGTCATTCAGAATAAGACAAAACAACATATCATGTCATTCAGAATAAGACAAAATAACGTATTATGTCATTCAGAATAAGACAAAACAACATATCATGTCATTCAGAATAAGACAAAACAACATATCATGTCATTCAGAATAAGACAAAATAACGTATTATGTCATTCAGAATAAGACAAAACAACATATCATGTCATTCAGAATAAGACAAAACAACATATCATGTCATTCAGAATAAGACAAAATAACGTATTATGTCATTCAGAATAAGACAAAACAACATATCATGTCATTCAGAATAAGACAAAACAACATATCATGACAACATATCATGTCATTCAGAATAAGACAAAATAACGTATTATGTCACTCACCTGCTACATTGTTTTTGCATGTTTCGCTTCTCATAAATTCGAACTTCAGTTTTTATTTGACAAATGTTGGTACTTCGCATGAAAATCTTTGCAGGTAGTGCAATCATGAAATCATTTTTTACCGATTAGGGTAAATTGTGAAGTACACAAAGAAAGAGTAGATTTTTAAAGAAGACTTTCTACTGTTGTAGTGTAAAGTAGGAAATTTTGTTTTATAGTTAATGTTTCATTTGGACATCTGTAGGTTAAGTTAAAAATATTTGTATAACAACTACAATTACTTTAGTTTCGGGCAGGTTTAGTTTGAATTTTGCGCAAAGCTACACGAGGGCTATCTGCGTTAGCCATCCCTAATTTAGCGGTGTAAGAATATAGGGAAGGAAGCCAGTCATCACCACCTACCGCTAACTCTTAGGCTACTCTTTTACCAACGAATAGTTGGATTAATCGTCACATTATAACGCCCTCACGGCTGAGAGAGTGAGCATGTTTGGTGGAACGGGGATGCGAACCCGCAACCCTCGGATTAGGAGTTGAATGCCTTAACCCACCTGGCTATGCCGGGCATTTTCGGGCAGAAATGAGCGGGTTTCAAAACACGAATCCAATCGGTACTATAATACATACTTTTGGCATGTTGATGTTTTATGTATTAGTCGTGAAGAAAACTTTTGTGCACAATTCCATTCATATTTGTGTTATGATAAATTCATAACATAATACTACGGAAACTATGAATGATAATTTCGTCAAAGCCAACTAACTGTTGTAAACCTACTATTTTAAACACGAAAAGTTATGGCTTATACCTCTGTTTGTTGAATAACTCGGGTGTTTGGGCTGTGGTGAACATCAGGCTAGTTCTTGTCTTTTAGTCTAAATAAAAAATTATATTTATCGAATAGCTGTAGTATAACTCTGGTTTGACTGAGAGTACATCTGTGAACGTACCATCTAACCATGGGAGATTACAAGCAGTTCCTAAGTTAGAGAGTTTAATTTAGGTTTTGGGCGCATCTCTGACAATGGGAATTGTTTATTTAAGACATCACGCGGTGTAATTAGTGCTAAGTAGTTAGATTTACAGTGATATTAAGCAAGCATATTGTATAATACATGTACTTATCCAATAAAATCGTTTTATAAAACACAACATTACAGCTTCACTTCATACTTTGTGGTTAATACTGATGAAAACCCACAATATATACAATGGAAGACTTGCTCACACTGTTTACTTCCATCCCATATTAAACCATAAAAATTTACTCTTCCCTACTGTCATGTTCAGTTTGCTCTATGTGTATCGTTGTCGCCTTATTTTCGGGCCTGTTGCGTTGACAGTTGTTATTAGTTTTCCGTTCCACTGTACAACACTTATACTTACCGGTACTGTGGTGAAGGAAAATTTAAGATCGTTACAACAGAACCAAGCTGCCAAATTCTTGCCACATTTTAAGAAAGAAATTATAATATTATATTTTGTTTATTTTGAATCTCACGCAAAACTACGCAAGAGCTATCTGCGCTAGCCGTCCCTAATTTAGCAGTGTCATCACCACCAACTCTTGGGTTACTCTTAACCAACGAATTGTATGATTGACTGCACATTATAATGTCCCCGCCATTCAAAAGCCGAGCGTCTTTGATGTGATAGGGATTCGAACCCGCGACTCACGTACTACGAGTTGAGTGCCTTAACCACCTGGCCATGCCGAGCATATCATATTTTGTTAAATCATAGGTCAGCAACTTTAAATTGTGTATATGAAGGATGAACATTAACAAAAGCTCCGTCGCCCTTTGTTAAATGAAACGTTTTATTTCTTTATTTAAATTAAAATTGGTTTGTTTGAACTATGTAACTGTCTCATCTCTGTTTTAATGGTAGTAGGGATGTAGTGATTCATTTGACTGTACGAATGTGTATGTAATTGTTATGGAAAACTGTGTGCGATTTTAGGAGTCGTGGGATATTTAAAACTTTCGTGAAAGAAGAGTGTTAAAGATAAGACTGGTTTCATTAAGGGACAAAGGACGTATTAATACATTTTGTCACTTTGAATGTGTACTATATAAATAAATATTAAGTCTCCTTGTAATCGCACTTTTATATTCTTCCACACACAGTAAATAATCCGTACATTATTTGTGTGGTATTTAAAACATGTAATAACCCGGTGCACATACTTTTAATTACCAAAATAACTTTTATTTCGTTTCAGGCAATTCAGTTTTATAAGTAATTAATTAAACGTTTATATTTAACTTTCTAGATATATTTACAGCACTCAGGTTTGGTCTGAATTTTGCGCAAAGTTACTGGAGGGCTATTGATGCTTTCTTTTAATGCTGTCCTACTAAAATACAGGACACTCATAAAATGTTTTATATTGGTGAACCCACAAAGAAAGCTGAATTAGTAAACATTACGTTTGTTTTACGGTTTCCTCATCCACCCACAATAGAAAACTATGAGAACATTACGTTTGTTTCGAGGTTTCCTCATCCACCCACAATAGAAAACTATGAGAACATCACGTTTGTTTTAAGGTTTCCTCATCCACCCACAATAGAAAACTATGAGAACATTACGTTTGTTTTACGGTTTCCTCATCCACCCACAATAGAAAACTATGAGAACATTACGTTTGTTTCGAGGTTTCCTCATCCACCCACAATAGAAAACTATGAGAACATTACGTTTGTTTTACGGTTTCCTCATCCACCCACAATAGAAAACTATGAGAACATTACGTTTGTTTCGAGGTTTCCTCATCCACCCACAATAGAGAACTATGAGAACATTACGTTTGTTTCGAGGTTTCCTCATCCACCCACAATAGAGAACTATGAGAACATTACGTTTGTTTCGAGGTTTCCTCATCCACCCACAATAGAAAACTATGAGAACATTACGTTTGTTTCGAGGTTTCCTCATCCACCCACAATAGAAAACTATGAGAACATTACGTTTGTTTCGAGGTTTCCTCATCCACCCACAATATAAAACTATGAGAACATTACGTTTGTTTTACGGTTTCCTCATCCACCCACAATAGAAAACTATGAGAACATTACGTTTGTTTCGAGGTTTCCTCATCCACCCACAATAGAAAACTATGAGAACATTACGTTTGTTTCGAGGTTTCCTCATCCACCCACAATAGAGAACTATGAGAACATTACGTTTGTTTTACGGTTTCCTCATCCACCCACAATAGAAAACTATGAGAACATTACGTTTGTTTCGAGGTTTCCTCATCCACCCACAATAGAAAACTATGAGAACATTACGTTTGTTTCGAGGTTTCCTCATCCACCCACAATAGAGAACTATGAGAACATCACGTTTGTTTTAAGGTTTCCTCATCCACCCACAATAGAAAACTATGAGAACATTACGTTTGTTTCGAGGTTTCCTCATCCACCCACAATAGAAAACTATGAGAACATTACGTTTGTTTCGAGGTTTCCTCATCCACCCACAATAGAAAACTATGAGAACATTACGTTTGTTTTAAGGTTTCCTCATCCACCCACAATAGAGAACTATGAGAACATTACGTTTGTTTCGAGGTTTCCTCATCCACCCACAATAGAGAACTATGAGAACATTACGTTTGTTTCGAGGTTGCAGGTCCACTGCATTGTTATGACTTAGCTGAGTACAGTAAATGTTTAATTTAAGGCTGTCTGTTACTAACAGTAGATTAAACAATGTGAGCTTTGTATGCTACTCAATGTTAGGTTGAAGCTATGAATGTTTTTTACTTCTCTCCACCACAAGTTGTTGGATCTTTCAGTAGATCACTGATATGTAATGTTAGTGGATTTCTCAATATATCCCAAACATGTTTCGATCTCGATTCTCTCACTTGTTCTCTTAATGGCTTCAGTAAGCCATTGTTTTTAGTAAACAAGTAATCTTTACAATATGTGTGATATTTAAGAGACGTTTTTGTCCATAGAACATAAAGAGTAAGGTGTTAGTATGACTTAGTTGTATGTAGCTAATGCAAGAAAGGGAGATATTTAATCAGTGGATATATGTATACAAGCGGAACTCAGTACCTTATATTACTATATATATTGTGTATATGTATATATATATCTTAAATCAATACCTTGTGTTACTATATATACATATACAATCTTAAATCAACTCGTTATGTTACTATATACATATATAACCTTAAATTAACGCCTTATATTTGTATTCCCCGTAAACCTACACGAGGGCCATCTGCGCTAGCCATCCCTAATTTAGCAGTGTAAGACTACAGGGAAGGCAGCTAGTCATCACCACCAACCGCCAACTCTTGGGCTACTCTTTTACCAACGAATAATGGATTAACCTTTATATTATAACGCCCTCACGGCTGAAAGAGCGAGCATATTTAGTGCGACCGGGATTCGAACCTGCGACCCTCGGATTACGAATCGAACTCTTAAAGTCTTTAAAGTAAAAATTTTTGAGGCAGAATAACAATGAAAGCCTTAGATTAAACTTCTAAGATAAAGTTCTGAAAAATCGAGAAAACATTTGGAGTAATACAAATGATTGAAAGGCGAGATTTGTCAAAATTGTATTAACGAAGGAATTGTATTGATAAATACCGATGCATCATGAATGAAAGGACGTATCTTGTACACATTTAACACTGATAAAATAAAGAATAAACCGTCTGTTTAACAGGTCGATCACAGAGTAGAATAGAAGCACAGAATGTTAAAGTGGAATTTCTATAATAATATTATGAGCTCTAAACATCTTATTTCGAGAATTTCTTTATACTTAAGTGTGACTTAAACAAATTTGTTACTACACTTAGATTATGTTTAAATATGTGTTGTTACGGTGAACCTGCCTTGTTTGTCAGAAGTGGGTTTCTGGATTAGAGGAAGTGTGACATATTAACGACTTTTTTAGCTTTCAGAAAATGTATTTAAACATGTAACAAAGTAATAAACAAATGGAAAGCCGGAACTGCTTCGTACGGTACAACTAAGTTATCTGATATGGATAAATTACAGTGTAAGGTGGTTTAGCTCAGAGTTATTACATATTTGCTGTGTAGTTTAACTGAACGTATAAAGTTCAACGCACTAGATTTTAATAACTGTTGTTGTGACAAAATGTAATATGGATCAGTAGAAATAAACTTACTGTTATTTTACAAATCCTCGATTATCGGCTGTCGTGTAACATGGATCAGTGTTTACTGATGTTTCAGAAAACGTTTATAATATACTGATTATCAATAGTTGTAGTATGAATCAACTGATATTAATTAATTAACAGATTTCGTGGAACTGGGGATAAAACAATAGTATCATGTTGACATGCTTCAGTAGACAGGATTACAGAATCAGGAGTGTTTGCACTCAGTAAGTAAAACGACTTAATACCCGAAGGAAGATTGAATGGCTAACCAAACATGTCCACGTAGAACCAATAACCCTTTTAACTATCGACTTGAGCTAGGTAAGGCACAAGGGTTAGTATGTTCAGAATATGAAACCAACGAATTGTAGTCTGGAGTCTTTTTGGAAATGAAAAATGCTTAGGGGCAGTAAGAGAAACGATCATGTCACACTAGTCACTCAGGGAAGTGTAGTCTAGGAGTTGGCGGAGGGTGTTATTTATTATTATCTTTCTACCTAGTTTCAATTTAGGTTAAAATGAAGCATTGTGTGGAACTTATAAACAAGTTCTTCTTATCGATGCACATCCGGACAATATAGCTGAAAACAAATCTTTACAGATGGTTTCAGTTTCGTTTTTCAAGTGAATTAATTTGTTTAGGTTTTGAAATAACCAAACTGAAAACTTAAGACACAGTAAGTACCACACATGACGGATGTATAAAGTAGTTTTGGATAAAACTACTATTACTCTTGAAACTAAACATACCAATAAATGTCTTAAACCGTTCAATAACATTATTTTATATAATTTATGTTTACAACTGTCGCCACCAGGTGAAATTCCATAATTATAGAATTGAGAGAGAACGTGACAATTGTACGTTTCAAAAATACGTAATTTATTACGACTATGGTTTTGTCAGTGAAGACATCATGAATATGTGATGTGTTGGTGAAACGTACACTTTTCACGTTTTCCTCGATTCTGTGACAAAGTTTTATTAGCCTCGTTAAATGAAGCTAATTACTGCTTAAGACTACATTATTTTCCCATTAGACTTGACACAAATGGAAACGTATTATAGATTTCCCTGATAATTTCACTAAACGTTTATTTTGTATTATTCTTCATAAACATGCTTGAATCGTTGTTTAGAATAATTCTTATCTGTTTCGGTAAGTAAAAATTCCACTTGAGATCTAGTTTAGACGCGTGATATCTATTGATATTTCATTATATGAATCAATATTTATTTCCTGAGTCTTTGAGACAAAAGGGTAATTAACTCTATATTAGTATTTCTTAATTAGTTGTTTGAGAAACTGCTTAATTAAAGAACAACAGATCTTTTATCACGTTAGACGAGTCTGTCTGAGCGCTAGCATCCTGTTTTCCTTGTAGGAACTTGAAGATACAGGTTACGTTTTACAAGAATATCCAATATTGTTTTTATGAAAGCACAAACATAATACATTAGCCCGTGGACTAATATGAATATATCAGGTTAATTACCACAGCGTAATTAACAAGAATATTCAGTACAGTTTTGAATGTATTCTCAAGATGACTGGTATGGGTATTAAAACAAAGTACACAATAACCTTTTGACCTTCTCAGGTCATTTTTAGAAGGTCGAAACGTTGTTCTGTACTTACTTTTACTTTATCTTGGAAGTACAAACATGATATTCTTGTTCGTGAACGAAGTACGATTTGTTTCTTTTATTTTAATGAAAGCTTTGCTCTTTGTCATGATTATTATCCCTCGTCCTAACGAAGTATGCTAGATAGTAGTAGCTGTCTTTAGTCATATTTAGTTGAACAAATTGACTCAAGTGTAAGTCTGAAGGTTTATAACGCTAACATCTGGAGTTCGATACCCGTAGTCCGGCGTGGTCAGGTGGTTAACACACTCGAATCGTAAGCTGAGGGTTGCGGGTTCGAATTCCTGACACACCAAACACGCTCACATTTTCAGATGTAGGGGAATTACCACTATTCGTTGGTAAAAAGAGTTGCCCAAGAGTTAGCGGTGGGTGGTGATGACTAGCTGCCTTTCACCTAGTCTTACACTGCTAAGTTACGGACGGCTAGCGCAGATAGCCTTTGAGTAGGTTTGCGCAAAATTCAAAGGAAAGCAAACCAATCGATACCTGTAGTGGGCACAACACAGATAGCTAATTGCGGAACTTTGTGTGCCTAATTCGAGAAAACAAAGCAAGATTTACTTATCCTAGATCTAAGTTTGAACTTCATAACTCCAGTCCATATAATTTATGGAACTTCTAAGTAACGTTATACTGAGCTAATTTTTAAACATTTATACATGAATTGCGAATTGGTTGTCGTTTGATAAATTATCTTGAAATACATATTTAAGTTTGTACTTAAATTCAGTGAAAACTTAGTGAAGGCTATTATTAAAATTAGGATAAGAAATCATTCGTATGTTTTATTTTTAGTAAGATAAAACAGAGAATCAAGTGATATTTTAAAATCGAACTGAAAATCAAGTACTTGCTATTTAAATCAAACACAGGATTAATTTTTCATGCTTGAATCAAACACGAAACCAGGTTTTCATGCTGGAATCAAACACGGAACCAGGTTTTCATGCTCGAATCAAACACGGAACCAGGTTTTCATGCTTGAATCAAACACACGGAACCATGTTTTCATGCTTGAATCAAACACACGGAACCAGGTTTTCATGCTTGAATCAAACACGAAACCAGGTTTTTATGCTTGAATCAAACACGAAACCAGGTTTTTATGCTTGAATCAAACACGAAACCAGGTTTTTATGCTTGAATCAAACACGGAACCAGGTTTTCATGCTTGAATCAAACACGGAACCAGGTTTTTATGCTTGAATCAAACACGGAACCAGGTTTTCATGCTTGAATCAAACACGAAACCAGGTTTTCATGCTTGAATCAAACACGAAACCAGGTTTTCATGCTGGAATCAAACATGGAACCAGGTTTTCATGCTCGAATCAAACACGGAACCAGGTTTTCATGCTTGAATCAAACACACGGAACCATGTTTTCATGCTTGAATCAAACACACGGAACCAGGTTTTCATGCTTGAATCAAACACGGAACCAGGTTTTTATGCTTGAATCAAACACGGAACCAGGTTTTCATGCTTGAATCAAACACGAAACCAGGTTTTCATGCTGGAATCAAACATGGAACCAGGTTTTATGCTCGAATCAAACACGGAACCAGGTTTTCATGCTTGAATCAAACACGAAACCAGGTTTTTATGCTTCAATCAAACACGAAACCAGGTTTTTATGCTTGAATCAAACACGGAACCAGGTTTTTATGCTCGAATCAAACACGTAACCAGGTTTTCATGCTTGAAGCAAACACGGAACCAGGATATTTTTTCTTTCCAATATTTTTATTTTAGGTCTGCCCTTAAAAATAGCACCAGTTTATTTTTATAATTGTTTACTGAATATCATTTTTAGTTTGTAAAGTAGCAACATATAAACATTGTATTGAGTGATTTATGTGTGATTTATTAATCATTTGACAGCTTCATTCTGTTATAAAATACATGATTGTCGTTACACTGCTGAAAGAAAACAAAAGCTAGTTAACCTAAAAACCGCATGTTTTAAATTTTAATTTATAAATGTTCACTAAAAAATAGTAACTGTACACGATCACTTAGCATCCCTTGCCTCAACCGAGAACCTGAAGTCTTTACACTAGAAGTCGGGTTTCAATACAGCTGGCGGGCTCAGCACAGATAACACAATATGGAATTACATTTAACAGAATAGCGAGCCAGGAAGAGGTGGATGGATGGTGTGTCTGAACAGAACCAATGTTACTGAGACACTGAATAAACATAACCTTACACTGCTCCAGTCTCCGTCACACCAAACATGCTCGCCCTTTCAGCCGTGGGGTCATTATAATCCCACTATTCGTTGGTAGAAGAGTAGCCCAAGAGTTGGCGGTGGGTGGTGATGACTTGCTGCCTTCCCTCTAATCTTACACTTCTAAATTAGGGACGACTAGCGCAGAGCACTCGTGTAGCTTTGCGTGAAATTCTGAACAAACAAACAAACACTGACCCAGCCCTCTGACCCTGTTTAAGGAGGAAAGTTCAGTAATTCATAACAACAAACAAATGTATCGTATGTTCTCATGATATGTAATAAAAATCTTCCATCTAACAGTCCCACCATAAATAAATAAATGATCGATTTTCCCAAATTTATTCGGTTGCCTCGTATAGATCATTAATAATTCGTTTTTAATTTGCCTAGTTGACTATGAACCACTTAAAAACAAATAATTGTAAGAATCGTCAAGTGTTATGAACTTAAATTTTTATTAAACTAAAAATGTTCCAACTTTGACTAACTTTAGTGAGTAAGATAAAAGTTAAACCTTCAAATAACTGGTAACTTTCTTAATGTATTAATTAATATCTTTTTTTATGTAGTACGGTGAGTTTACCATGAACGCAATATGTTATTAATTTTTAATTTTCTGTTTTTCAATTTCACAAGCAAGACTAGCAAAATTTACCCTAAATTAAAGTCTATCGTAACTTCACTAGACGATACAAAGTAATTAGCACGTGCTTTACTAGTTTCATGTTAAATGGAGATGAAAAATTGGCGCAAATATCTTACGAAACGAATCAACTATATTCGTGTTAGATCGCAGAAAAAAGTAGTTCGTGTTAAATTGCAGAAAAAAGTAGAAGTTAATAAAACGTATTCTCTTAGAGCACAGATTATGAGTTAACAATCAACGTTATCCTGACAGGTTAGTGGTTATGTGTCAACAATCAACGTTATCCTGACAGGTTAGTGGTTATGTGTCAACAATCAACGTTATCCTGACAGGTTAGTGGTTATGTGTCAACAATCAACGTTATCCTGATAGGTTAGTGGCTGTGTGTCAACAATCAACGTTATCCTGCTAGGTTAGTGGCTATGTGTTAACAGTCAACGTTATCCTGATAGGTTAGTGGCTATGTGTTAACAATCAACGTTATCCTGCTAGGTTAGTGGCTATGTGTTAACAATCAACGTTATCCTGATAGGTTAGTGGCTATGTGTTAACAATCAACGTTATCCTGATAGGTTAGTGGCTATGTGTTAACAATCAACGTTATCCTGCTAGGTTAGTGGCTATGTGTTAACAATCAACGTTATCCTGCTAGGTTAGTGGCTATGTGTTAACAATCAACGTTATCCTGATACGTTAGTGGCTATGTGTTAACAATCAACGTTATCCTGATAGGTTAGTGGCTATGTGTTAACAATCAACGTTATCCTGCTAGGTTAGTGGCTATGTGTTAACAGTCAACGTTATCCTGATAGGTTAGTGGCTATGTGTTAACAATCAACGTTATCCTGCTAGGTTAGTGGCTATGTGTTAACAATCAACGTTATCCTGATAGGTTAGTGGCTATGTGTTAACAATCAACGTTATCCTGATAGGTTAGTGGCTATGTGTTAACAATCAACGTTATCCTGCTAGGTTAGTGGCTATGTGTTAACAATCAACGTTATTCTGATAGGTTAGTGGCTATGTGTTAACAATCAACGTTATCCTGATAGGTTAGTGGCTATGTGTTAACAATCAACGTTATTCTGATAGGTTAGTGATTGTGTGTTAACAATCAACGTT
The DNA here is from genome assembly GCA_011833715.1 of Carcinoscorpius rotundicauda. Taxonomy (NCBI): domain Eukaryota; kingdom Metazoa; phylum Arthropoda; class Merostomata; order Xiphosura; family Limulidae; genus Carcinoscorpius; species Carcinoscorpius rotundicauda. Next base: position 4,951,531 of record CM022399.1, on the reverse strand, counting down.
ATCCTGATAGGTTAGTGGCTATGTGTTAACAATCAACGTTATCCTGATAGGTTAGTGGCTATGTGTTAACAATCAACGTTATCCTGACAGGTTAGTGGCTATGTGTTAACAGTCAACGTTATCCTGACAGGTTAGTGGCTATGTGTTAACAATCAACGTTATCCTGCTAGGTTAGTGGCTATGTGTTAACAATCAACGTTATCCTGATACGTTAGTGGCTATGTGTTAACAATCAACGTTATTCTGATAGGTTAGTGATTGTGTGTTAACAATCAACGTTATCCTGACAGGTTAGTGGCTATGTGTCAACAATCAACGTTATCCTGACAGGTTAGTGGCTATGTGTTAACAATCAACGTTATCCTGACAGGTTAGTGGCTATGTGTTAACAATCAACGTTATCCTGCTAGGTTAGTGGCTATGTGTTAACAATCAACGTTATCCTGACAGGTTAGTGGTTATGTGTTAACAATCAACGTTATCCTGACAGGTTAGTGGCTATGTGTTAACAATCAACGTTATCCTGATACGTTAGTGGCTATGTGTTAACAATCAACGTTATTCTGATAGGTTAGTGGCTATGTGTTAACAATCAACGTTATCCTGATAGGTTAGTGGCTATGTGTTAACAATCAACGTTATTCTGATAGGTTAGTGATTGTGTGTTAACAATCAACGTTATCCTGATAGGTTAGTGGCTATGTGTTAACAATCAACGTTATCCTGATAGGTTAGTGGCTATGTGTTAACAATCAACGTTATCCTGACAGGTTAGTGGCTATGTGTTAACAATCAACGTTATCCTGATAGGTTAGTGGCTATGTGTTAACAATCAACGTTATCCTGATACGTTAGTGGTTATGTGTTAACAATCAACGTTATCCTGATAGGTTAGTGGTTATGTGTTAACAATAAACGTTAATCTGATACGTTAGTGGCTATGTGTTAACAATAAACGTTATCCTAGATGTTGGAAAAACCATGTTTAAAAAATGTAAGACGAGGAATTTAATGATAAATTTAACTTCTTTACTCGAATGTTCATACAATAATCGTGGGGTTAATAGGATTAGTGAAGTAAGGGTTACACGTGTCTTATTTATTTCAGTTATAAAGTTATTTAATTAAAGGTTGTAAGATTTAAAATTTTAATTTTCTATGATTAGAACTCTGCTTTATTTTCCCAGCAAATGAAAAAGGTTTTTTAAACTTGAAATATGTCTTGAGAAAATATGTCTTTCTCGTGCTAATCTTTGGTAACGAAACAATATCAGACCAACATATTGTCCACAAATATGAATAAGTTAGACATTTAATTCATTAACGAGGATTACCACACGTTAAACAAAATTTTATTAAACGGTACTGTAATGGCAGAAGGCCGTTTCACCCAGCCATTAAAGAGAGTCAGTCTTCCGGACAGCCGATGCTGTCTCACCGTGAAACAAAACGAAAACGACCCGCGACATCACGGCGTGATCAGTGAACGAGTTTGTCATGCAATATTACGTGATAAAAATGGTGAACAGTTCGTAAACTATTGCTGTTAGAGTCTGAAGTCGTAGCGTACAGGTCAATGTAGGAACTCGTATAAATAGTATCATTAGCTTATAAACATCACTAATAAAAAAACAAACCACGCACAATGTGATGTGTGTGTTCTTTATTATGTATACTGTTCTATACTTACAGAAAATACCTACAATATTCAGGTACACAGTGACCTTTTATGTACTTATCGAAATTGGTATGGAAAATCACTTAGTTACACAGTGTAAAGTATTTTGTAACGTCTAAAATGAATACATCGCTATAATTATGGTGTTACAACATTAACAAAGTTTATTTAAAACAACAACAATTAACACAGGTAGTAAACACATCTGTTAAGGACTCGACGTCAGTATTAATAAGTAATATATCATAAACATTAATAAATCAATAATACGGGACCCAGGAAAAAGAACCAGAAAGAAAACAACAGCAATTACAATATTCAAATCATAACCTTCAATAACTACTTCATGACAGACAGACAGATTTACTCTTTTGTATTGAAGGCAGGGTATTTATTCACAGAGCAGATCAAAACAAAAGGCTTAACTTACTTATTAACCCCTAAATCATGATTCGCAATTTATAGATATTGTGAAGTTACTCCAGAAAAACTAAATCAGTAAGTTAGATGACGTAATCTTCGTGTTCATTAAGTTGAGAAACATATACCAAGTTTACCTGTCATATTCATGTGATTTACATGTCCGACATAGCCAGGTGGATAAGGTACTCGACTGGTAATCCGAGGATCGTGGGTTTGAATCCACGTCACACCAAACATGCTCGCCCTGTCAGCCGTGGAGACGTTATAATGTGATGATCAATCCCATTATTTGTTGGTAAAAGAGTATTCCAAAAGTTGGCGGTGGGTAGTGATGACTAGCTGCCTTCTCTCCTGGTCTTAAGCTGCAAAATTAGGGACGGCTAGCGCATATAGCTCTCGTGTAGCTATGCGCGAAATTCAAAACAAACCAAACATCTGCAAAGTTAACCTGGCATCTTCATGTGGTTGACATCCATCAGGTTGACCTGGCATCTTCATGTGGTTGACATCCATCAGGTTAACCTGGCATCTTCATGTGGTTGACATCCATCAGGTTAACCTGGCATCTTCATGTGGTTGACATCCATCAGGTTAACCTGGCATCTTCATGTGGTTGACATCCATCAGGTTAACCTGGCATCTTCATGTGGTTGACATCCATCGGGTTGACCTAGAATCTTCATGTGGTTGACATCCATCGGGTTGACCTGGCATCTTGATGTGGTTTACATGCATCAGGTTGACCTGGCATCTTCTGGTGGTTGACATCCATCGGGTTGACCTGGCATCTTCTGGTGGTAAACATATATTAGGTTGACCTAACTTATTGACATATACTAGATTTACTTTGAATAAACTCGAAGTTTATGCTGTCTTAGCTGTTTATTTATGATCAATTTTGTTTTGTTAAACAAGAGTAATATTACTATCAGACAGCTTTCTTAGAACAGCTCTATATTTTAGTTATTATTCATATTTTTGATAACACAGGTGCAGATAATCTGTCGTCTCGTCTTCTGCTGTCAGATATTTCATCACAAAGAAAAGAACACGATTATTAGGAGACAGTTTCGAAATTTCCGCCATGGACGTGTCGAGTCGGTTTCACAACGTAAAATGGTTTAGTGCTTTGCTGGTTTGTCTACTACGAGTACTCATGCTGATGAAAGGTTGGTAACTGTTTTGTTTTTCATGTACGTTTACTGTATCGTTTTAAACAAAGAGAAGACATGATTTATCCGGCCAATTTCCATTTGTATTTTGTTCAAGAAATTAGTAACTAGATATTTAAATACTGGGAAATAAATGATTAAGTGACACCTGTTGGGGACTTCTTAAACTTATCTTGAACTTAGCATAGAATAGTTCCAATAAACACACATAAAGAAATAACGAAGTCAGTATTAGAGATGATATTGAAAAAACAGTATAAGAACACAACCTTCTCTATGTGATTTACACTTGCTCGAGAATCCTATTTTTTACCTTAACACAGGGAGAGGTACGACTTGAACATTAACGTTCTATATACAAAAATCATTCAAGCCTAAAAACCTATTTTCTATTTAAACATTTTCATTATTTTGCAAGTAAACACAATCAATAAAATGTGAAATATTTATGCTTAATTGGTTAAAATTTAGAAACAAAATTTCGGAGATTGGTTTATGATAAATATTTCGTCAGACAGTTTCAAGACTTTGCACGACGTATGAAATGTCTTGATTTCAACAGAAAGCAACTGTTACATATATATATATATATACAAGTGAGATAAATACACTCAATCCTTTGGATTGATGGTTGTTACACTAAACAACAGGTTTAAAATTATGTATTTAGGGTTAAGTAGACGTGCTGAAGGACAACAAATGTCTAGTATAAATATCTAAGTTTTGCTGATACAGATAAACAACTGTATAAAGAACTCGGAGCTACACTTCACAACAGTCCAGTTGCAACTAAGCGATAGCCAATCGGAAACAGCGGATTGAGCGACAGTGAAAGATGTCGAAACACAACATGTCGAAAGGTCAACTTGTAGACAGTTGCGTCACGAGATGAATTTGTTATTACGTTCATGTTTATTTAGGGTAATGCGTGCATGTTTACATGCACGTGAATCAGGTTTAATACGCATATTAGTAATTTGTTGCATTTTGAATACATGCAGAACATAGAAATTTGATCGAGACAAAACAAGCTTGCGAAATACTGAAATTTATACTCTGAAAATGAATCAAATAAGAAAATGATATAAAAATATTGAAATTCAATGTGTTATAGTAAAAACTAAAAATGACGTAATAATGATTTCTACAGTCGTGTCAACACTTTTAGGTAATTGTTTTACTTTGCTATCCATAAACACTCACTCAGCTTACTACAACAGTAATGCTGTTAAATTTATATATTATTATGTCATGGAGTCTGTCGGCAAGTGATAATATTGTGGACGAATTGAGTTCAGTTGGCTCTGAACTCTCACAACCTCTCTGTATCTTAGATACAAATATGTTTTAGAAAATCATGCGTTTATGTCAAGTTATTCACGTCCTTTATATAACAAACTCCAACACTTTCCCAACTTTGCCAAGGTTTTTTATCAATGTATTATTCAACCATGCAGTTTCAACCTTGGAATTGTCGTTATTGTTACAATTAAATACATTTCTCATGTTTTTCATCCGGGTTACTCATTTCTTGTGTTGAATCTCTTCCACTTCTCAGCTGTATCACTATCTAGTCTGTTTGAACTTTCTTATCTAACCTATTGTTCCCGGAGTTTGGAAGTTTCTCACTTTCCTATTGATGAAAGTTACTTCCATACAAAAGACGCGGTCTCGTGCTGATATATTGTGTCGTCTTGTGTCACGGTTACTTTACTTTGTTCTCTAATGGACTAAAGAGATAAGGTCACAATTTCTTGTTTATTTTCTCCTTATTCTTGGAAAGGTCCGTTTCAAAGTGTGGCTTCTTGATAAAACATGGCGGCTTCCTTAACTAATCCAGTTAAATTATAAAACCTTCGGCATACTTTTTATATGAAATTATCCACTGTCAACCTTCTCATCTTCCTAATCAGTGTATTGTTCATGAATACCTTATTGTTTACACTCACCTAGAGCAAACACAAATGTTTTAGTGCACATTTTCCAGCAAAAACTAATCATTCAATTAATTAATGAATGTTACTTTGAAGTTAGGCACAAAGCTGCATAATGCGTCATCTGTGCTTTGCCCACCACGAGCATAGAAACCCGGATTCTAATGTCCCAAGTCTGCAGACATCCCGCTGTGACACTGGCAAGCGATTAACGAATCAAAATAATGAACAATAATTAGAGCAAGAACCAAATGTCTTTGAAACCCATTGGTGTTTGTGCCTCGTATCGAGACACATGTCAATCCCGTTATTGGAGTATACAGAGCTGGCGGTGTTGTCGACCTGCTTTTCTTCCAGTATAACAGTTCAAAATTAAAAATGGCTACCACAGATGATCGGCAAGTAGTTTGACTTAGATCAAACAAACAACATGATAAAAAATACACAACATAACTAAAACTTTGAAAAGGGATATCAGAATTAAGGTATTTGTTTAAGAAACTTAACATTTACCGTGTATGTACCACCTTGACGATTCAGCTCTCGCAGAACTGCTTTGGAGTTCGTAGGCTAATTTTTTGAGTGGAAAAAAAAAGTTAATTTACACCCTATTTTGAAGACGAGATCACGTCAGAAGCAAAAAACAGAAAACAAATTGTCTCATAGAAGAGAAGTGAATAGAAATCCTGAAAGAACTTTTATAACCAGTGACAAATGCTGTTATAGAAATACTGAGAAGAACACAAAATGACGTCAAACACGATGAACCAAGTGTCATTAGAAGTAGTGAGTTAAAGTAGTACCATCTTTGAAAAGCACCTCTCACGTGATTTGGAACATTTATCTGAAGACTTTATAAAACTGGTTGTCTATTAGTTTTATTTTATTTCAAAACTACACAATGGGCTATCTACACCCTGCCATTTGCGTGAATAATAAACTCAGTTTTAACATTGCAAGCCCGCTAACTTACACACCTAGGAAAAATAAGTGAGACATTGAAAACTTTTGTTATATATTTAGACTATATTAGCAACCGATTTGAAGGTGATTGTAACACAATTTACCTTCTTGAAGGATGTTCTAGATAAAGGTTATTGTAACACAGTTTACTTTCTTGAAGGATGTTCTAATCAAAGGTGATTGTAACACAGTTTACCTTCTTGAAGGATGTTCTAATCAAAGGTTATTGTAACACAGTTTACCTTCTTGAAGGATGTTCTAGATAAAGGTGATTGTAACACAGTTTACCTTCTTGAAGGATGTTCTAATCAAAGGTTATTGTAACACAGTTTACCTTCTTGAAGGATGTTCTAGATAAAGGTAATTGTAACACAGTTTACCTTCTTGAAGGATGTTTTAATCAAGGGTGATTGTAACACAGTTCACCTTCTTGAAGGATGTTCTAGATAAAGGTAATTGTAATACAGTTTACCTCTTTTAAGGATGTTTTACATAAAGGTAATTCTTGTACAGTTTACCTTCGTGGAAGATGTTTTACTTGGTGTTGAATCATTTGACCAGTGGTTAAACACAAAACACAATGAAGAGAAAAGTCATTAAAGTGATAAAAAACATTCTGAGATATTTCAGAAACACAGTTCCCTTAAAATCTCAATTATAGCAGGCGTGTATTTTTGACATGCTTCAAATTAAAGATTCTCTGAAAAGCATCCTAATATTATACATTATTGAAAGCTAGTCGTGTTTTATAATGAGGTTGTTCCACATTCCAATGATGTCTTGAAACTAATGCTTCCTTCATCGATCATGCTTAATTAGATGGCCATTACTAAGCACCTGGCAGTGCTCTAAATATCTTGAGTTGTTTTGGTTAAGTCTTTGTGATCGGTGTAGCTAAATGAAGCAGTCCAAGTTTGCTAACCAAAGTTGAGATTTAAAATCTACCCAACTGGTATAACTTTGTTTATTGTACTTTGTACTTGTTATTGTGGTATTTAGTTATTTTAATACTTCTTATAGCAGTTCTACAAATAACCAATAATCCTCCGCTTTCGGTTATTTTTTTATATTATCTAGCATATATAAAAGTCAGTGTATGCGTCACGTTATGTTTGATTTCTCGAAATAGTAGGAGACATAACAGCTAAAATTCAGATAGAATAGTTTGATTAGCGTCTGTCCATTACAATTTTATTGAGAGGAGTGCAAGGGAACCGTGAGTGAGGGGAGTGCCGTGAAACCTTATAAGTTTAGTGAGCGTTTGTATAATAAGCCTAAAGTAAAGTAGTATGGGATTACATAGTTTAGAACCAGGCGTGTGGTATTTATCAAAAGAGGAAGAATATCAACTGAATTTTAAAGCGTTTCTAGATTAAACAAACCTTATTAATCAATGAAGAATCTAAATTATGAAACTAACAATTATTTTGTTCCACTTTTGTTATCTGCACGTTTCATTTTGTATTTTCGGAACATAGACTACCAACGATATTAGGTTGTACTTTTGTTGCTAAGTGACATATGATAAAAGCCATTGTTGAAACGTAGTGTTACCAAAACACGCTGTCTTTTCTATATATTAGAATATATTAATCTAACTGATTTTTATCAGTGATTATTTTATGAATACGCCTCAAATTAATTTTTATGAATGACTTTAATTTTGATACGTTCATTTGTTTTTGCAGTTTAGGACAAAGCTACAGAATGGGCTCTTTGTGTTCTCTCCACTACGACATTTTCATCTGTAGTTCATTAGATTTTTTATTAAAACTGTGCAAATCCAAAGCCACTTGAATCTCTGTTTTAAGAACAAAGTTTATAACATTTCCAACTCACAGGCACAACAACTATTTTAAACACGGACAGTTACCAAAACCAGAATGAAACAGATACAAACAGGTTTTATTAGCTGTAAAGAACTGGCTGATAAATTCTCACTTGGTTTAGCTTCATGCTATTTATTTGACATCTTGGGGAAGTAACTCTTGTTATTTTCGTCAGCAGCCGACTTTAAATTGATTCAGTTTATACCACACATTAAAACCCGCATGGCTTGGAGGGATAAACGTGAAGTAATTTTACAGTTTTTTTTTCGTCAGTTTGGACTTTTCTCAATTTAGAAACTAGATTCCACATGAAAATTCAATCACGACAAGTTGTGCAAAAACTTGAACGTTAAGAGCAGGGATAGCGTTTATAAATACATACTAAAAACACGTGTTAGTTATTTTTAAAATGTACAATAAAAAGTTTATTTTCCCAACTTTAACAGACTCCAGATGTCTCTGTAGCCTTACACTACCATATTGAACAGAAAACGTAAACCTGACAAGTGATCAGCTTTACATACGAAAGGTTCTAATCATTTGTAAACTTTGAAGGCAGTATGAATGTTATCTATAAACAATTCAGTATTTCTTTCCAGAGCTGTGTGTTAACATTCATTTGTATTTAGCTAGAATCATTTAAAGGACAACACATTATTATCATTCAACACCATTTCTTCATGATATTATATCATATGTCTTGTTTCCACAGGGTGTTTAGCAATGGAGAAATTAGCTATCTTTGTCAGGTACAGGACCTTTATTACTAAAACATTAGTTGAAGTTATGTTTATTTAACCAAGATATCTTATTATATTCACACTTAATTCGTATGTAGTCTAAGGAGTCTTTTCTGTCTTTAGGACTAGGAAAGAGTTTAAACTTTATTAATTGGTTAAATAATAATATGAAAATTATATTTACTGAATACCTTGGGGACTTGGCCGTTTGTTATGGTAATACAATTTACTATATCAAAATTGAGTAAATTCTAAGTTATGTATTTTTAGTATTATACGTACAGTTATATCAACATTATAAACTCTATCGTTAGATATGTTTTTTACACAATTCAATTCGTTTTAAAATGAAATAATTAGTCAATATAAGTTTGAAAAGGGGTTTGTTTTTGAATAAACGTGTAGCGTATGTCTAACGCTGTTGTTTGAGATGGGAAACGTGTATACTGGATACAGTATGTCTGAAACTGTTGTTTGAGATGTGTAATAACGTGTATACTGGATACAGTATGTCTGAAACTGTTGTTTGAAATGGGTAATAACGTGTATACTGGATACAGTATGTCTGAAACTGTTGTTTGAGATGTGTAATAACGTGTATACTGGATACAGTATGTCTAAAACTGTTGTTTGAGATGGGTAACGTGTATACTGGATACAGTATGTCCAAAACTGTTGTTTGAGATGGGTAACGTGTATACTGGATACAGTATGTCCAAAACTGTTGTTTGAGATGGGTAACGTGTATACTGGATACAGTATGTCTAAAACTGTTGTTTGAGATGGGTAACGTGTATACTGGATACAATGTGTCTAAAACTGTTGTTTGAGATGTGTAATAACGTGTATACTGGATACAGTATGTCTAAAACTGTTGTTTGAGATGGGCAACGTGTATACTGGATACAGTATGTCTGAAACTGTTGTTTGAGATGGGTAATAACGTGTATACTGGATACAGTATGTCTGAAACTGTTGTTTGAAATGGGTAATAACGTGTATACTGGATACAGTATGTCTGAAATTGTTGTTTGAGATGGGTAACGTGTATACTGGATACAGTATGTCCAAAACTGTTTATTGAGATGGGTAACGTGTATACTGGATACAGTATGTCTGAAATTGTTGTTTGAGATGGGTAACGTGTATACTGGATACAGTATGTCTGAAATTGTTGTTTGAGATGGGTAACGTGTATACTGGATACAGTATGTCCAAAACTGTTTATTGAGATGGGTAACGTGTATACTGGATACAGTATGTCTAGAACTGTTGTTTGAGATGGGTAACGTGTATACTGGATACAGTATATTTGAAATTGTTGTTTGAAATGGGTAACATCTATACTGGATACAGTATGTTTAAAATTGTTGTTTGAGATGGGTAACGTGTATACTGGATACAGTATGTTTAAAACTGTTGTTTGAGGAGAGTAATAACGTGTATACTGGATACAGTATGTCTAAAACTGTTGTTTGAGATGGGTAACGTGTATACTGGATACAATGTGTCTAAAACTGTTGTTTGAGATGTGTAATAACGTGTATACTGGATACAGTATGTCTAAAACTGTTGTTTGAGATGGGCAACGTGTATACTGGATACAGTATGTCTGAAACTGTTGTTTGAGATGGGTAATAACGTGTATACTGGATACAGTATGTCTGAAACTGTTGTTTAAAATGGGTAATAACGTGTATACTGGATACAGTATGTCTAAAACTGTTGTTTGAGATGGATAATAACGTGTATACTGGATACAGTATGTCTAAAACTGTTGTTTGAGATGGGTAACGTGTATACTGGATACAGTATGTCTGAAACTGTTGTTTGAGATGGGTAATAACGTGTATACTGGATACAGTATGTCTGAAACTGTTGTTTGAAATGGGTAATAACGTGTATACTGGATACAGTATGTCTAAAACTGTTGTTTGAGATGGGTAATAACGTGTATACTGGATACAGTATGTCTGAAACTGTTGTTTGAGATGGGTAATAACGTGTATACTGGATACAGTATGTCTGAAACTGTTGTTTGAGATTAGTAACGTGTATACTGGATACAGTATGTGTAAAGTATTTTTTAATTTATGAGTTTTGGGTTAAGTGTGGTTGGAAGTGTCATAAATTGGAGGGAAGTAAACTATTCTTTGGCTGACAAGTTTATACATTGATGGATAAGAATATGAAATTTTATTGTTGAATAATTTTTATAAGAAACGAGTTATAAGGTTCAACACTATACATGTATTCACATTTATTTCACACTTAAGTTTATTTTTGTGACTTATTAAAGACTGTAAAATTGTTTTTTGTACATTTCGCTAGTTTAAAATTTATTTTAATGTTCCATTTCGACAGGAAATGACAGGAATATATTATGATATATGTCATTTTACTATCTTCTGTTTTTCAATATTACACTCAAAGCTAGTTAAAGAATTCCAAGCTATAATGTGGGATATGAAATGTACCCTTGGTTTTAGAAGTATCTCAGAATTATTATCTGTGTTGTGGTGTGGATACACTATCTATCAGACTTAACATCTGTACACTATTCTCACTTGAAGAAATCAATAAAAATCAGTTTGTTTTTTCACAACCAAGTTTATATTTTACATCCGACATTATAACCTGTACCTTGGGATCTTTTTAAAATGTGCACTATATCATAAAATTAACTTTTGTTATATTTATTTAAATGTTACTTGTCACATGTTTAGAGTTACTTTTGATTTGATTTTACATAATTGTTTAAGTATTAATTTTCTTTATGCACACTATGTATAAATTTCACTTTTTTCAAATAGATACATATTATATTTTACGGTAAATGAAGTAAGTAACAGTCTGATATTATATTGATAATAGAAGCAGGAAAACAAATGTATGTTTTAAAAACATATTTTGTTACAAACGTGTTATTAACAAAGTCTAACATTCTTCGTGTTTCCTCTAGTACATTATCAGCACAACGTTCTACTATTGTTATGTAACAAAGTAACGAACTTCTCCTGGTGCAGGATACATCCAGAAGCGAGCGCCGTTTCATTTAACTAAAGTGTCTAATAGAATAAATGTTCATAGTATGGGATTTAGTACAAAGTGGCGTGAGATGTCTGTAAAAAAATTCAGTAGTCATTTTGTTCACGTATTTCTAATCCACTTTAAAATAATGTACGCTACACGAGCCCCTCACCTAATTTTTATGGTATGTAAATGGAGTAAGCTGGTCATTTTACTATAAAATTGATTGATTGTTTAGATTTAAGCACAAAACTAAATAAATGGCTATGGAAACCTGCGATGTGAATCCGCAGACGTCCGTATATACCGCTGGGAGGGAGAGCAGAGAATTAATAGGAGGGCATCTTTGATTTGTATTATTTTCCTCTTGTTTGAGATAAAATTCAAGTTTTAGCTCATGTCATAAAGTATCCGTCCTGGCATGGCTAAGCGCGTTAGGGCGTGAGACTCGTAATCTGAGGGTCGCGGGTTTGCGTCTCCGTCGAACATTCTCACCCTTTCAGCCGTGGAGCCGTTATAATATTACGGTCAGTCCCACTATTCGTTGATAAAAGAGTTGGCGGTGGGTGGTGGTGACTAGCTGTCTTCCCTCTAGTTTTTACACTGCTAAGTTAGGGACGTCTAGCGCAGATAGCTCTCGTGTAGCTTTGCGCAAAATTCAAAAGAATCAAGGTTAACACTAATTTTCAGTGAAAGTTTACAAATAGTTAAGTGATAGAAATATACAGTCTGTAAAGTCACAGCAAACTGAAAAATATGTGCGCATGCGTAATATTCTCAGGAATATGAACAGGTTTTATGTTTTAAACTACCAATGAAATCTTAAACAACATATGTGATTGATGTTTGATTTTGCTTAGTACAGAATGATATGAACTGAACGAAATTAAACGGTGTTTATAACTTTGTTTTATTGGTTGTTTATCGAATGTCACACAAAGCTGATCAGGATCTTTTTTTGCTCTAATTTTAACTGGATGAACGAGAGGAAGGCAGCTGGTAAGCACCGCCCACCACCAAGTTATAGGTTCCTCCCAACAAGAAACAGAACGTGAAATTATAACAGCGAGTATTTTGATTCGATCCCACGATCGGAACCTCCAGATTTTACCTGAACATAAACAAAACTACAAAATGCTCTGCCCATCAAAACCCGGTTTTTAGCGGTGTGAGTCCACAGGTATTCCGCTGGGCCACTGGTGGGCGATTCGATTTTTAGTATTATAAACCCTCATGCTTAAAGCTGAGCCACTGCGGGACAATTAATACGAAAACCAAGACGTACCCATTCAGAATGTTTTTACTATACCCTTATTTGTGAATTACTGAGCGAAATTGATGTTTGGAGACAACATCGTCTTAGTTTGGTTTGAATTTTGCACAAAGTTACACGAAGGCTATCTGCGCTAGCTATCCCTAATTTAGCAGTGTAAGACTAGAGGGAAGGCAGCTAGTAATCGCCTCCCACCGACAATTCTTGGGCTACTCTTTTACCAACGAATGGTGAGATTGATCGTCACATTATAACGCACCCACGGTTGAAAGAGCAAGCAGTTTTGGTGTGACTGAGATTCGAACCCGTGACCGTCGGATTACAAGCCGAGTGCCTTAACCATCTGGCCATACCGAACCCGTAACGTGGTAAAATTTAAAAATTTTGCTACTAATCAATGCTTTATAAACTCTGAAAAAAACATATGGTGGACAAGGAAGACGTCATATAAAATGTCTTTATACACACTTTATGTGAGTTAAAAGGGTACGCTGTAAAGTTTAGTTTACATAATTATTTAGTTTGGTTTGCGCGAAATTAAAAGTTTTTAGCACCATTAATACTTGTATTCAGTTTTTATCCACTCAACTTCAGTTTCCCTGAATCAAGTTTTCTTTAGAGCATTTAAAAATGTTTATGTTTCTTTCTTTACTACAAAAGATTTCCCTACGTTTACTGACCATGTTGACTTAGAACTCGTCTGGAGTCACTAATCTGTCCCGTGAAGAACGACTGATCACCTTAAACGATCCGTCAAGACTAAGCTTCCAGACATTTCGAGAATTATGCTAAACCTATCTTTGACAGCAACGAAAGTTATGAAGCTTATCTAGGTCACACCATTAATCATAAATGTCATCTTAAGACATACACGGAAACCACAAGATTCACCATCGATTTGATTTAACGACGCTGCCAAGGTAGTTGAAAAAACCCAATATATTAAGAACAGGTGTGGAAACTACAAGATGAACCATCAATCTGGTACAACGACGCTGCCAAGGTAGTTGAAAAACCCAATATATTAAGAACAGGTGTGGAAACTACAAGATGAACCATCAATCTGGTTCAACGACGCTGCCAAGGTAGTTGAAAAAACCCAATATATTAAGAACAGGTTTGGAAACTACAAGATGAACCATCAATGTGGTTCAACGACGCTGCCAAGGTAGTTGAAAAACCCCAATATATTAAGAACAGATGTGGAAACTACAAAATTCACCATCGATTTGGTGCATGGACGCTTCCAAGGCTGTTTAGTTATCTCTGTGTATTTCTATGATCGCATGAGGCCTGATCGTCAGTCTGAAATACCCTAACATGCTATCTATATTACGACTTGTACGAACAGCTGTTTACATTGTGAACTGTGTTAAGTAAATGGAGTGTTATTATTATGAAAATAATTTGGAAGTCAAAATATTAATAATGATAAATAACTGTATATTAGGTGTTTGTTTCAACACCATTGTACGACAGTAAACTATTATATATGAGTGACAAAGAAGAACATATAATATTGTTTGTTTGTTTTTGAATTTCGCGCAAAGCTACACGAGGGCTCTCTGAGATAGCCGTCCCTAATTTAGCAGTATAAGACAAGAGGGAAGGAAGCTACTTATTACCACCCACCTCCAACTCTTGGGCTATTCTTTTACTAACGAATAGTGAGATTGATCGTCCATTATAAAGTCTCCACGGCTGAAAGGGTGAGAAAGTGTGGCGCGACAGTGTTTTGAACCTTCGACCCTCAGATGTGCCTTAGTCACCTCGCCATGTTGGGCCGGCAGATAAAAATTAGTTTTTATTACAAAGATGTTTAAGTCCCTTTGGAAATATAACAAGTTAAAGTAACAACGCGATATCATATGTAATAATGCCTGATTCTTAAATCAGTGGGTTTTACGCCTTTGAACTGGTCAATGGTGATTTGAGAAATAGAAGACTAAGTCCATAACGGTTATTTAAGTTTTATATAACTGTCACACAGAAGAAGTTAGATGTCAGACGTAGAAGATAAATTATAAATTGAAAACATTAAGATAGTCACTGAGTTACATATCATGCACTAACAAGGGCACCTTGTTCTGCTAATTAACGACTTTCTATAACAAACTTTAAACCTGGAAACTATTTAAGATGCATATTCTTTCATCTGATGATAAAAGTTAAAGAAACCTCAATGTTTGGGCATCAAAACAAAACTAAATTAATGAAAACTAAAAGTGGTGAAGTTGAAATGTTTTAATACGCTTTTCATATATAACTTCACTTTCTATAGATACAATCGTTTCAACATGTAAAAACTGAGCTTGTACTTAATGTGTAGTTACTCGTAACATCCAAAGCTGAATCTGAACATGTAAATCTATTCTAGTAGACTGGTGTTTCTCAAAGAAATTCACTTTAGAAACCGCTGAAATCTGTGACGTCATCCACGCACTCTAAACTTAAGCTGTCCTCTTTAATTCTGTTTACATATGTGAACAAGGTAAATCATACATAGGATTGACTCATGCGAGGGAGATGAAAATCCATAAGCACTGAGACACGTTCTGAGCTTGTAGGAACTTAACAGTAAACACAGATAACACATAACTGTAATGTTTTAGTTTGTGCAAGAGTTGTACCTGTTTTATCAAGGATGTTCATTTAACAAGATGTGTCCGTCTCATGATTTATATAAAATAAAGTGGCCAATTTTTAATTAGCATGATAATTAAACGGTTTATGGATATAACATGGTTTGTACCCAGAAATTTGATTAATTTTGTTTCTTTTCACTAGTCGATAATATTTAGTTATATTAGAAGTATTGAGAAAAACCCCGCTGGTACAACGATAAATCTACGTATTTACAACACTAAAATGAAGGGTTCGATCTCCCCCGGTGGAGTCAGCAGATAGCCCGATGTGGCTTTGCTAAAAGAAAACACACACACACACACACATACGCATGTAGAGAAAAAAAAACACCTGTAAGAAAACTGTGGTAATCATTTATTAACTTGGCGACGTTTCCAACAAACGCTTTTTCAAGCCAAAAACAAGCCTGTCCGTTAATAGTAATTAGACGAACGGTTTAGAATGAAATAATACACAAAACAGAATGTGACACGAAATACAACTACGAAAATTAGAAATTGTAGTAAAAACTTTGTTATATAAATAGTGTTTAATAACAGTTATCAGAAATATAGAACAACCTTACATAAAGGATATTTAAACACTTAAACAACTCAATTTTAACATTATTTTTGCGATAGTAGTTCTTTTATCGGCGTTAGAGGGGGCGCAACGTAAGACAAGAACTTTAAATTACTTTATAATGTATTTTAATTTACAACTTTTACATTTGGCCTTTTAAATATATCAAATTAGTTTTATTTCAGGGGCAATTTTTAGTGGACTTCATGGCCCACCTGGTGGTTAACAACGATATAGACATTTCAAACACAGACTGATCGTATAGAGCCATTGTATTAAACAGCAGTACTCGTGCCTAACGGTTATTCAGTAGGAAAAAACGTCTTTCAGTATTTTTAATGGAGCCATAGTATTACTGTGTAGGAGTCATAGTATTACTGTGTAGGAGTCATAGTATTATACTCTGTAGGAGTCATAGTATTACTGTGTAGGATACGGTATTAATACCAGCTATCTCGCATTTATAGAGACATCGTTTAGTTCTGTCGGGCTCGCCCAAAACTACTCAAAGTTTATCTGTCTTTCATTTTGAAATTATTGTCCAGATAGAAGGTGGTTAGAGAGTAACACACAACGCCAGCTATTGGGCTACTGTCTACCTACGAATAATGAAAATGACTGTTACATTTTAACACCTCACGCCTGAAATGGCGAACGCATTCTGTGATGAGTTTTGAACCTGCTGACTACAAATCGTGCACCTAAACCACCAAACTATTGAACCTGCTGACTTCAAATCATGCACCTAAACCACCAAACTATTGAACCTGCTGACTACAAATCATGCACCTAAACCACCGAATTATTGAACCCGCTGACTACAAATCATGTACCTAAACCACCACACTATTGAACCTGCTGACTTCAAATCATGCACCTAAACCACCAAACTATTGAACCTGCTGACTACAAATCATGCACCTAAACCACCAAACTATTGAACCCGCTGACTACAAATCATGTACCTAAACCACCAAACTATTGAACCTGCTGACTTCAAATCATGTACCTAAACCACCAAACTATTGAACCCGCTGACTACAAATCATGTACCTAAACCACCACACTATTGAACCTGCTGACTACAAATCATGCACCTAAACCACCACACTATTGAACCTGCTGACTTCAAGTCATGCACCTAAACCACCACACTATTGAACCTGCTGACTACAAATCATACACCTAAACCACCACACTATTGAACCCGCTGACTACAAATCATGCACCTAAACCACCAAACTATTGAACTTGCTGACTATAAATCATACACCTAAACCACCAAACTATTGAACCTGCCGACTACAAGTCATGCACCTAAACCACCAAACTATTGAACTTGCTGACTATAAATCATGCGCCTAAACCACCGAACTATTGAACCCGCTGACTACAAATCATGCACCTAAACCACCAAACTATTGAACCCGCTGACTACAAATCATGTACCTAAACCACCAAACTATTGAACCTGCTGACTACAAATCATGCGCCTAAACCACCGAACTATTGAACCTGCTGACTATAAATCATGCACCTAAACCACCAAACTATTGAACCCGCTGACTACAAATCATGTACTTAAACCACCAAACTATTGAACCCGCTGACTACAAATCATGCACCTAAACCACCAAACTATTGAACCTGCTGACTTCAAATCATGTACCTAAACCACCAAACTATTGAACCTGCTGACTTCAAGTCATGCACCTAAACCACCACACTATTGAACTCGCTGACTACAAATCATGCACCTAAACCACCAAACTATTGAACCTGCTGACTTCAAATCATGTACCTAAACCACCACACTATTGAACCTGCTGACTTCAAGTCATGCACCTAAACCACCACACTATTGAACTCGCTGACTACAAATCATGCACCTAAACCACCAAACTATTGAACCTCCTGACTTCAAATCATGTACCTAAACCACCAAACTATTGAACCTGCTGACTTCAAATCATGTACCTAAACCACCACACTATTGAACCTGCTGACTTCAAGTCATGCACCTAAACCACCACACTATTGAACTCGCTGACTACAAATCATGCACCTAAACCACCAAACTATTGAACCTCCTGACTTCAAATCATGTACCTAAACCACCAAACTATTGAACCCGCTGACTACAAATCATGTACCTAAACCACCACACTATTGAACCTGCTGACTACAAATCATGCACCTAAACCACCAAACTATTGAACCCGCTGACTACAAATCATGCACCTAAACCACCAAACTATTGAACCTGCTGACTTCAAATCATGTACCTAAACCACCACACTATTGAACCTGCTGACTTCAAGTCATGCACCTAAACCACCACACTATTGAACTCGCTGACTACAAATCATGCACCTAAACCACCAAACTATTGAACCTGCTGACTTCAAATCATGTACCTAAACCACCAAACTATTGAACCCGCTGACTACAAATCATGTACCTAAACCACCACACTATTGAACCTGCTGACTACAAATCATGCACCTAAACCACCAAACTATTGAACCCGCTGACTACAAATCATGTACCTAAACCACCAAACTATTGAACCCGCTGACTACAAATCATGCACCTAAACCACCAAACTATTGAACCCGCTGACTACAAATCATGCACCTAAACCACCAAACTATTGAACCTGCTGACTTCAAATCATGTACCTAAACCACCAAACTATTGAACCCGCTGACTACAAATCATGTACCTAAACCACCACACTATTGAACCTGCTGACTACAAATCATGCACCTAAACCACCACACTATTGAACCTGCTGACTTCAAGTCATGCACCTAAACCACCACACTATTGAACCTGCTGACTACAAATCATACACCTAAACCACCACACTATTGAACCCGCTGACTACAAATCATGCACCTAAACCACCAAACTATTGAACTTGCTGACTATAAATCATACACCTAAACCACCAAACTATTGAACCTGCCGACTACAAGCCATGCACCTAAACCACCAAACTATTGAACTTGCTGACTATAAATCATGCGCCTAAACCACCGAACTATTGAACCCGCTGACTACAAATCATGCACCTAAACCACCAAACTATTGAACCCGCTGACTACAAATCATGTACCTAAACCACCAAACTATTGAACCTGCTGACTACAAATCATGCGCCTAAAACACCGAACTATTGAACCTGCTGACTATAAATCATGCACCTAAACCACCAAACTATTGAACCCGCTGACTACAAATCATATACCTAAACCACCAAACTTTTGAACCTGCTGACTACAAATCATACACCTAAACCACCACACTATTGAACCCGCTGACTACAAATCATGCACCTAAACCACGAAACTATTGAACCCGCCGACTACAAATCATGTACCTAAACCACCAAAATATTGAACTTGCCTGACTACAAATCATGCACCTAAACCACGAAACTATTGAACCCGCCGACTACAAATCATGCACCTAAACCACCAAACTATTGAACCCACTGACTACAAATCATGTATCTAAACCACCACACTATTGAACCTGCTGACTACAAATCATGCACCTAAACCACCACACTATTGAACCTGCTGACTTCAAGTCATGCACCTAAACCACCAAATTATTGAACCTGCTGACTTCAAATCATGTACCTAAACCACCAAACTATTGAACCCGCTGACTACAAATCATGTACCTAAACCACCACACTATTGAACCTGCTGACTACAAATCATGCACCTAAACCACCACACTATTGAACCTGCTGACTTCAAGTCATGCACCTAAACCACCACACTATTGAACCTGCTGACTACAAATCATACACCTAAACCACCACACTATTGAACCCGCTGACTACAAATCATGCACCTAAACCACCAAACTATTGAACTTGCTGACTATAAATCATGCGCCTAAACCACATAAACTATTGAACCCGCTGACTACAAATCATGCACCTAAACCACCACACTATTGAACCTGCCGACTACAAATCATGCACCTAAACCACCACACTATTGAACCTGCCGACTACAAATCATGCACCTAAACCATGAAACTATTGAACCCGCTGACTACAAATCATGCACCTAAACCACGAAACTATTGAACCCGCCGACTACAAATCATGTACCTAAACCACCAAAATATTGAACCTGCCTGACTACAAATCATGCACCTAAACCACCAAACTATTGAACCCGCTGAGTACAAATCATGTACCTAAACCACCAAACTATTGAACCCGCCGACTACAAATCATGCACCTAAACCACCAAACTATTGAACCTGCCGACTACAAATCATGCACCTAAACCACCAAACTATTGAACCTGCTGACTACAAATCATGCACCTAAATTACCAAACTATTGAACCCGCTGACTTCAAATCATGCACCTAAACCACCAAACTATTGAACCCGCTGACTACAAATCATGCACCTAAACCACCAAACTATTGAACCTGCCGACTACAAATCATGCACCTAAACCACCACACTATTGAACCTGCCGACTACAAATCATGCACCTAAACCATGAAACTATTGAACCCGCTGACTACAAATCATGCACCTAAACCACGAAACTATTGAACCCGCCGACTACAAATCATGTACCTAAACCACCAAAATATTGAACCTGCCTGACTACAAATCATGCACCTAAACCACTAAACTATTGAACCCGCCGACTACAAATCATGCACCTAAACCACCAAACTATTGAACCCGCTGACTACAAATCATGCACCTAAACCACCACACTATGCCATACTATGTATATATGAATAAACTTGTCTATGTATTATGTATAGCTGTATGAATAGCATTACATGAATTTTGTTTTACTCAACTCGTCACGTGGTAAGGACAAACATACGTTAGATAGATATACAAAGTGTTACTGCTAATAATTTTTAAGACATTTGTCGTAATAATTCTAAACGTAGAAACATATCACTGTTCTTTATTCAGGTAAAACCAATAATAATTTCTTGGTAACATCGAAGAAGGTAACGATTTAACCAGTAATTCGTTGTTAAGTACCGACTTACTTTTATAACTTTAGTTATTGTTTGAGTAACGTTGGTTAAATATATGAAACAAAGACAGTTAAAACAGTTTCCAGTAAACATTAAAGTTACTTATCAATGATGACGAGAAAACCCACTTGTAGAGAAATATACATGTGACAACGGCTGGTATGGGCTTCAGTAAGTTTGAGGAAATTCAGCTTTCATAATTACAGGAGAAAATAAGCAAAGAGTTAATATTGTTTTTTAACAGTGATGAAACTGATTAAATTGACAGGTAATAACAACAGTATTTATATTTGAAAGTTTATTAATGCTCTGATTTAAGTTCACGCTAAATGTTGTTTTCAGTTTGTCGATTTCATTGTCTCCAGATTCTCTTTGTAACATGGCTTGCTATCGATCGTTTATGTGTTTACTGAGTATATATTATTTATTGTAACAGTTTCACTGTAATATTTTGTTTACTGTGAGAGGGGTGACATCTTTTACAGTGAAGGTTTTGGTTTGGTTTGAATTTCACACAAAGCTACACGAGGGCTATCTGCGCTCGCCGTCCATAATTTAGCAGTGTAAAACTAGAGGAAAGGCAGCTAGTCATCACCATCCACCGTCACATAATAACGCCCCCACGGTTGAAAGGACGAGCATGTTTGGTGTGAGAGGGATTCAAATCCGCGACCCTCGAATTACGAGTCGAGTGCCTTA
This sequence comes from Carcinoscorpius rotundicauda, assembly GCA_011833715.1. NCBI lineage: Eukaryota > Metazoa > Arthropoda > Merostomata > Xiphosura > Limulidae > Carcinoscorpius > Carcinoscorpius rotundicauda. The sequence continues at coordinate 4,929,538 of CM022399.1, read as the reverse complement.
TCCATCATGCTGGACCATATAGTGAAGGTACTGTGATCTGCCAGTAGTTTTTTGTGTGTGTAAAATTGCATCTAAAAAAAATCAGTGACGTCAAGAAAGTTAATCTGGGTAGGAGAGTAATAATTGATTAAATCTGATTATTTTGTGAAAGTAGTTTGGATGTTAATCTGGGTTGGAGAGTAATCATTGATTAAACCTGATTGTTTTGTGAGAGTAGTTTGGATGTTAGTCTGGGTAGGAGAGTAATCATTGATTAAACCTGAATGTTTTGTGAAAGTAGTTTGGAGGTTAGTCTGGGTAGGAGAGTAATCATTGATTAAACCTGAATGTTTTGTGAAAGTAGTTTGGAGGTTAGTCTGGGTAGGAGAGTAATCATTGATTAAACTGATTGTTTTGTGAAAGTAGTTTGGATGTTAGTCTGGGTAGGAGATTAATCATTGATTAAATTGATTGTTTTGTGAAAGTAGTTTGGATGTTAGTCTGGGTAGGAGAGTAATCATTGATTAAACCTGAATGTTTTGTGAAAGTAGTTTGGATGTTAGTCTGGGTAGGAGATTAATTATTGATTAAACCTGATTGTTTTGTGAAAGTAGTTTGGAGGTTAGTCTGGGTAGGAGAGTAATCATTGATTAAACCTGAATGTTTTGTGAAAGTAGTTTGGAGGTTAGTCTGGGTAGGAGAGTAATCATTGATTAAACCTGACTGTTTTGTGAAAGTAGTTTGGATGTTAGTCTGGGTAGGAGAGTAATCATTGATTAAACCTGAATGTTTTGTGAAAGTAGTTTGGAGGTTAGTCTGGGTAGGAGAGTAATCATTGATTAAACCTGATTGTTTTGTGAAAGTAGTTTGGATGCGTGATAAATTCGTTAAGTTATTTAAGATCGACTGTCCAAATGAAAAATATGTTGTTTATGTAATATTTCCATGTATGAGGTTTTACAGGACTTAGTTGTTTTGATTTTCAATATAACTCATAAAAATGTTGGCATGATTGGAAGCCATTTTGGTGTCAGTCAGTACCGTTAACATGAAAATGATTCACTTAATCAAATTCAAAGTTGTTTAGAGTTAAAACCAGGCTAGTAAAATCAGTTACTGTTTGAGATTCTGACTGGTTAGAAATATTCAATGTAGACTTTAGAGTTTCTAGTCCGTTATCATGTAGAATGATGGTGTAAAGAGAAGAAACATACATCGTGGAAACAAGACCACTGGGTGGTAACTTTTCATCAGTGTTAATTTCTCTCTAGTTTTACACTGCTAAATTAGGGACGGCTAACGTAGATAGGCCTGATGTATCTTTGCGCAAAGTTCAAAACAAACCAAACCAGAGAGAATTATGTCCAGAAAATTAACATAGTTTGAGATACGCTGAAAGTATTGTTAGTTATCTATACGTTTTATAATGTCACTGTTATTTTCAACATATTTGTTAGTTTGAGAAAGTTTGTGCCGTATTAGAACGGTTTTGAAAGGTTTTTTTTTCAAACTATTCATTATGAGGTAAAAGAACTTCATTAGTTTTGGTGGACTGCTTAATGTTTGACAGTTTCGTTGTGAAAGAATGAATGTTGTTAGAAGCAGTTTTCGAATTGATGTTATTGATAGTAATATGGATTTTTGTTATCCTTGTTAAGAAGGAACGTACCAGCTTTATTTCTAAATCTTTGTAGTTTTACTTTCAGTGAAGGGTTGTACACGTGATGAAATTGGGGAATTTCTGATTCTAGAGTATCAACAGAATTTTGACAGACCGTTTTAGTGATTTACAAGGAAGTGTTTTCAAGGATGTGTTACAGAACTTGTGCTCCTTTTCTCATTGGTGCTTTTATTGTGTTACAGAACTTGTGCTCCTTTTCTCATTGGTGCTTTTATTGTGTTACAGAGCTTGTGCTCCTTTTCTCATTGGTGCTTTTATTGTGTTACAGAGCTTGTGCTCCTTTTCTCATTGGTGCTTTTATTGTGTTACAGAGCTTGTGCTCCTTTTCTCATTGGTGCTTTTATTGTGTTACAGAACTTGTGCTCCTTTTCTCATTGGTGCTTTTATTGCGAGAGATCGAGGTAGATTTTGGTTTTCACGCACTAACGACTTGGTAATGTCTTCTTTGTTTCCCAGTAAGTTATCCAGTTTTTGAAATAGTTGTTTTCCTTTGTAACTGACTGATTCACCACATGGTTCACGTTGATTGGTGACAGATATTGGTGTGAGAAAGTCGTTGTAACCGTGAGATAAAGGACGGTTAAGCTTGAGGGAAAGATGTTTGTATTTCAGAGTGTGAAGTGTGTTGCTGATGGTTCTGAGAACTTATACCAACAGATGGAAAACTACTGTGTTTTAACGAAGGGGGTTCTACAAGAGATTCATCGATCGGTGAAAATTATAGAAGGGTGTGGTAAACACGTAATGAACCGTTTGCTAATACATATATGTATTTGTGTCAAATCTTTAAAAAAATGTGTGTATTTACAGAATGCACACACCTTTCATTTATTACATAACAATTCTACAGTTAAATATCCAAGTGTTAACGATGTGTGTATTTACAGAATGCACACACCTTTCATTTATTACATAACAATTCTACAGTTAAATATCCAAGTGTTAACGATGTGTGTATTCACAGAATGCACACACCTTTCATTTATTACATAACAATTCTACAGTTAAATATCCAAGTTTTAACGATGTGTGTATTTACAGAATGCACACACCTTTCATTTATTACATAACAATTCTACAGTTAAATATCCAAGTGTTAATTATTCTTTCAAAAGAAACACAGGTTGTAGAATCTTTAGTCATAACAAAATATTTTATAACCAATGAGGAGTTACAGAACGTTATATTCTTTAGTTGCTATCATAAACATCACCTTACGATTGTTATTCTATCGGGTTATCTTGGTAACGTATCTAAAGATAATTTACGACGAAAGACCCAGAATATAAGATACGTACTAATGTTAACTATAATCGCACAAAGGAAGTGATTAGTGACTCACTTAATAAAGTGTTACATGAAGTGGACAAAACGTAATTAGTGACTCACTTAATAAAGTGTTACGTGAAGTGGATAGAATTAAATGATGAGTCACTTAATAAAGTGTTACATGAAGTGGACAAAACGTAATTAGTGACTCACTTAATAAAGTGTTACGTAAATGGATAAAATTAATTAATGAGCCACTCAATAAAGTGCTACATAAACTGGTAAAACGTAATTAGTGACTCAATAAAGTGTTACATAAACTGGTAAAACGTAATTAGTGACTCAATAAAGTGTTACATAAACTGGATAAAACGTAATTAGTGACTCAATAAAGTGTTACATAAACTGGATAAAACGTAATTAGTGACTCAATAAAGTGTTACATAAACTGGATAAAACGCAATAAGTAGCTCAATAAGGTGTTACATAAACTGGATAAAACGTAATAAGTAGCTCAATAAAGTGTTACATAAACTGGATAAAACGTAATAAGTAGCTCAATAAAGTGTTACATAAACTGGATAAAAAGTAATTGGTGAGTAATTCAATAAAATTTTACATAAACTGTAAACAACAAAAAGGGTAACCTACATGTAGAGATGGTTAAAGAATGAACAAACTGAGTTTATAACGATCCGTGAATCTTAAGATAGTTAAATATTGTTAGTAAACACATAAGTCTGAACTTAGCTCCGGTAACAGTGAGTGTATCCTTTTAAATATCTTGTTCCGTATTAATGGATTTAAACTGCACACCATTCATGTTAATAAACACTTTATGAATAGGTAATACATCATATGAATAAATATATATGTCGATTCTTTACACACTACATACGTCATCACTTCCGTAAAATAACTTACTAAAAACTGTTTTAGTTTTTAAACTTACGTAAAGGACTGCAGTTGATTCCATATTTACATATTTTTTGTAACAGCTAACTGATTTCGGTTTCTAAAACTATGTATATAAATCGTTGTAGAAATACAGTTTTATTGTTACGAGTATAATGTGGCTAAGGATGTGCCAGTTCTGATCAGTAAAGACCATTGAAATAAAGATAACACATTAGCACTTGTGCTTTTATTAAATGTACAGAGGAAATTTAAGTCATAGAGGGAAAAACAGTTGCTTTTAGTGGCTTTAAGGTTAATATTTTTATTGACAAAATTAAATATAGTGTTTCTATTATAATTTCAAGGTATTTTAAGAATTGTGATAAATTAAGGTTTTATTTTAATAAGAATAAATGTTATTCGTGCTCGCAAAATTTACTATTGTTTCACACCTGACGATTTATTGTGTATTTTGTATGTATTGTCTGACAGCACAATCACACAGTTTGTCCAATTTGGCTTAAGCCCTCAACTTATAGGATTATGTTTATTTAAGCCACAATTTTAATACGTAGCAAATCCCGATAAGAAAGACTATATTAAAGGTTTGTGGTTCGGTCGGTCAACGGTAAATTGTGCAATTATAACGCTAGAATTCAGAGTTCGATTTCCTACGATGAATATAGACATTAGGGTTTTCTTGATGCTGTAAAAAAAACATATATTCGCAATAACTCGATCGACCCATTGGGCTACTCGATTGACCGAACATCATAACGCCCCCAACGGCTGAAAGGGGCGAGCGCGTTTAGTGGAATTCGAACCCGGGACTTTCGGATTATGAGTCGAACGTTTTAAACCACCTTGCCCGGCACGGCCAGGTGGAAGGAAATTTGTTTAACATTAAGGTTTCACAGACTGACCTCATAATCTCACTGTAATGTTTTTGTTATTTTTCTTCACGTTTGTTTCAGTAATAGTTATATTGACTCGTTACATATATATATCTTTGTTATGAAAATGATTTTGTGTTGTTAGCTTAATTATGGCTTTAGGACTAATTTAAGTCTCCAAAGCTAGTTGAACCTTGTCGTGGATTTATATTATTGAAATTATAGCCAAAAATGTTGATAAAAGGAAGCTATCTAATTGAAGAATTAATCCATTCTAACAATGATGTAAGCACTGAATACTCCTAGTTAGATTAGTATGTTAAAGTAGCTGGGTTAATTTAACCGGTTTTGCTTAGAAGTTGTTGCTAAGATACCGGCTCACGCAACCAGATCAGAAAAGGAAAAATGAAAACAAAGCTTGTCACGTGATAAAATTTTCACTTGCAATATTTTCCTTTCGAATTATACAAATCATTATTGGAATAAATGTTCATCGAGATAAATTATTGTTTGTTTTTAATAACTTTAATGGAATCCTTTCAAGGTTTATCTCATATAATGATCAATGTTACATCGAGATCCAGCCACGTGTGTTTTCTTAGTTAGCCTTCTATTAAGTAAAGCTAAGAGAAGTCTGTAAGAAATAACATTAAATGTTTTTAATATTTGATTTTGTTTCAATGAAACAGGAATAACTTACAAGAATCTAATAACTTTAACTTCTTCATCAACTGACGACTATGATTTAAGTAAATTCTGGCTAGCTATCTCCAGACACTCGACTCCAAATAGTAAATAAAAATTAGTTCTATGTTCAATAGATTGTTCATAACAAAATATCCATATTGTATTTAGTTCAAAGCCAGTTATTTGCCATTTAAGTGAAATAAACCGTTAATAACTTATTCATAGTGCTGGGGTAATAATCCTATTAACTGGACAGTGGTTTAATGATCAAATGTTGCACATTCTGTACATTTATTTAGTTTGTTAACTGAGTGCATAGTGTTATCAGTTCGAGTGAAAAAACAAAATCAGGGTTATTTAGGTTGTTATTATACACAAAGCTACCTACATAAAGGGCTATCTGTGCTCTGCCCACTACAGGTATCAAAACTTGGTTTCTAAAAGTATAAGGCCCAGCATGGTCAGGTGTTTAAAGAATTCGGCTCGTATTCTGAGAGTCGCAGGTTCGAATTCTCGTTACACCAAACATGCTCGCTCTTTCAGCCGTGGGGGCGTTATAATGTTACGGCGAATCCCACTGTTCGTTGGTGAAAGAGTAGCCTAAGATTTGACGGTGAGTAGTGATGACTAGCTGCTTTCCTTTTAGTTTTACACTGTTAAATTAGGGACGGCTAGCGCAGATAGCCCTCGTGTAGCTTTGCACGAAATTCATAAAACAAAACAAACAATATAACAGTATAAGTCTGCAAACATACTCTTGTGCTAGATGGGAGTTATCTGTGAGTAGTAATAGCTGCATGATCTTTGTATTTTCTGTTGAATTCGCTAAAATTAGCTTACCTTTATAGCATTTTAAACTTTCAAGTGAAATAAAATTATTTTAAAAAGTTGATAATAATTGTGCAATATATAAATTCAGAAGTAAACTTTACCTATTTAGTTAATGATGATATTAATTATAAAGAAATGATAAGAAACTAGAATCGACGGTAGGTTTACTTCGCTGTACTGGTTATGTGTTAGACCATCAGGCTTTGTATGGCCTGGTGGTTAGGGCGCTCGATTTGCAATCTGAGGGAGATTGGTTCGTATTCCTTCACTGCATATGTTCACCCTTTCAGCAGCAAGGATCTTATAAAATGACGATCAGTCTAGCTTTTTATTTGTATAAAAGTAGCCCACAAACTAGGCTCTAAGTAACCTTACTTTAGCCTATCACTTTTAAGTTTAGATCGGCAAGTCGCGCGAAATTCAACTTATAAATATAAAACTAAATTGTCCCATATTTTTATAATACGAAATTCAACAAATATAAATACAAATAAATTGTTCCATTTTTTTTTTCAAATTTAAAACGATCTTTTTCAGTTGTTGGAAGACTCATTGAAACATCTTCAAGTCCTGTCTTTGTTTTCATGCGATAAAAGCTTCTAATGATGGGACAATTAGATATATTAACAGAAATATCACTTTTAACGATGGAACAATTAGATAACAATTTTAACGTTAGGATGTTAAAAATCTTCAGATAAAAATACTTTAATGAATAAGCAATCAGAGTTAGTCCTATGTATATAATATCTACCTGATGTTTGTAGAATAGTTGGTCCTATGTATATAATATCTACCTGATGTTTGTAAAATAGTTGGTCCTGTGTGTATAATATCTACCTGATGTTTGTAGAATAGTTGTTCCTATGTATATAATATCTACCTGATGCTTGTAAAATAGTTGGTCCTATGTATATAATATCTACCTGATGTTTGTAAAGTAGTTAGTCCTATGTATATAATATCTACCTGATGTTTGTAGAATAGTTGGTCCTATGTATGTAATATCTACCTGATGTTTGTAGAATAGTTGGTCCTATGTATATAATATCTACCTGATGTTTGTAGAATAGTTGGTCCTATGTATATAATATCTACCTGATGTTTGTAGAATAGTTAGTCCTATGTATATAATATCTACCTGATGTTTATAGAATAGTTGGTCCTATGTATATAATATCTACCTGATGTTTGTAGAATAGTTGGTCCTATGTATATAATATCTACCTGATGTTTGTAGAATAGTTGGTCCTATGTATATAATATCTACCTGATGTTTGTAGAATAGTTGGTCCTATGTATATAATATCTACCTGATGTTTGTAGAATAGTTGGTCCTATGCGTAAATAATATACTTATTACTTGTGAAAGAGTAGGCCTATGTACAGAATATCCACTTGCTGTTTGTCAAAGTGTTAGGCCTATATATAGAATATCTACTTACTGATTGTCAAAGAGTTAGGCCTATATATATAATATCTACTTACTGATTGTCAAAGAGTTGGGCCGATGTATAGAATGTGTATTTACTGTTTGTGAAAGAATTAGGCCTATGTGTGGAATATCTAGTTATTGCTTGTCTAAACGGAAAACCGTCGTATCTTATTAACAAATTTTCACATGCAAAAACAAATTGAATTATTAAAATGTTGTCAGCCATGTAAGGACGCGATATAAAATACGACTAGTTTTATAAACGGGACAAACCATGGAAACTTATTACCAGTAAATTAAATAATAAAAAACGAAAAATCTTTATTCAAATTTTCTATTGAAATTGAAAATTCCACAATGTCATGAACATAAAAAGATTTTATAATTTTTCATGCTTAAATTATCCAGTTTTATATTAAATCTTTACAGAGTTTATTTAGCCTTTTACATATTTTGTTTTTTTATGACACATCCTCAGGGCTACTTCCTTTATTTTAGCCTGACTTTTGTCGTGTAAAATGCTTTGATCAGATATGCTAAAGCAATATTTTAGCACACAGTATCTTAAAAGTGTTTTAGTAAAGTCCATACATTGTTTCTGGTATATTGATTTGTACTAAACATCACTTTATTGTGAAGTGAATTCTTATTCATACCTACGTAATTGAATGTTACCAATTGTGCTATTTAGTCAACCATTTCAAATATCACAACAACATAATGAAATATAAATAAAGTTTCAAGATGATAAGTATAGTTCACCAACATTTCATACAGTTACGTCTTACATCAAGTAATTAGAATGACTCAGAGTTCGTTTGTTTGCTCATTGTTTTCAAACATTGTGCGCAGAGTTACTCAAGAGCTATCTGCGCCAGCCCTTCTATAATTTTGAACTGATAGACAACAGGAAAGACCCCCCCACGTTATATTTTAGGCTACTTTTTACCAACAAATAGTGGGATTGACTACATTTCCAATGATTTTCCTGGACTAATTTTATACGCCTATTTTTTAAATTACGTTTTAAACAAGAAAGTGTAATTACTAGATATCTTACTCCAGCTTAGTGGGCAGATGTCTTTCCAAGAATAATAAAAATGAAAAGGTAGCTGAAGTAAGAAAAAAAATCATTAAATGGACCGTAAATGTTCAAATTATATTCGATGATGTATTTAACTCCAACAACTTAACTTCAATAAGCTATGACCTTAGTTATCGTAGTTTTATTTAGAGATATTCCGTTCCAGCTTCGTTACACGGCTGTTGTTTTAGCCATTAGGAAAACACGTAAAATAATGGAAGGTTTCAGTTGATGCGTAACAAAAGAACTAAAGATGGAATCTTTATTACGTAAGAACCAGGTAATCACACGCCAGAAAGTAATTACGAGTGAACAACATTATTTCGACATCTGCTTTTAACGGCCATTTGAACGGAATTACTTTTTTATAGATGGAGCTATGAAAACACCTGGATCGTAAACTGGACAACAAATCTGTTCACTTGAACTACCTATTATCGGTTTTCTAAGAACTAGAATTAGTTCTCTATAAATTTAATATCTACATTATGAGCCAAGCCTGCTGTACTCAACTTATGGACTCTCAAAATCAAACTTAAGACTAATTAAAATATCTTCACGCATTAAGTAGCGTTTGTTTGATTTAGAAGTAACGAATGCAGTGTTTTGCTTTCTACATAAACTATTCTTTATTATGTAAATTCGTGTTATATGATGTCCTAGTTTTTAAAACAAACGGCTTGTCTTTAATTGACACATCAAAGGTGTCCTTTACGAGGAAAATGTTTTTTCAGATCAACCTTTGAAGAATGCCTGTATGCTAAAATAGGTATTGTTGTTTAATAATCTCAGTTATACATAGAGTAACGCGAGGGCTATCAGCACTAGCCGTACCTAATGTTGAAATAACAGTCTAGAAGGAAGCTAGGTAACCAACCCAACTCCTGGGGACTCCTTGCCTTCAAATGGTGGGATTGAGTGTCACGTTATAAGGTCCCCACGTCTGAAAAGGTGGTTAAATTGGAGGACAGATTTTGCTCCCTGAACCAGCATATTGAAGTTAAGGAGCAAAACCAGTAGATATAAAAGAATCATTTGGATATAAGTGAGATTGTACTAAACAAAACTCATACAGTTTTGAGTAACAATCGTACCGACACCTAATTCTATAAAATGTTATAAGTTCTAACCTAACGAAGCCCAGCATGGCCAGGTGGTTTAGTGCTCGACTCGTAATCTAAGTGTCATGGGTTCGAATCCCCTACATACCGATCATGCTCGCCCTTTCAGCAGTGGGGGCGTTATAATGTGACGGTAAATCCAATTATTCGTTGGTTAAAAGAGTAGCCCAAGATTTGGTGGTTGGTGGTGATTACTATTTGCCTTCTCTGTAGTCTTACACTGCTAAATTATGGATGGCTAGCACAGATAGCCCTCGTGTAGTTTTGCGCGAAATTTAAAAACAAACCTAACCATTTATTTATATATATTTTACAGTTACTAGTTTAATATATCAAGTTGTTTACATTAGTTAGGAAAGGAGTCCAATATAAATTAGACTTAGTATAAAGTTTGTACTTGTAAGATAGTTTAACTCATAAAGTGCTCTGTATATTATAACCTCTTAAAGGAGTCATTATACGTTGTAACTGTTCACCGGTGGATTTCAATCTCCTCACAGAAATATTGCATGGTGGTACTTGTTAACTACTGGTTATTGGATCTTACTTATTTTGGTGTGAACTCAACTTTATATACCCAGACATAACATTGTGAAGTACTCATTTTTGTGTGTGTATTTTGGTTGGTTGGTTGTTTTGTGTTTATTGGTATAAAACAATTGGGCTATTTGCGCCAAACAGCCGGTAAAAAGTAAAATCAGTAAATTATATAAACAAGAATCATGTTGAAATTGAACGTAGTCCAATTTTCAAGTTAAAATCGTAGATAGAAATAAAGAGAATAATGGCCCTTAGAAATTTAAAAACACAACTGAGGTGGGCATTATCATCCTCACCAATGACACTAACCAGTGTCAAAGGTGAACCCACGGTAAATATATGTTTAAAATGGTACCGTCACTCTCGGTCGTAAGGACAGCATCACAGTGGAATGTGACACGAGCGTCATCCATACCACACACTAGTCCATCGGTACCAGACACAGTGGAATGTGACACGAGCGTCATTCACATCACACACTAGTGCATCGGTACCAGACACAGGAGAATGTGACACGAGCGTCATTCATACCACACACTAGTCCATCGGTACCAGACACAGGAGAATGTGACACGAGCGTCATTCACATCACACACTAGTCCATCGGTACCAGACACAATAAAGCGGTGAGTTAAAAAACTGTGACCAGTGCGCAGCCTAGCCAGAACAACTTCAATCATTACTGAAGTCGGACGGGCAAAGAGTAATAGAAGGTTTGATTTGGAAGAGCCTGTTATCACGTTACTCACTTTAAGTTTAAAGCCAGCTGGTGTAGAGCCGAGCCTTGGAAACAGGTCCGTAGTCCATGTATGGGATAGGCAGGATGGTGATAGTACCAGAGCAGACTGACCTGTGGTGTTCAGCGAGCTCGTTCCACCAACATGACCTGGTGTTCAGAAAACCTGGAGAGAAGTGGATGGTGAAGAGGAGTGGGACAGTCGTTTTGGTGACACATGACGTGAAGCGATTCTAGGGCTAACAGAGAGCTAAGCGAATTGGTATAAATAGAACAGTTCGTGTTCTTCATACCTTGTATGTAATCCAAGGCGATAAACACAGAAACTGTACAGGGGATCCTGTATGCAACAACCGAATCACACCAAACGATGGCAGAACCCACAGAGTCACCTGAGTTTGAACCATCTGTATAAATGGGAATGGAAGGATGGTTCGAAAGGTGTTCAGCAGATAGAAAGCGATACTGTCAATCAGAATTATCTGCCTTCTTCAGATGACTCAAAGAAAGGCCACGTTTTGGAATAGTAATTAATCATAGTAGGCTGTGATGATCTATGGATACCACTATGTCATCCAAAGATCGATCTAATTCATTCAACTGCACCTGAATACGAAAGCTAAAAGAAACAATGAAATACCTTCTATTATGAAAACGTGTGGCCAACTGAGGAAGAAAAATACACCCCCGTGTTGGATCCTGTAGTAAAGATTGAAGTTTTGAAGCATACATTAAAGACAATCGCAAACGACGAAGATATAAAGGGGGTTCTGGACTGGAAAAGTGCGCAAGGCTCCTGATTTACAAAATGGCCAAGAGTGTACCAAAGACTCATAGTCTAGTTTTGATCAAATAAGAGCAAGATAGATTTTTAGCATGAAAGATCGATCCACTCCTCAAGAGATGGAAGAAAAGACACAGAGGATATTCAGTGTCCTTGTAGATTAGGCCTGTAGCTGCTTATGTGTGGAATAAAGAAGTGGACCACAGAAAACGGTTTTAACCTTTCTCTCTACAAAACTGTTTGCATGTACTTTTTCCATCAACGGGATATTCACACCGATCCTGAACTCCGTATTGGTGAGTTGTGCTTCCCGTGTTCACACCGATCCTGAACTCCGTATTGGTGAGTTGTACTTCCCGTGGTCACACCGATCCTGAACTCCGTATTGGTGAGTTGTGCTTCCCGTGTTCACACCGATGCTGAACTCCGTATTGGTGAGTTGTGCTTCCCGTGGTCACACCGATCCTGAACTCCGTATTGGTGAGTTGTGCTTCCCGTGGTCCTCTTCGGTAAATGATTGAGGGCAGTTTATAGCTGTCTTTCAATAAACTTTATGTTCTACGACTGACAAGAGATGTAGAAGTCGTCAACAGAGACAGTTTGCAACTGTGAGGGTAGTTAATCTTGGTGGCATTAATCTTTGTAATGGAAAGTGTGGCACTCAAGACACAGCTCTCAGGGACTCCAAGCTCCTGTTGGAAAGAATAGAAAAGTATCGAACCCACGTGGACCTGCAATCGCTGGTTCATAAGTGAAATGTTTTATAAAATTCGGTAAATTGCCACGTAACCTGTGCGAGTGGAGGTCTCGCAAGATGTCTTACCTTAGTGTTGTAAGCTTTAACAAGGTAAGGTCTTGCAAGATGTCTTACCTTAGTGTTGTAAGCTTTAACAAGGTAAGGTCTTGCAAGATGTCTTACCTTAGTGTTGTAAGCTTTAACAAAGTAAACCAATACAAGGTGTTGTCGCTTGAGAAACGCTGCCCTGATTTATGTTTCAAGTCGAATCAGGTGGTCCATGATGGAGCGCTGTCTTCAGAACCCACACTGAATGGATGAAAGGAGGTTGTCTGATTCGAGAAACCAAACAAGACGAGCATTAACCTTCGTCTATAAGATCTTACAGAGACAGCTCGTTTAGAAAAATGTATGGTAGCTTGAAATAATCTTGAGATCTTTCCCAGGCTTAAGAAAAGGGAGTACAATAGCATGGCGTCAAGCATCAGGAAAACATTCTCCTGCCAGATTCAATTAAAAACAACCAGAAGAATTTCAAGAGAGGTAGGAGAAAGATGGCGCAGCACGTCATGATGAACATTATCAGGTCTGAGTGATGTACTGATGGAGAGCAAGTTTGAGTTCTACCAGTGTAAGGGGATGATTATAGTCATAGAGACTATCAGCCTGAAAGAAAGGAGGCGATCGTCTGCTCGTGTTTTGATGGCCAAGAAGATGGGGGATAAAGCAGAAGTACCAGATGCACGAGGAAAGCTTTCCCCGAAGGTACTGGTGATGCTCTGGGCACAAGCAACTTCCTGACAAGTAGAGAATAAAGGGGGTAGAAATATACTGGCCACTATCCTTTCAAATCTTATCCCATATGACTTTGGAACTGGTGGTAGAAGAGATGCTAGAGGTGCATTTAATCCAAGATTCCTTCTGGCTTTGACGTCTGACCTGCCGAGCACGTGCACGGGCCCGCTGAAATGCATCGTAGTTTTACCAGAGCTAGTCAAGCACAAAAACTGACTTTAAAATATGCCTTCTTGAAACTTACTGTGTTTTCTATTACTGGCACTAATTTTCGTAAAGATAGGTTAACTCTGGTGAAAGATCGTACATGTGGTCTCCTTATATCCCATTTCCTGCTATTTTATACGTTATCTGTTATTATATTATAATTGTGGCTGACCGATAGCAACAGATTTACCCCAGAAAAGTCCTCATAGAAATTCAATAGATAACGGTTGAAAGATTATGGAAAAACAAAGCATTACGTTTGTCAAGGATGGGACAGAAAATAGGAAAACCAGTTTGTTCTTCAGAGTTTCACGTTAATAACTTTAGATATTCCATGAACATTACAAGAAATTTAAATATTTTTTCTTCTTTAAACTTTTTTTCCAATCTAATCTACGTGCACTGCCTTTTACGTGTTTGTAATTCCTTTGTCATGGTAACATGTTATCAATGAATCACTAGCTCATACTGGTAGCACGTAGAGATCTGATAACTTTCATGCCTGAGGTTTATTATAAGTCTTCAGGAAGTACTCTTCTTGACAATTAGAGATAAAATACCCACGGAAGTTTATTGTTTTACTTCCGAGGATATTGTTACCGATGGAAAATTGATATAATTTAATATAATATAATAATTCAAAATTATATCTCGAAATATTTTCAGTACGACATAAACAGCATCACATAATCTAACAAGTATTTCCATATTTTTCTATTAGGCTGTCTTTCAGGGGGTCATTGGTAAGTCTAGAGACTTGTGATCCTAAATTTCGTATTTCGACATCCATGATAGGTACAGCACAAATAGCACATTGTGTATCTTTTGATTAACAACAAACAAATTAATCAGTGTTTTCCAAGATAGATGTGCTAAAATCACAACGAAAATTATAAAATAAAAATTTTTCTTTAATAAAATGTCTTTAAAAAATGTATATATCACTGCGTTATATAGTGCATCACTGTGTTATACAATATAGGCTCTCACACGCTCTTCACAAAAGTCAACTGAATATTAAAACGTGGATTTCGATGTAAATTTTTCTTTATATTACCAACAAAACTAGGCCCAATTATATCGCAAAATTTATTGATAAGAACACTTCAGAATCCTAAATAAGGACTGTAGTAATCCCAACCTGGAGAAACCGATCGATAAGTTTTTACAGTAATAACAGAAAATTAACATTCTTTCTTTTGTCTTGAGCACACGACTCAAAATAATCACTTGTTTATTTTTTGTAAGTTAAAATCATAGGCATAGAAAATAACAAAGATAAACAATCAAAAGTGCTGTATTTAGTGACAAACAAAAACTAACCTATGTTCGTTTATGACATTATGTTTATTTTACTTTCCCTTATTTAACAGTTGCATTTCATATATTTTTTTTACTACTTTGCGAGTAACGTTCACTTTTGATGCTCTAACACGTACCTATTTGCCTGACGACGGTAAGTCAATCTAGCAGGACGCAGACTTTTTAAAAATATGTTTTATCTCGTAAAGAATACTTTAATTTTATAGCAATGATTATCTGCCACCATTTTGTTTTTATAGCAAAATCATAAACATCAAGCTTTGAATATAAAACTACCCTTAAACAGCACACGGACACATCTACTCTAACAATATCTGCGGAGACACATACGCTAAGGTTAATTCGAATGTTTCGGCTCAACTTTATGGCAGTGTTGTAGCCCGTGGATCAATCACAGCTCTACTCTGCACTGTCACTATATTACTTCTGGGTGTGAATCACAGGGTAAAGTTTAGGTGTAGGAGCTGTGCCACTCCTAAGGTTTTTCTTAACAGACTCAGTGTGTCAGATGGTAGGGGTGTATCAATAAAGCAAATAGTGAAAACAATGGAAGAGAGGGTACTTTTATTATATACATAATTTACCGGGTTGGCTAGTTTTATAGATAGGCGGAATATTAAACAATATAACTATTACATGGCTCCACAAAGATAGCTTAATTATCATAAAGAATCGTGGGAACTGTTTCTAGTTCTTGCAAGTCACGTAAAACCTTTCTCGATTATTCCGTGATAAACATCTGAAGCCACACTGATGTTTGTTTGTTTGTTTTTTTGAATTTCGCACAAAGCTACTGGAGGGCTATCTGTGCTAGCCGTCCCTAATTTAGCAGTGTAAGACTAGAGGGAAGGCAGCTAGTCATCACTACCCACCGCCAACTCTTGGGCTACTCTTTTACTAACGAATAGTGGGATTGACCGTCACATTATAACGCCCCCACGGCTGGGAGGGCGAGCATGTTTGACGTGACCCTCAGATTACGAAGCGCACGCCAAAACGCGCTAGGCCATGCCAGGGCCCAAGCCACACTGAAGATAGTTTTGAAATAAATCACGTCTTTTGTCTTATTGTAATAAACACTTTAACAAAAGTGTATGAACATATTCGTAAATGTTTTGGTAAAGTACACTGGAACTTGTTAAAGGACGAGAAGCACTGACGGGTTTGACGTATCTTGGTGGGAAAATAAAAAAATGGTCCTCCAACGGGACTTATACTGCTAGAAACCGAGTTTCGATACCCATGGTGGGCACACACAGATAGCCCTTTGTGCTTAATAACAAACAAGAACAATAAAAAAATAAAAATATTTTCCATTAAAATTGTATCCTCACACATGTAAAATAATTGATATTTATATCAAACTACTTGTGAAATTATATATATATATATGTATTTATACAAAAAGTATCATCCTATATATTCTCGATAGCCAAGATATATCTCAAACATAGAAACATGTTTTGCGATAAAATTTGGTATTGGTAGTAATCTACACTCTTAATCAACGAAATACGTAAAATTAATTGCATTACTTTAAGAACTATACAAATTTATTTAGTTACAACAATGGTCATCTTTTTAATTTAAATCTATTTAAGGTGTCCGTGCGCTAGCCATCCTCAATTTAACAGTGAGAGACGAGACAGAAGGCAGCCAATCAGCGCCACCTATCATCAAATATTAGGCTAATTTATCAATAACGAATAATTGGATCGAGTGTCTCATTAGAACGCTCTCCTGGCTGAAAGGGAGAGCATGTTCGGTGACGCAGATTCGAATCCATATAAGTCTATCTGCTCTGTCCACCGCTGAGAACCGTAACCGTGGGTTTTAAAGTCCCTAAAGTTACCGCTGTCTCATCAGAGGACAAGGTCAACGGGGTTTGAACCTGTAATCAGCCACATCTTAATATATGTGTGTTGGGGGGAGGGGACAGAGGAGTTAGTTTCTGTTTTATTTATCAGTTGTTATATCTGGTACTTATCAGCTAGTTACAGATAGACAGGACTTTACATGTTTTTATTTATTTATTTTTAATTTATTAAAATTTAAAAGTCACGACATTCTCAGTTTTATTGAGCTGGTGTCATATTTACTGACTCTTGTTCGCTGGTTTTGTTCCCAGCTATCTCTCCTGCCACCCCCTTACGGTTAGTGATGTTAGACGTTCCATCACCGACTGTCGTTGGTCAAGAGGTGGAGCTCACATGCAGTTTTGACCTGAATGGTGACACTCTGTACTCGGTGAAGTGGTACAAGGATGACGTCGAATTTTATCGTTACGTTCCTAACGACTGGCCTCCCGGGCAGTTTCTTCCGCTTGGTGGCGTCAGAGTTGACGTAAGTATAAGTTTATGTGTTTTCTTATTGCAAAGTCACATCAGGCTATCTGCTGAGCCCACCGAGGGGAATCGAACCCCTGATTTTAGCGTTGTAAATTCGTAGACATACCGCTGTATTAGCGGGGGCCTTAAGTATAACCCACACAGTCTTAGCTTTAGGTTTTTGCGTTCCATCTTTTTCAAACTTGAATATTATATTAGGATTTTAATCGTTCGAATATGTTTTGTTTTTTTTCTTAACAAGTGAAAACTGAGGTCGGGTAGCAATAGAGACATAGGTTTAGGGTTTGAGTTTCACTCAATTTCAATTTTCCTTTATTAAAAACGAATCTTTTTACGTTTAAAATCTTCATTATTAAACCACTTAAAACAAGTTTCTCGTCCTAAATGTTGAATAAGATGAAAAAAGAAGTTTCCTTATTTATAAACTTCTAACAAAACACATTCCCTGAAAGCAGAGTCATTGGTTTCAAACGTAGTCGATTTTAGTTCTCACGTTTTTTGTAAAAATATCTATTATATCCGCAATGTTTTGGAATCTCTCACAAAGCTACTCGAGGGCTATCTGTGCTAGCCGTCCCTAATTTAGCAGTGTAAGACTAGAGGGAAGGCAACTAGTCATCACCACCCATCGCCAACTCTTGGGCTACGCTTTTACCAACTAAAAGTGGGAATGACCGTTACATTTTACGCCCCCACGGCTGGGAGGGTGAGAATGTTTGGCGTGACTCGGGCGCGAACCCGCGACCCTCAGATTACGAAGCGCACGCCTTAACGCGCTAGGCCATGCCAGACATGTATATATAATAAGATATTTGACGTAACTATCTTTTGATTATCGACAACTTTTATCAACTTACACATTATCATGTTAAATCTTACTTTCTCTTTCTTACTTCTATGTATTGGTTACAGTGTGTATATTTTTCCTGGAGCAAAGCCACAGTGGGTTATCTGCTGTCTCCACCGAGGGAAATCGGACCCATGATTTAGCGTAATGGGTGACCATATAGAGTGTGGTCAATCAGTTCTTCGTGGCGTTATAACTTTGTAGTTTTATACGAACAATTTGTCTCGAGCCAATATCTTAAGTAAAATCGTCCATCAGTGGGTGTAATGGGATGAATGTTAAAATATCACACAGCGTAGATTACCTGTTACGTATCGCTCATGTAACAGCGTAGATTACCTGTTACGTATCGCTCATGTAACACAGCGTAGATTACCTGTTACGTATCGCTCATGTAACATAGCGTAGATTACCTGTTACGTATCGCTCATGTAACACAGCGTAGATTACCTGTTACGTATCGCTCATGTAACACAGCGTAGATTACCTGCTACGTATCGCTCATGTAACACAGCGTAGATTACCTGTTACGTATCGCTCATGTAACATAGCGTAGATTACCTGCTACGTATCGCTCATGTAACACAGCGTAGATTACCTGTCACGTATTACTTATCTAAAATAAACAGACAAAAAATGAAACATTATTAATTCCATGAAGTTTTCATAAATCTTGATTCTTGGTAAGAATTGACAATCATAGCAGGACGGTGCTTGACACTGTCTTCAGTTGTTATTGTTGAGTATAGTTTCTAAAGGTTATGCCCTACTTTCTTTTGAGTAGTAGCCCGTCATGGTCAAGCGTGTTAAGGCGTTCGACTCGTAATCTGAGGATCGCGGGCTCGAATCTCGTTCGCGTCAAACATGCTCGTCTTTTCAGCCGTGTGGGCGTTATAAAGTTACGCTCAATCCCACTATTCGTTGGTTAAAGAGTAGACCAAGAGTAGTCTTGCACTGCTAAATTAGGGACGGCTTGCGCAGATAGCCCTCGAGTAGCTATGCGCGAAATTCAAAACAAAACAAACAATCCTTCAGAGTTTTATACCTTCAACAAGATTATGAGACTGAAACTCGAACAAAGGAAAGCGAGATATAATGTTAGCTTCAGAATGATAAATAGATTCGGGTGTCTATTTCAAGTTTTCACATTTCAACTGATTTTAAAATGCGACATACTTTTTCATTCAAAGTTTGACGTACGTAATAAAGGCGAGAAAGATTTTTTTCCAATTTAAAGATGGCATTTGAAAAAGCCCTACTAAATCAGATTGTCTCTGTCTGTTAGTATGTAAAGTCCAAGTTGTGTAATTCATTCTGTGCATTAATAACCCAGAGATGTTTAATGTCAGTTTTGAGATAACATCCGGAAGTTAATCTCAGTGATGTTAATGTTTAAAACTGAGATGTCTCATCGATTTAGCTTGGTATTTTCAGATAATACTGATATGAAATCATCGTTAGCTTTCGTCTTTAGCTACTGATATAAAGAATATTGAGTAAGTTATGTTATTACTTTTGGTTATTAGCCGGACTTACTGCTAAGGTTCTGTTTCACCTTGGAAAGACAAAAACACGACAGGCAAAGGTTTTACTAAATTATTTTCAAACAGTAAGTGTCAGTTCCACAAAGCGTTATTGCAGTATAAATTAACAACAGTTGACTGGGCGCACCTCAGTGATACTATGTCGGGATGTTTATCGAAGGCTCCAGGGTTCGAGACATTATGTAATTTTACACGTTTCACATTTTCGGCTGTAGGCGTTTTACGAAAGCGACATTCACCCCTTTATTTGATTCAAGGAAGCCGACAAATCAAATCTCTTTTGGCTAGTTTCCGTGTTTTTGGTCAGTAATACAGAATAATGGGGTTCGTATCTGGGTGATATGGGTTCTCTGACATAACCTCTTTTAATGCGTCCACGTTCATACTAAAACCCCAGTTAGTTAAACTTGTACAATTAACCATTTTTATATTTTGTTAATTATTGTTTTGTCTTGACGGTTTTAATTACAAACATTATAAACACCTTTGTTTAGTATTTGAAAAACAAAACACCCACGTTTCTTTAACAGTGTTTGTTCCTTTAACAGAAAGTAGTTTCAGATGTTATTTGGTTCTAGTAACCATTTTTGTGCGTTTTTATCTATAGCTTGGTATTAAATAATGCCACAGATTAATGGAGAAAACGTGACGAGGAAAGAAATATTAAATAAAAATCGGTAACCATTGTTTTTATAGCTAACTTGGACGTTCTAGACCAGTTTCGTCACTTCCGCTGTTAGTAAAGGCTTAGCATACAGAAGCAAAATACGCCATTTGCTTTCTTTCCATAATTATAAAGATTCTGTCTGTATATTTCATAAGATCAAGTATTTGCGTGTTTTATTTCATGAAACCAATGTTTGCTAGAAATATGTTTAATTTTGAGCTATTTGTAGCAAGATTTCGTATTGTTATATTTTTTAATGCTGGTAGTGATGGCTGTTAGAAATGCAACAATCGAACACTACTCAACTGAAAAATGAAAATTAGGAAAAATTATTTAATGTGTTTACCCCTTCCTCTCAAAAAAGAACCTATAAAAATATTTTGTTTGTGTTAAAGTTCCAAACTATCGATTTTCTACGAATTTACATCTGGTGTGAATTTAACTTATCGAATTCTTACACCTTAACAATAGGCTTCAAAAATGAAAACATGAAAAAAACAAACAACACGTCTTCCTTACGTTCAAGATCACACCAACATATAACAATACAGTTAAAAGATGTGTAATAATTCAGTTGAGAGATGTATGTAACAATATAGTTGAGACATCTATTTGACAATATAGTTGAGACATGTATTTAACAATACAGCTAAAACATGAACTACAATAAAGCTGAAAGATATGTGTAACAATACAGCTAAAACATATATTACAATAGGACTAAAACACGTATGGAGAAATACAGTCAAAAAAGTAACATATGATAGAAAGTTTAGGAACAAAAACGGACATGCTGGTCCATCTCGGCTGTTTTATCGTCTAATCCAAACTAAAACTATTAAATAAAAAGTAATTAAACCTAGCCCTTATCATTCATATATATATCATGCTTTTAAACTCGCTGAAATAAATTTACTGCCTTTACGACATTCGAAGGCAACCTAGTTGAAAAATAAAATTATCATTGCTGAAGACGGCCTCCACCTTACCTAAATTCATATTTGTTTTCCTTAGCTCTATAATTATCCTGTTAAGTGTGAAAAATGTTGATACATCAAAAACATCAATTCCTGTTACAATCTGAAACACTCCAATAAGATCTCTAACTCTTCTTTTTCCAAGAGAAAAAAATGTAAAGGATCTTTATGTCTCTTCGTATGAGGTACCATTTCAGTAACCTTCCTCTAAAAGTTTTCCAATAATTCAATATCTTTTCAGAGATAAGGGTTCCAAGAATAAACACTACTCCAAATGTTGCGTAATCAGTGGATTATACAATGAAATTATAACTTTTTAAGACTTGTATGTGATATTTCTGTAGATATAACCTAAAATAGTATTTGCCCTATTAATAGTAGCAACACTGTTTGTTTGCCCTACCAATAGTAACAACACTCTGATTGTTTCCCCTACCAATTGTAACAACACTCTGTTTGTTTGCTCTATCAATAATAGCAACACTCTGTTTTTTTGCCCTACCAATAGTATCAACACTCTGTTTTTTGCCCTACCAATAGTAACAACACTCTGTTTGTTTCCCCTACCAATTGTAACAACACTCTGTTTGTTTGCCCTATCAATAGTAACAACACTGTTTGTTTGCCCTACCAATAGTAACAACACTGTTTGTTTGCTCTATCAATTGTATCAACACTCTGTTTGTTTGCTCTACCTATAGTAACAACACTGTTTTTTTGCCCTACCAATAGTAACAACACTGTTTGTTTGCTCTACCAATAGTAACAACACTCTGTTTGTTTGTCCTACCAATAGTAACAACACTCTGTTTGTTTGCCCTACCAATAGTAACAACACTCTGTTTGTTTGCCCTACCAATAGTAACAACACTTTGTTTGTTTGCGCTACCAATAGTAACAACACTCTGTTTGTTTGCCTTACCAATAGTAACAACACTGTTTTTTTGCCCTACCAATAGTAACAACACTCTGTTTGTTTGCCCTACCAATAGTAATAACACTCTTTTTTTGCCCTACCAATAGTAACAACACTCTGTTTGTTTGCCCTACCAATAGTAATAACACTCTGTTTGTTTGCCATACCAATAGTAACAACACTCTGTTTTTTTGCCCTACCAATAGTAACAACACTTTGTTTGTTTGCCCTATCAATAGTAACAACACTGTTTGTTTGCCCTATCAATAGTAACAACAGTCTGTTTGTTTGCCCTACCAACAGTAACAACACTCTGTTTGTTTGCCCTATCAATAGTAACAACATTCTGTTTGTTTGCCTTATATTTATAATTAATGTTATGGTAACTCACTTACATTATCTTGCATTTATTATTATCAAACCCATCTACCATTTATTTGTCCAACTCACTAAATGTTATAAATCCTTTTGTAAAGTGGCAGCGTTCTATTCACAGCCAATAATACCCACGATCTTAATATCATTAGCAAATGTAAGTAATTTATTGACCATTCTTTTAGCTATATCATTAATGTAAGTGAAAAGAACAATGTTCCAAAGACTGAGCACTGATGTAACATTAATTCAGTTTGACTGAACTCCATTTATAACAACCATCTGTTTTCTTCTATCAGGCCACTTTATTGTTTAATTAGTTAACTAGTTCCCTACACGTGCACAGATAAGTTTCTTTAGAAACTTTTCATGTGGCACTTTCTCAAATGCTTTCTGAAAATTCAAGTACATCAAATATATACACTTACTCATTTATATTTGCAGTAACGTTTTCAAATCATGTCAAAGGATTTGTAGGGCAAGATTTTCCCATGGTGGAATCATGTTGACTATCCAGTAAAATTATAAACTTTACAAAGTATCTTTCATCACACTTTCCAGAACATTTCCCACAGCTGATGTAAGACCATTAGGCCTATAATCACTGGGGCAAGGTGTAAGTGACCTTACGTGATTTCTAATCTGTTGTCACTTGGCCCACATATTTTCCTAACCCCTTTCAAACCTTTGGGTAAATGTTATGTAGCCCAGAGGTCTAATCGTTATTTAAACTTTCCAACTTATTTTAAGAAGCTCAGAATTTATTCGTTTGTCTTATTAAACTTTGTTTCTATCTGTCAGTTGTTCAATATTAGGAATACTGTTTAAGTCTCCATTAGTAAAAAGTGAAGAAACAGAAGTTAATAACCTAACCTTCCTCTGTCATCCCTCAAGGGTACTACTATCCACATCTTATGTTATAATACAGTTAAAACGTGTGACAGTACCGCTAGAATAAAGCTAAACAGCTATGTAAACATACAGTTAAAACGTAAATTACAATACAGCTATAACATGTATTACAATGCAGATAAAACTATAATACAACAGAGATAAAATATGTGTGTAACAATAGGAATACACCTAAAATGTATATATATATACGTAACAATACAACTAAAACATATATACGTAACAATACAACTGAAATATCTACGTCACAATACAGAGAAAACATGAATATATACGTAACAACACAACTAAAACATATATACATAACAATACAACTAAAATATATATAGGTAACAATACAGAGAAAATATGTATATATTCGTAACAATACAACTAAAACATATATATGTAACAATATAGAGAAAACGTAAGTTACAATGCAACTAAAACATATATATACGTAACAGTATAGAGAAAACGCGTGTAAGGCACTTATTTCTTTCCGCTACTTATGTGTTAAGTTTCATGTTTTTTGACATTCGCTATGTCCACAATTCTTTATTCATTGACTGTTGATTATATTTCACAGTTACATGTATAACATGGACTTTATTTTGTAAGTGCATTTGGTTCTTTAATGAAACATGAGAAAAATACATTTTTAACTTTACACATTTAACTTAGTTTTATTGTACATCGGGCTGTCTGGTGTGTCCACCGAAAGGAATCGAATCCCTTATTTTAGCATTTTAAACTACACTGGCGCCACAGCTAGTCTGTAAAATTAATGGAAAAAATAATTTATATTGAAATTAACTTTTTCTTATATTAACTGGTAAGTCTGGTAAATTAATAATTTTGTCTGTTAAATGTAAGAGTATTGTATCTCCACGTGTTATAGTGAAACTATTACAGTTTAAACTATTTTGTGCCAATGCGAGTCATTTGCACAAAACATCTCTGATCGTTCGTATACATCGTACTGACGTTCAAGTTAATTACGGTGTTTCGATATAGTTCGTATGAACCGCATCACTCGCTATCTACCACTCGTGCTTAGTGTAAGCACGTGCATTGCTACTGAGTAAAAAACGTGTACTGTGTAACCACGATGATAAATAATACGCCAATTTTTGTTGACGTAACAAAATTTAATACCTGTTTATACGTTATCAACAGCACGGGTTCGTATCAAAGTGTCTGCTACGTCAACTGCTTTATAAAGTCGCTGTCACTCTGTGGCACAACAGGACGTCTACAGAATTATACTGCTGGAAATCGGAGTTTGATACCCAAAGTAGAAAGACCACACATAGCTCTTTGTAAATCTTAGTGCTTAATAACAAACAACAATAATAAAGTGTATGTTATCCAGTCATAATACAAATCTTCATCATCATAATACTATAATGGAACTATTGCTTACATGATACTGGAAACAATTTTTTTATTATGCATGGTTCAAACCCCGACTTCGCGAAATCTCATCTCGTGTGCATGCAGAGTTGCAATACGGTTCACGATTTTCCCATTTCGCTTCCGTTTTCCCATCGCGAAAAACTTTATTTTTCTTCACTCTCAGGGTGTATATATGACGTCATTAATGTGTCATACGCTGATCTAATGCACTGGCGCCACCTAGTCAGTAAAATTAATGGAAAAAATAATTTATATTGAAATTAACTTTTTCGTATATCAATTGGTAAGTCTGTTAAATTAATAAGTTTTTGCATATCATCATTACATGTGTATAATACTATAGGGTGTTCGGAAAGTCACTGTGCAGTTTTGTAATCATGTACATACATAAGTGCACAGTGACTTTTCGAACACCCTGTAGAATCCTGTAAATAACAGGTTCGAACTTTAAATGAAAATCGGGAGCGTTTAGAGGACAAACTTCTCAACGGGCTATTTGTGTTCTGCCCATGACAGATATCAAAGCTCAACTTTTAGCGTTATAAACCTATATATTTTCCGCTAAACCACTGGGTGAGGGGTGAGGAATAGAAGAAAAAGAAATTTCGGTTTTCGAAATTTTCAGGTTAAACACCTTGAAATCCACAAAGTAAATACGTTACAATTTGTTACCCAACTTCTAATATTTCATTAAAACATGTAGTTATGTCCCTTACATCAAATTAATTTCTCACAGGTTAGATAAATGATACAAGGATGGATAGAGTTTGTTTGTTTGTTCTGAATTTTGCGCAAAGCTACTCGAGGGATTATCTGCGCTAGCCGTCCCTAATTTAGCAGAAAGACTAGATGGAAGGCAGCTAGTCATCACCACCCACCACCAAATCTTGGGCTACTCTTTTACCAACGAACAGTGGGATTGACCGTCACATTATAACGCCCCCACGGCTGAAAAGGGGCGAGCATGTTTGATGTGACGGGGATTCGAACTCGCGACCTTCAGATTACGATTGGAACATCTTAACCCACGTGGCCATGCCGGGCCATAGTAAGAATGAAGTGGGGATAAAAGAGATTTCGTTGAAATAAAACATTAAACACTGCATGCGTTTGTTGTTGTACGTTTTACTGTTAACCCGTAATAAACACTGCATGCGTTTGTTGTTGTACGTTTTACTGTTAACCTTTATTAAACACTGCATGCGTTTGTTGTTGTACGTTTTACTGTTAACCCTTATTAAAAACCGCATGCGTTTGTTGTTGTACGTTTTACTGTTAACCCTTATTAAACACTGCATGCGTTTGTTGTTGTACGTTTTACTGTTAACCTTTATTAAACACTGCATGCGTTTGTTGTTTTACGTTTTACTATTTACTCTGACGTTAAAGTATCATCTTATATAACTGTACATTTTCACTTTTTTAGTAATATATAACTTTATAATTGTGAACTATTTATCTAAATATAACTTTTTTATATATCACTTTTGAAGCCAATATATAAGACGCATTCTCCAAACCTAAGAGACCGGATTTGTTTATTATGAAAATGGTTTGACTTTCACTGTTCCATTTAACTTTGTTTCTCCATTGCCGAAAACGCTGAGAGAGAAAGTAGAAGAAATCATCAGATAAACTCATCACAACATGTGTGTAATTACGGTGCACGTTATTTGAAACTTCCAGGCACACAGATGGTTTTGTCACCTCTTCAGGTTGATGGCTTGAATCGTAAAACACAGTCCTGGAAAACACTCAAGAAATTCAGTTTTTCTATAAACCGAGAGGTGAGCGTGCAGTGAAATGGTAAACGTTCTAACAATAGCTTCCACCTTGCTTTTGAAATAAACCAGGGTCGCCTGGCTCTGATGTTTTACTTTCATTGGTTCGACTTTTAAAAGTTTTTCTACTCTTTATCGGATGATATTTGAATTTTCTTTCAGATATAAATCACAATGTCAGCAACTTGCACTCACATTACTCGAGAGGAAAAGGCCTTAACGTGTTGAGATTATCTAAAAAGTCTATAATCTATAGAAAGTGTCGTTATATAGAATGAGAGGCGTCTTACTGGGATAGACGAAGAAATTATACAAGTGGATAAGTCAGTCAGCAGAGCTCTTGTAATAATGTGGATATAATTGTTAGCAGAGCACTTGTAACAATGTGGATATAATTGTTAACAGAGCACTTGTAACAATGTGGATGTGACTGTTAGCAGAGCACTTGTAATAATGTGGATATGACTGTCACCCGAAAAGTATGAAAAAACGAATAATTAAGGTTGATAAAATATTTTGCAAACAAATCACTAAACTTTTAATAACTAATCGAAGTTTGAATGAAATATTAATGCTTGGTCGTATAAATGGGTCCTCCGTTAGAACAGTGGTAAGTCTCCGGAGTTTACCACTCTAAAATCAGGGATTCGATTGCCTTCGGTGACTAAGCGGATTTCCCAATGCAGCTTTGCTGTAAAAAATCATACAAACACACATTCTTATGCGTATAAATAGCATTTATTATTATTATTTACATTAAGCCTTGTTTCGTTGTGTCTGGACCACAACTGTTATAGATTTCTTGCAATCCTAAAGATACTGTAGACTAATTAGCATCAACTTCTTATTAAAATCAACTTTGTACTTACAGTGAAACTGTAGACTATGTGACAGTCAGTGTAGGTAATTCAATATACGTTTCTTGTAGAAAGACTAGAACAACTTGTTTCGTCAATTGGATACTTTCGTTCCTAGTACTAATATTGGTCATAAGGTGGCGATAAGTGATTAATTAAACAATGTGTAAATTAATAGTTTTTCATATTATTATTTAAAACATATATTAATTACAATTAAGCTTTATATTTAGTTGAGGCATTCTTGTCATCTTAAGTATATCTCTATTTGTTAGGCACTTGAAGAATAACCACACTTTACTTGTTGCTGGCAATGCCAAGCACAGTTTCACGATACCTCAATTTTAATTCTTTGAAACTTCTTCAAAGGACTGCAAGGTTAATAACAGGTCACACATCGCATACTTTACGCTATAAGTGGATAAGCTATATAAGGATAATATTTACGTGCACAGTAGGTAAAACTGTCGAATGGATATGCATGAGACTTTGTTGAATAGAATCACTACATTACTAGTTTCTTTGACCAAAGTTTTCATTGCAACAAAAATTTATCTGGAGGCTTGGCCTAGAAACAGTCGGCTTGTAAGACTTTATGTACTGACTTGCTAACTGTTTCGTAAGATATATTCAGTTTCATCATAGTGGTGGTTATATTTTTTTGAAGAGGGGTTGAAAGGTCCACTATCGTAATCATAGTCTTCACTTCGAATTGGTTTGGGGAACGGAATTTGGTATCCATTGCTTTTTGAAATGTTTAGTTTTTCGTTTTCTCTACAGATCATTCTTGGAAATATCTGAAGAGTTCTTTCTGGTAGTGTTCTATCTGTGACAGTACAGCGTTTTCAAATGGTCTAGAAATCACTAAGAACGAGACATATAACTTATAACACATTTCCCGGAAAGCTAGGACTTGAAACTGCCAAGAAGTAACAATAAATACAAATCATTTTTATAAAGTGTGAATAACATTCTGTTATACACAAGTTCAACCATAGCCTACAAAACCACTTACTTTTAATCGTATCGATTGAAGTGCATTTTCTTTTAAAAATTCTTTTGAAATAATTTTAAGAGATAATTGCACTTAACTGTTAAGTTAATTATGTTAACAACTTAATAAGTGTTAAAAGTTAAAAGTGTTTAATATTATTTCATTAGTTTTGTTCTGGTTGTTAGTATTTCTGAAATGTATTTTGTCCATTTTTGTTACCAAGAGAATTTTCAACATACGAATACGATGAAATTTCTAATTTACTATATACAAATTATTTTTAATAAAAATAATATGCTTTTAAATATTGCATTAAATATAATTCCATTTTCCAATGCTCTCCAGTGACACAGCGGTATGTCTGCCGAATTACAAACTAGAAACCGGATTTCGATATCAGTAACGGACAGAGCATAGCTTTGTGTGTAACCATAAACACAGTTTTGTGATATTTTCCTAAACTGATACAAAAAATAAGTTTTGAAACAGATTATGTGAATAATAAATGTATTCTTATTACTGATTTAATAAATATTATTATGAAAAGTCACAATTCCGTGAAAACCAGATACATTGACAAAAATTGTTATTTTTCCTTTTTGTGTATAAATGTAGATAAGCCCAAATAGTCTTGAGATATACAATTCGATTCATTTCTGCTCAGAAAGAGAGTTTCAAAAATTACTGTTTCTGGTGTTAGAATATAACAAAGGGAATTTCAAAAATCATTTTTTGGTGTCAGAATATAAGAAAGGGAATTTCAAAAATTACTGTTTCTGGTGTTAGAATATAACAAAGGGAATTTCAAAAAATCATTTTTTGGTGTCAGAATATAAGAAAGGGAATTTCAAAAATTACTGTTTCTGGTGTTAGAATATAACAAAGGGAATTTCAAAAATCATTTTTGGTGTTATAATATAACAAAGGGAATTTCAAAAATTACTGTTTCTGGTGTTAGAATATAACAAAGGGAATTTCAAAAATCATTTTTCTGGTGTTAGAATATAACAAAGGGAATTCAAAAATCTGTGCTTCTAGTGTTAGAATATAACAAAAGTAATTTCAGAAATTACTGTTTCTGATGTTAGAATATAACAAAGGGAATTTCAAAAACCACTCATTCTGGTGGACATAACGTTTGAAGATAAACCGACAACTTACTTAGATTACCTATCCTGTGCGTGGACTGAATATAATAAATTATAATAAAAATGAGAATTCGAATTTTAGGCACGAGTTTTAGTACATTGTTAAACTTTTGTGTTGTCATGTGACATTATTTAGCAACGTGCAAAATTTTACATTAAACTGTCAAGATGCTCTTTCCTCCAGGAAGTCCTTCACGATGGTTGTAACCAGAGTAATTCTTTATTGTCTTTTGGTGAATATCGAAATTACTTAAAATATTGTTTGGAAGTTTGTTCTCTTAATGGGCCTCAGGAACGATTGTTAAAATTACACGAAATAGAATATTGTCTTGGTTAGAAAGTTTAGAAGATGGTTCTCATATTGGGCCCAAGGTATGATTATTAAAATTACACGAAATAGAATATTGTCTTGGTTACAAAGTTTAGAAGATGGTTCTCATATTGGGCCCTAGGTATGATTATTAAAGTTACACAAAATAAAATATTATCTTGGTAAGAAAGTTTAGAAGATGGTTCTCATATTGGGCCCTAAGTACGTTTATTAAATTTACATAAAACAAACTACTGTCTTAGTTAGAAAGTTTAGACGTTTCTTTATGTAAAAACGGCTCGTTTGGGTTGAGAAAAAAATTTTATGTAGAGAAGCGAACAACGTTAATGTGTGTAATTTCCTTATACCAAAGCCATATCGAGCTATCTGCTCAGCCCACCGAGGGGAAATGAACCCCTGATTTTAGCGTTGCAAATCCGGAGACATACCACTGTATTAGCGGGGGGCACAACGTTAATAAATAATATAAAATTATATACTCAAACATCTAAGCACGCCCTCTACATTCCGAAACTTAGTTACACAACCCCTTTCAAACATGTGGTCAGCTTCTGGTCAGTCACCTCTTTCTTTCTTTGTGAACCTGACGATGACCGAAGAAGGTCGAAACGTTGTTCGCTCTTCTACGTGAAAAATTTTCTCAACCCAAACGAGCCGTTTTTACACAAATATTTTTCTATACAAGTGGGTTGTCTTGTCATCACTAGTTTAGACGTTTGTTCTCGTATTGAGTCTCAGGTACGATTATTAAAATTACACGAAACAAAATACTGTCTTAGTTGGGAAGATTAGAAGTTGGTTCAGTTATTGAGCTCAAGGTAGTTGTTGTTTTGAATTAAGCACAAAGCTACACGATGGGCTATCTGTGCTCTGCCCACCACGGGTGTCGAAACCCGGATTTTAGCGTGTAAGTCCGCAGACATACCGCTGAGCCACTGGGGGGCAGCTCAAGGTAACATTCGTCTTACTGAAGTTTCAAGTTTCCAGGAAAATGTATGAATCATTATAACAATAGATAATAAATTACATGCGTAGTTTGAAATTGTACATGTAGTTCTAGTGAGTACCTAATTTTGTGAGTTATGAAGTTCTTGGAACATTTAATACTTTCAATAAATTGTAGTAACATCAGCTCTAGATCCAATCTCATGGTGTTTATTTTCGAACTTTTTCTGGGGGCAGTCCCTCTACAACTGGCAAACTCTGTACGATGAAGTGTGTCTTACTATTTACACTTCCGGACCAATGAAAAGTTACTTCACCCACTCGTGTAACATGTTACATAAAGTATAATATCTCTCTAGGTATATTATGATAACTAGAGTTATATTTAACTTTATATGCAAAACGGCTCGTTTGGGTTCAGAAAATATTTTAAATAGAAGGTCGAAACGTTGTTCGCTCTTCTGTTTAAAATATTTACTAAACCCAAACGAGCCGTTTTGCATATAAAGTTCTCAACAAGTGGGTTTCTCGACATCACTGATTGTACTAGAGTTACTGTCTAGGTATATTATGATAACTAGAGTTACTGTCTAGTTATGTTATGATAACTAGAGTTACTGTCTAGGTATATTATGATAACTAGAGTTACTGTCTAGGTATGTTATTAGAGTTACTGTCTAGGTATGTTATTAGAGTTACTGTCTAGGTATGTTATGATAACTAGAGTTACTGTCTAGGTATGTTATTAGAGTTACTGTCTAGGTATGTTATGATAACTAGAGTTACTGTCTAGGTATGTTATTAGAGTTACTGTCTAGGTATATTATGATAACTAGAGTTACTGTCTAGTTATGTTATGATAACTAGAGTTACTGTCTAGGTATGTTATTAGAGTTACTGTCTAGGTATGTTATGATAACTAGAGTTACTGTCTAGGTATGTTATGATAACTAGAGTTACTGTCTAGGTATGTTATTAGAGTTACTGTCTAGTTATGTTATGATAACTAGAGTTACTGTCTAGGTATGTTATTAGAGTTACTGTCTAGGTATGTTATTAGAGTTACTGTCTAGTTATGTTATGATAACTAGAGTTACTGTCTAGGTATGTTATTAGAGTTACTGTCTAGGTATGTTATGATAACTAGAGTTACTGTCTAGGTATGTTATGATAACTAGAGTTACTGTCTAGGTATGTTATGATAACTAGAGTTACTGTCTAGGTATGTTATGATAACTAGAGTTACTGTCTAGGTATGTTATTAGAGTTACTGTCTAGGTATATTATGATAACTAGAGTTACTGTCTAGGTATGTTATTAGAGTTACTGTCTAGTTATGTTATGATAACTAGAGTTACTGTCTAGGTATGTTATTAGAGTTACTGTCTAGGTATGTTATTAGAGTTACTGTCTAGTTATGTTATGATAACTAGAGTTACTGTCTAGGTATGTTATTAGAGTTACTGTCTAGGTATATTATGATAACTAGAGTTACTGTCTAGGTATGTTATTAGAGTTACTGTCTAGTTATGTTATGATAACTAGAGTTACTGTCTAGGTATGTTATTAGAGTTACTGTCTAGGTATGTTATGATAACTAGAGTTACTGTCTAGGTATGTTATTAGAGTTACTGTCTAGGTATATTATGATAACTAGAGTTACTGTCTAGGTATGTTATTAGAGTTACTGTCTAGGTATGTTATGATAACTAGAGTTACTGTCTAGGTATGTTATTAGAGTTACTGTCTAGGTATGTTATGATAACTAGAGTTACTGTCTAGGTATGTTATTAGAGTTACTGTCTAGGTATGTTATTAGAGTTACTGTCTAGGTATATTATGATAACTAGAGTTACTGTCTAGGTATGTTATTAGAGTTACTGTCTAGTTATGTTATTAGAGTTACTGTCTAGTTATGTTATGATAACTAGAGTTACTGTCTAGGTATGTTATGATAACTAGAGTTACTGTCTAGGTATGTTATTAGAGTTACTGTCTAGGTATGTTATTAGAGTTACTGTCTAGGTATATTATGATAACTAGAGTTACTGTCTAGGTATGTTATTAGAGTTACTGTCTAGTTATGTTATGATAACTAGAGTTACTGTCTAGGTATGTTATTAGAGTTACTGTCTAGGTATATTATGATAACTAGAGTTACTGTCTAGGTATGTTATTAGAGTTACTGTCTAGTTATGTTATGATAACTAGAGTTACTGTCTAGGTATGTTATTAGAGTTACTGTCTAGGTATGTTATGATAACTAGAGTTACTGTCTAGGTATGTTATTAGAGTTACTGTCTAGGTATATTATGATAACTAGAGTTACTGTCTAGGTATGTTATTAGAGTTACTGTCTAGGTATGTTATGATAACTAGAGTTACTGTCTAGGTATGTTATGATAACTAGAGTTACTGTCTAGGTATGTTATTAGAGTTACTGTCTAGGTATGTTATTAGAGTTACTGTCTAGGTATATTATGATAACTAGAGTTACTGTCTAGGTATGTTATTAGAGTTACTGTCTAGTTATGTTATGATAACTAGAGTTACTGTCTAGGTATGTTATTAGAGTTACTGTCTAGGTATGTTATGATAACTAGAGTTACTGTCTAGGTATGTTATTAGAGTTACTGTCTAGGTATGTTATTAGAGTTACTGTCTAGGTATGTTATTAGAGTTACTGTCTAGGTATGTTATGATAACTAGAGTTACTGTCTAGTTATGTTATGATAACTAGAGTTACTGTCTAGGTATGTTATTAGAGTTACTGTCTAGTTATGTTATGATAACTAGAGTTACTGTCTAGGTATGTTATGATAACTAGAGTTACTGTCTAGGTATGTTATTAGAGTTACTGTCTAGTTATGTTATGATAACTAGAGTTACTGTCTAGGTATGTTATGATAACTAGAGTTACTGTCTAGGTATGTTATTAGAGTTACTGTCTAGGTATGTTATGATAACTAGAGCTACTGTCTAGGTATGTTATGATAACTAGAGTTACTGTCTAGGTATGTTATGATAACTAGAGTTACTGTCTAGGTATGTTATTAGAGTTACTGTCTAGGTATATTATGATATCTAGAGTTACTGTCTAGGCATGTTATTAGAGTTACTGTCTAGTTATGTTATGATAACTAGAGTTACTGTCTAGGTATGTTATTAGAGTTACTGTCTAGGTATGTTATGATAAGTAGAGTTACTGTCTAGGTATGTTATTAGAGTTACTGTCTAGTTATGTTATGATAACTAGAGTTACTGTCTAGGTATGTTATGAGAGTTACTGTCTAGGTATGTTATTCCACAAAGTTTAGTCCAGAATACTCTGCCTAAGCAATCTATTAAAGAATAGTTAGAGCTATTGTCTCGGTAAATTATGGTAACTTAGCAGGTGATATGGTTCCCACTTCTAACTGTAGGTGTAAAGTAGTCAGAAGCTAAATATTTGTTACCAATATACTTGGTTTTCTCGTACTGCTGTAAATCAGTTAAATACGAAACATGTCCAATGTTACATATCGTATGAGATTTCATTACAACATTTTACAACAATATTGTATATCGTGAAAGATTTTATCACTACATTTTTAACCGCTTTATTACAAACCTGAGGGTGGAGTTATACTGTTGTAGTTTCTACATTACACCTTCAGAGTTCACACTCTTTTCAGTGACTTCCAAGCTTTATTGTTGAATTTTTAATGTTTCCAGCTGGAAGATCGATAATTCTCTGGATTTAAAACTTAAAATCTGTGGTTTTGTGCTCCGCGGTAGCTACTCCGATGTCAAATAGTCCAGCATGGCCAGGTGGTTAAGGCACTCGACTCGTAATCTGACGGTTGCGTGTTCGAATCCCCATCGCACCAAACAAGCTCGTACTTTCAGCTGTGGGGTTGTTATAATGTGTGGTTAATCCTATTATTCATTGATAAAAGAGTACCACAAGAGTTGGGGGTGGGTGGTGATGACTAGCTGCCTTCCCTTTAGTCTTACATTGCTAAGTTAGGGATGGCTAACGCAGATAGCCCTCGTGTAGCTTCGCGCGAAATTTAAAACAAACCAACCAAATAGTGAATAGTGTCATGCGCAGTTGACACTAACTAGCTAAATATCTGTACAGTTAGTTGCTTTACGTGGCTTGAAAATTTTCTTTTACAGGTAAAATTGTTAGCAAATTACGTATTACTTATGACATGATGTCATAACTACGTATTACTTGTGACATGATGTCATAAGTCCACCTTCAGAAACGAGTTTCTTTATGAACGATTCGACCTGTGAATTCTTAAGATATGTTGATAATAGCAGAAATAACCACTGTTGATCGCAGAATTCAGTAAGCTTAGATGTGATTACCATATTGAAGAAATTTATGATTTCAGTAAAACATGGTTTCACGAAGTCTTAATATCAAAACCTGTTCTCAGAGTATTTTTGAAAGGTGTATCTTTCTTGTCCAGGGTCACATAGATGGTTTTTGAAGAAGAAAGGTCCATTTTTTGAAAGCGTCCTGGTTACAAAGTTTTAATTATATTTTGGATAAATTAATATTACAGAGCCATCTTCTGGGATAAATTAAAACGTTTCTTCTGGTACAATAAAATATTTCCAATCATTCTTAACGTTTAGCTGCGGATTTACTAATATCATAATAAACTTAAATGGAAGGAAGTAACTTATTTATTGAGATGTAAATAGCCATGCTTTGGGAAAATAAAGAAACTATGAAAGAAACTCTTCGTTCAACACTATTCTTATTCAAATTACATACTTTAGGAATGGTGTAAATAGCAGTAAAATAGTTTAGTGGGAAGCTGGTCTCTGTTGGAATTCCACACCGTTTTGTTTAGGTGTAGAACTTGGCTTGGTTTAACCTCCTTATTACTTATCAGTGAACATGTTGCTGAGACCAATTCAAGGAATTTCCATCAGCTTGACCTCAAAATCTTTCAATGAATAGAATGAAATGCTAATCAGAGGTGAATAACATATTACTTGCTGTACACTTATAAATGTGAATATTTTGTAGTTGAATCATAAGTGTCTTGTTCTCCTGGTGAATTCATTCGTCATTCTTTCTTCACCATACACACAGCTTGCTTAATATGGAGTCTTTGTTTTCAGTTATAGACATACAAATAATGAATACATAACATATTCGCTTTGCTTCTACTTATAACTTGGCTCTTTCATAAGACAAGTTGCTACTCACGTGTCATTTTCTCCTGTATAAAGTGATATTCGATAAGAGAGCTAAACATATGGTCGAAAGGTATTAAATCTGTCAGCTGCTTTGGAGACATTATCCATAATACATTAGTTCTGCGATTAGATGTAACCTGCATTATGTAACGTACTGAAACTGGTGTATTCTCAAGATGGCTGGTGTGGGCATTAGGACTTTAATTAAAATAAAGTATAGAACAACGTGTAGAGCTTACAATTGACCGTTGACGGACACATGTCTTAGAAACGAGACTGTAAATGGGTATGGGATTGTAGGGGGCGTTACAGTTAGGTGTTAGGTTAATAATTAGTATAAAGATGTTACTTTATATAGGTTTAATTTTGGTTTTAGTTGCTGTATAAGTAGGGCTTCTTTGATTTTGCGTTTGTTTGTATTTGCTTTCCTACTTAATATCTGTGTGTTTTGTATGGTTGTGTTGTATTTATTTGAATTGCAGAGTTTAAAGCAGTATTCACGAATTACTGAGACTAGATTGTACTAGAAATAATGTTAACTATCTTCAAGAAGGATATTATTCATGTAAGCAGTTCCAGTCTTGAAAGATATGACAAATATTCTGCGCCATCATAACAGGTTAGATCATTGGCTTTTCTTCCTATCTATATATTAAAGCACATACAGCATACGATAAGAAATAAGTTGTTTTTGCCATTTGTAAACAAACATATATTGGCTTTCTCGTTTTATATTTTTAGGTCTGGCATGCCTCCTCACGGAACAAATTCAATTAATTTACAACTAAATTCTTAAAGCTATAGCTGTTTAAGTGTCTAGAGGAGTATAGCGGATTGTTTAAGTGTTTAGAGGAGTATAGCGGATAATTGTTGTATTTCTTAATTTCCAAAATATCTGATCCATTATCATTTACAGCAGTTATCCAAGCTTCAGGAAAACCTAAGCAACATCTTTTATTAATTTCGTAAAGTAAAATGAGGAGTTTTTTTAATTTTGCTTTATATAGTATCTAACTTTCGTAAGTCTGATGGCTTAAAACGCTGTAGCTTTATGTTTACAATAACCAACCAACCAATCAAAGCCCTTACCGCTAGTACAGCGGTAAGTCTACGGACTTACAATGCTAAAATTAGGGGTTCGAATCTCCTCGGTGGCTTAGCAGATAGCCTAAAGTAGCTTTGCTATAAGAAAAACACCCAACCAATCAAAATCTGATCGGACTTTTCTGTCCTATTTCTCATTATTACTTTCAAACTGTAAAGTGAAACATGTTGGATATAACCATATTAATATTCATGTAAGATTTATTTTTGGTTTGTTTGTTTTTTTTCCAGATTTTCTTTTAGGAGTTCCAGATTTTTTGTCCCTGTTGTTCCGGAATTATTAAGATATACTTAAATGTTAATTTCACAATTTATGTCCTTGGTGGTATTTTCGTACCATTTTCTACTAAAAGTTACAAGTTCTGATGTTTGAGTTTCAAAGAAGAGTAGATAACAAACGATGAGCATGGATAACAAAACATGGAGTTCAGAAGATAATCACCAACAAATAATGTTACTGTCGAACTTTGTTGAGTATTTACTGCCTGTTACCTAGAATACTACCCATAATTTTGTGTTTATTGTCTGCTATTTAGTCCTTAGATTTCAGATTGATAAACGAAACTTTTACGAGGTTGATCCTCTCTTTGGAAATATCCACATCAAATTGTTTTACTTTCAATATGCAGTTTTAGGTTTCCTGTCTTTGTTGTATCGTACGAATATGTTGAAACTGTAAGTGGAGAAACGTGGCCTGCTTGATACTAATGATTTAAAACAACCATAAGTATCCGGTTTACGACTCGTTTATAAAAAATAGTCCGTATACTTGCAATAAGTATGTTATACGTGTTTTATTTCTGAGGTCCTGACATTTGTGCTTTGTGCCAGACTTCAGTTTATGTTTCACTTTTCTTACAAACAACTCAAATTACGGGCTGTCTTTCCTACATATTGTTACGTTTGTGTTAAAACTGCAGCTACACTACATATACATTTTAAACGTTTTATTATCTTTGTGTAATCCCATCCGTGTGACTTCTCATTAACTAAATAAATATTATGTGCACATGGTGGTGAATAGGCAGAATGGCGAGTATTTTAAAACTTATTTAATATCGAAGTTCATCAATTAGTAGTCAAATTCAGGAGTTTAGTCTCAGAGTTTTAAAAATGAAGCACGTACAACAGAATTTAATTGGACGGAATGTTTTGTCGTAATCATCATTCTAACCTGCCATTGGCTGATGATAATATTATGTTTTAAGTCATGAAGAGGCGTGTTTGGACTAAAATTTGTTCAACAAATTTACCTATTGATTAATAGCAGCAACGACACTTATAACAGTATGATCTAGGTTACGTACTGAAGCTATTAACAGTATGATCTAGATCACGTACTGAAGCTTATGACAGTAGGATCTAGATCACGTACTGAAGCCTATAACAGTAGGATCTAGATCACGTACTGAAGCTTATAACAGTAGGATCTAGATTACGTACTGAAGGCTATAACAGTATGATCTAGGTCACGTACTGAAGCTTATAACAGTGGGATCTAGGTCACGTACTGAAGGCTATAACAGTAGGATGTAGATCACGTACTGAAGCTTATAACAGTAGGATCTAGGTCACGTACTGAAGTCTATAACAGTAGGATCTAGATCACGTACTGAAGCTTATAACAGTAGGATATAGATCACGTACTGAAGCTTATAACAGTAGGATCTAGATCACGTACTAAAGGCTATAACAGTAGGATCTAAATCACGTACTGAAGCTTATAACAGTAGGATCTAGATCACGTACTGAAGCTTATAACAGTAGGATATAGATCACGAACTGAAGCTTATAACAGTAGGATCTATATCACGTACTGAAGGCTATAACAGTAGGATCTAGATCACGTACTGAAGCTTATAACAGTAGGATCTAGATCACGTCCTGAAGGCTATAACAGTAGGATCTAGATCACGTACTGAAGCTTATAACAGTAGGATCTAGGTCACGTACTGAAGGTTATAACAGTAGGATCTAGATCGCGTACTGAAGCTTATAACAGTAGGATCTAGGTCACGTACTGAAGCTTATAACAGTAGGATCTAGATCACGTACTGAAGCCTTTCGAATAATCATTCTCAAATGATAATATATTGAATTTTGTTGTTTGAAAAGCCTTTGGTGAAACACATTCATGAACTATATCACAAAGTTGGACTATTAAAATCTGTTGAATTTGTACACCAGAGTGCGGCACATTAATGATTTGGTATTTGGCTAGTTACAAAGGAACTAGAAGGTATGCGTCGACAACCTTGTATTACTTATACGCTACATTTTATAACATGTTTATGTTTTAGTTTCCTTAGAAAGTGAGGAGAGGTTAATGTTTTTTATCTTAAAAGAACGTCGGTACGGCAAACTTACGGACATACAACACTAAAACCCGTGGTCCGATATCTGCGTTTGACAGAATAAACATAATACAATGTGCACATTTACACTGAAATAAACAAACGTTCCAAGTGTTGTAGCCCACGACAGTCATTTATTTACCTTATAGAAAAATGTTTAGTTGAAGAACAGTTATTTGTAAGTTGCATAGGTTTTTATGGGAAAGATTAACTGAAAAATATATTGTTTTCTTGTTGTTTACGTCACAAGTTTGAAAGTTAAATTTTCAGTTGCTGTTTTTCCTGAACATTTATATGTGGTTTAATCTATCTGTGTACAAATTCTGTATATCTACATAAATGTTTTATAGATTTTGATATTATGTTATGTTTTTATCTAAAAGTTTGATTAAGTAAAACACTAAATAAATAAATAATTGTAATGAGTTTTTCCTACCAGTTGTAGTTAAGAGTTCGAGCCGCGCTTAAGTAACTATAGAGAAATAGAAAAACTTGTTTGGTGTGAACACGAAACAGATCGGTGGGCTCAGTAGATAGCCCGATGTGGCTTTATTATGAGAAAAAAAACACACACAACAGACAACCACTAACACAAGACTGATGTTGCAACTTGTTGAGAACACTTTACATTTTAAGATAAGTTATTTTATTTATATTCATCAATCTACACATATATTTATACATTTTCATGCACACTGGTGAAATTACATAAGATTAAACAATTTATTGTTGAATTCAAAGTATGTAATATAAATAACGGAAAAATCGATAGAATGTTTTGTATCTTCCTGCCATATTGTTACTGTTTTTTATGTTGATGAATAGTTGTCGAAATCCAAGGAGCAATCTGTGTACATTCGAAACGTTGCCTTGGAAACTGCTGGAGTTTATAAGTGTGAAGTGTCAACCGAAGCACCCGTATTTGATACAGTGTCAGCTAAGAAAGACATGCAAGTGTACGGTAGGTGGTTCTTCTATAATTAAGAATTATTAATAATTACCGTATTTTCCAACGTCGAAGACACTATTTTTTCCCCTGAATAAGTCTAAAAATTCACCCTGGGTCTTCCAAGCCGACGGCTGTGTTGCTCATAGGCCTAAATCTAAGCCTAGAGGAAGCGTTTCGGTACTAAACAGCCTCTCTATGTGACCCAGAATGCATTGTTTATGTTAATTAGTATCAAATAACAAATAAGTAAACAAGAATAGGTCACTGTGCTGTAATAATACATATATTATAGTGGTAATATAAGGTACACACTTTCAAAGGTATATACGATAAGCACATATAGCTCACAAGAAGAGATGATTATTCTAACGTACCGAACGTCACTAAACAATCCACGAAACATCTTGGTGAGATTAGTGGAAGTGCTGCCACCTTGTGCTTATTTTGTTTGTTTTTGTTTTCAAAATAAGGCTAATCGAAATGGGGTTGGGTCTTCGACGCCGAGAAATACGGTAACCCCTCAGGGGGCCAGCAGAAAGCCTGAATGCCAATAATGGGGCTTTTATACACTTCATGGGGACAGCACTGATACACCACTGTGCTTAACCACAAACAATTAATTTTTGTTCAACTCGTGCATTACAACTGCTGTTGAACGTATGGAAATTTCTTACAAAACTGAAAAATACGGAGAGCATTTGAAAGTCATATATTTGATTGCCTTGAAATATATATATATACTGAGGCAGTAAAAATAACTGTCTAGTAAAAAGTAGCGACCCATTAAAACATTACATAACAACCTGGAGTTATAACAATGTGTTAAATATAAAGTCAGGTGTAAACATCTTACTTTCTCGAAGCGAAAAAAACCCCGCTGTTTTGCGAAATAACAACCCACTGCACATTGGTAAATTGTTACATATTGTTATTCTTATAACAAACAAGGGGATATACAATATATGTAGAACTATCCACCGTACAATAAGTTAAGACAGTTCAATTTATTTGTCAAGTGTGGATCTTGTAATTCTATTAAATAACAGCTGGTCCAATTTTTTTATAAGCAAAAGATAGAATAACAAGAGAAAACACAAATTACTCTGTTTAAGAAACATGAATTCAAACAGTAAGAAGGAAGTTAATAATTTTGTTCGCAAACTACATAAGATTCAACTCTTTTTTAATCTCATTATAAATTATAGAATTTATAGAAATAAGAGCATACATTTTAATGTATTTTTAGAATGAGGTTCCTACCAATAATAAAATAATTTTTAACATGTTTTTAATGTATCAATACCTGATACTATCAGTAATAAGTGTGTGTGTTTTCTGATAGTAAAGCTACATCGGGCTATCTGATACTACCAGTAATAAAAATAAAGATTAACATGTTTGTAATGTATTGGTAACTGATACTACCAGTAATAAGAATAAAGTTTAACATGTTTGTAATGTATTGGTAACTGATACTACCAGTAATAAGAATAAAGATTAACATATTTGTAATGTATTGGTACCTGATACTACCAGTAATAAGAATAAAGATTAACATGTTTGTAATGTATTGGTACCTGATATTACCAGTAATAAGAATAAAGATTAACATGTTTGTAATGTATTGGTAACTGATACTACCAGTAATAAGAATAAAGTTTAACATGTTTGTAATGTATTGGTACCTGATACTACCAGTAATAAGAATAAAGATTAACATGTTTGTAATGTATTGGTAACTGATACTACCAGTAATAAGAATAAAGTTTAACATGTTTGTAATGTATTGGTACCTGATACTACCAGTAATAAGAATAAAGATTAACATATTTGTAATGTATTGGTACCTGATACTACCAGTAATAAGAATAAAGATTAACATGTTTGTAATGTATTGGTACCTGATATTACCAGTAATAAGAGTAAAGATTAACATGTTTGTAATGTATTGGTACCTGATACTACCAGTAATAAGAATAAAGATTAACATGTTTGTAATGTATTGGTACCTGATACTACTAGTAATAAAAATAAAGATTGACATGTTTGTAATGTATTGGTACCTGATATTACCAGTAATAAGAATAAAGATTAACATGTTTGTAATGTATTGGTACCTGAGACTACCAGTAATAAGAAATTCATTTAATCTTTTCTTATATAGGTTGTCATAACTGTAACAGAAACTTTATTTGTATATTCATAAACCACGTGTTTGTCCAGCAATAAGAATAATCAGTTTAATTAACTGTTAGCTAAAGATCGAAGTTAGAATAAGAAAACCCAACAACTGTATATGAATAGTAATAACAGATGGATCCTTGTACCAGTAGTAATAACAGATGGATCCTTGTACCAGTAGTAATAACAGATGGATCCTTGTACCAGTAGTAATAACAGATGGATCCTTGTACCAGTAGTAATAACAGATGGATCCTTGTACCAGTAGTAATAACAGATGGATCCTTGTACCAGTAGTAATAACAGATGGATCCTTGTACCAGTAGTAATAACAGATGGGTCCTTGTACCAGCAGTAATAACAGATGGATCCTTGTACCAGCAGTAATAACAGATGGATCCTTGTACCAGCAGTAATAACAGATGGATCCTTGTACCAGCAGTAATAACAGATGGGTCCTTGTACCAGTAGTAATAACAGATGGATCCTTGTACCAGTAGTAATAACAGATGGATCCTTGTACCAGTAGTAATAACAGATGGATCCTTGTACCAGTAGTAATAACAGATGGGTCCTTGTACCAGTAGTAATAACAGATGGGTCCTTGTACCAGTAGTAATAACAGATG
The DNA here is from genome assembly GCA_011833715.1 of Carcinoscorpius rotundicauda. Lineage (NCBI taxonomy): Eukaryota > Metazoa > Arthropoda > Merostomata > Xiphosura > Limulidae > Carcinoscorpius > Carcinoscorpius rotundicauda. The sequence continues at coordinate 4,886,079 of CM022399.1, read as the reverse complement.
GATCCTTGTACCAGTAGTAATAACAGATGGGTCCTTGTACCAGTAGTAATAACTAATGGATCCTTGTACCAGTAGTAATAACAGATGGATCCTTGTACCAGTAGTAATAACAGATGGGTCCTTGTACCAGTAGTAATAACAGGTGGATCCTTGAACCAGTAGTAATAACAGATGGATCCTTGTACCAGTAGTAATAACAGATGGATCCTTGTACCAGTAGTAATAACAGATGGGTCCTTGTACCAGCAGTAATAACAGATGGATCCTTGTACCAGCAGTAATAACAGATGGATCCTTGTACCAGCAGTAATAACAGATGGATCCTTGTACCAGTAGTAATAACAGATGGGTCCTTGTACCAGTAGTAATAACAGATGGATCCTTGAACCAGTAGTAATAACAGATGGATCCTTGTACCAGTAGTAATAACAGATGGATCCTTGTACCATTAATACAGATGGATCCTTGTACCAGTAGTAATAACAGATGGATCCTTGTACCAGTAGTAATAACAGATGGATCCTTGTACCAGTAGTAATAACAGATGGATCCTTGTACCAGTAGTAATAACAGATGGATCCTTGAACCAGTAGTAATAACAGATGGATCCTTGTACCAGTAGTAATAACAGATGGATCCTTGAACCAGTAGTAATAACAGATGGATCCTTGAACCAGTAGTAATAACAGATGGATCCTTGTACCAGTAGTAATAACAGATGGATCCTTGTACCAGTAGTAATAACAGATGGATCCTTGAACCAGTAGTAATAACAGATGGGTCCTTGTACCAGTAGTAATAACAGATGGATCCTTGAACCAGTAGTAATAACAGATGGATCCTTGTACCAGTAGTAATAACAGATGGATCCTTGTACCAGTAGTAATAACAGATGGATCCTTGTACCAGTAGTAATAACAGATGGATCCTTGTACCAGTAGTAATAACAGATGGATCCTTGAACCAGTAGTAATAACAGATGGATCCTTGTACCAGTAGTAATAACAGATGGATCCTTGTACCAGCAGTAATAACAGATGGATCCTTGTACCAGTAGTAATAACAGATGGATCCTTGTACCAGTAGTAATAACAGATGGGTCCTTGTACCAGTAGTAATAACAGATGGATCCTTGAACCAGTAGTAATAACAGATGGATCCTTGTACCAGTAGTAATAACAGATGGATCCTTGTACCAGTAGTAATAACAGATGGGTCCTTGTACCAGTAGTAATAACAGATGGATCCTTGTACCAGTAGTAATAACAGATGGATCCTTGTACCAGTAGTAATAACAGATGGGTCCTTGTACCAGTAGTAATAACAGATGGGTCCTTGTACCAGTAGTAATAATAGATGGATCCTTGAACCAGTAGTAATAACAGATGGATCCTTGTACCAGTAGTAATAACAGATGGATCCTTGTACCAGTAGTAATAACAGTTTAATATATCCGTTGATGTTATTTTTTAGGGTAGAGCTGCATACATATTTGGCTACCTGCACTTTGTTCTTCTCGAACTCCGAATTTCAGCGTTGTAAGCCCGCAAACGTTCAGCTGACCCACTGAGACTCTATCTTAGTATATACTCTGAAGATAGTTAGATGTGTGCTGTATGTAACCATTTATTAACAAAAGTGACATGTATCTCATGGGGAATGAAATATTTGCTTTCAACAGTTGTTTGTGTATTAGAAAGTAAAATTGAAGAGCTTCGAATGCAATTAATATTAGATAAGGAGACGCAGAGGGCGTTTTGTATTCCCATTAATTTTGTTGTTCACAAATACGAACATTTTTATTATCGTCAGATCGATACATTCGGTTTGGATGGCCATAAAAGGAAATTACAGTTTGTATGACGAAATAAAATGTAAACTTATTCAGGATTGCATCTATTTTATAAATTACAGATAAAATTATTTATAGAAAAACAATCAAAACATTTCATAGATTGAAAATAAATTGAAATAAACATCTTTCAGTTGACTTTAAATCATTATTCAATCGTCTAAAAGTATTTATTAAGATCCAAAGTTGACATTCATGAGAGCAAAATTTGAAAAACTTTTAGATTAATAAATGTATTTAAATAACGAAAAGAAACGAGTTCGGTTGAAAATGAAAAAAAATTGAAGTTACATAAAAGTATAAATCTGTTTACACAAGATATTAATTTTATATCAATTTCAATGTTTAAAGTAAAATAAAATCAGATAATGTAGTTAAATATCTTTCATTAATATTCAGGTTTTATACATTTTTCTAAACTTTCTGGTGAAACACGTGGAGTACGTTAGGAATTAATTATATTTGAAATATTCTTTTTGTAGTAGGCTTTCGTTTTTGACTGACACTTTACTTTCAGAATACACGTGTGCACTTTCTGAATACACGTGTGCACTTTCTGAATACACGTGTGCACTTTCAGAATACACGTGTGCATGCATTCATTTCAACAGATGAAAATAAATACAGAATGAATATATTCAGCAAAAACATTCCGTACAACAACATACGAACAGGTTATAAATGTTTGTTTTTAAAAGCTTGACGCTAATTTATTGATAGTATTGACTCACTGACCGCCACTTCTCCGTGTAGGGACCGTTTGTCACCAATGTTTTAATGCCAATGTAAAGTAAGGCGTGCACTCGTAATCCGAGGGTCGCGGGTTCGCGCCCGCGTAGCGCTAAACATGCTCGCCCTCCCAGCCGTGGGGGTGTAAAACGTGACGGTCAATCCCACTATTCGTTGATAAAAGAGTAGCCCAATAGTTGGCGGTGGGTGGTGATGATTAGCTGCCTTCCCTCTAGTCTTACACTGCTAAATTAGGGACGGCTAGCACAGATAGCCCTCGAGTAGCTTTGTGCGAAATTCCAAAACAAACAAACAAACAATATAGTCATAACTTGTAAAAATACCGCGTGCATTTAAATTAACGGCAGTCAATGGGTTACGTATGAAGTTTAGCTGTAACAAACCACGGCAAAAAATACACACAAGTTACAGCGTTAATTTATCTCATTATCGAATATAGGTTTTACTTAATAAAGACTTAACTAATGTTAGGCCTAAGAGAAGTGGGCTGAAAGATTTCGGTGTCAGCGATCAGAATTATTTTTTGAATTATATTTCAAATAAGTACTGTTGTAATAAAAACCGCATGTGTTATGCGTGTTTCTTACAGTAAATAAAAACGTTAATATTTACATTGAATTACCAAAATATAAAACGGATTTATAAGAAACTAATACTCTCTAAAGAATTTCTCGCAAAGCCACTTGAGGGCTATCTGTGCTAGCCGTCCCTAACTTAGCAGTGTAAGACTAGAGGGAAGGCAGCTAGTCATTACCACCCACCGCCAACCCTTGGACCACTCTTTTATCAACGAATAGTGGGATTAACCGTCATATTATACACCCCCACCGTTGAAAGGGCGAGCATCTTTGGTGCGACGGAGATTCGAACCCGCCGCACTCAGATGAAGTAGTCGAGTTCCTTTACTGCCTGGCCATGTCGTGTCGAAGAGAAAGTTTGTTTGTTTGTTTTTGAATTTCGCGCAAAGCTACACGAGGGCTATCTGCGCTAGCCGTCCCTAATTTAGTAGTGTAAGACTAGAGGGAAGGCAGCTGGTCATCACCACCCACCGCCAACCCTTGGGCTACTCTTTTACTAACGAATAGTGGGATTGATAGAGAGATAGAAATAGAGTAGACATAATATTAAAGAACGACATTATACACAAACAGTTTCCGAGAAGAATACTGACTAATATTACGTCACACTCTTCCCAGAATTCTGTGTGAGTATATTTTAAAATACTAGAAGCGTAGCGGGGACGCGAGTAGAATTACTCCAACAAAATGTTCACTTCCATCAAAGGTGCAGAAATGTACCTTTCTTTCAAGTGGAGTGTAACATTAAAAACGAAAAAATTAGTATGCAAGTTATCGTAATATTTTTTCTCTAATGATACAACGATTTTAGTATTCATATAATAAAATAAGTTAGTTTCGTACAGCTATAATACCAGAGCTGTCAACCATTACGATTTTAGTGTGTACGTTACGACTATACGTTCATACAGACAAACATTATGACTTGTTGCAACTCCCAAATTATTATATATTATATAGACCAATACAATAAAGTGATAAATTGTATCCCCACGGCTTGAAAGAGGTGAAAAGAAAATTTCCAGTGAGATAAAAATTAATTTTGACAATAAATAAAAGACATAATCCAAATAGCTACTTGTGATAATCATGTTTGTGATTGAAATAATAAAAAATATTTGTATCTCCGACGTCTACCAATAGTTTGAGTGTGGTGCTTCTCCATATTGGGTACATGGGGGAATCCCTAGTTACGTCATCAGTGCTTGTCAGCCAATCAGCGCTCGCGTAGATGGGTATTTCTCGTTTTTTAAGCGGCATAGAAACACCAATGCAATCGTTCACAAGATGGAAAAAAAGAGGCCTCGTTCACCAGATTGTATTGTTTCTAGCAAATCTAAAAGGACTAAAACTGTGAATCAAAAATTTAGGAAAGATTATAGTGCAAAATATTCAGTCATTGCATCAAAACTCAGTGACCGTCATGCGTTTTGTACAGTTTGTCATATCGATTTTTCTGTGGCGCATGGCGGGATAAACTATTGTTCCAGACATACAAAATCAGCATCTTGCCAACAAAAAGCTGAGATGAAGACAAAAACGATGCAGATAACATTTATGAATCAGAATTCAAAATATAAAAAATAATTTCAAAATAATTTTTAAATTTATTTATTAAATACACAAAACACAGTCATGAATGAGCAATCTATAGCAGTAATAAATAATAATAGTTATAATAATAATATAATAATAAACAGCTTAGAGACATTGGTTAGGCCTAATAGCCAGAAATGATAAAGGGCTCTGTTTACCATCATTACGCTCTGTCACTTGAAATAGTTGGCATCTCTGTTATACATGACAAACATTCTCTGTACACTGAACGTATTTGATGTCCTTATTTTATGTTTACTGAAACACGTGCAGTCCGTTACGTCATAATTCAAACGTGGAACACACTGATCAGGTATTAGGAAATGAGAAGAGACACCGAACAGAGGTGGAACCCTACAGAAGGGTTTGATGTTGGTTGGTTAATTCGTTTGGCGTTTCATGGCGCAAAACAACTAGGCTATCTGCACCAGGAGTTTGGTGTAACAGTTACTCAGAAATTGATTAAAAAGCACATATTTGTTGAATTGTATCGGCTTTACACTTTATGTCGTGAATAACGTATATCTTCAAGTTGTCAAAAATTGTCATTTTTTCACTTTTTTATTGCTCAGGTTTATTAAAATATTTTCGATACTTCCTTAAGCATTGGAAAGAAAAATATTCTTGATGGAAGATAAAGGAATTCTGGGTTGTTATAAAAGTAATACGTTAAGTGAATTCTGGGTTGTTATAAAAGTAATACGTTAAGTGAATTCTGTGTTGTTATAAAAGTAATACGTTAGGTGAATTCTGCGTTGATATTAGTATTATATATGTGTTACGTGAATTCTGTGTTGTTAAGAAAGTAATACGTTAGGCAAATTCTGCGTTGTAATTAGAATAATATTTGTGTTACGTGAATTCTGTGTTGTTATGAAAGTAATACGTTAAGTAAATTCTGGGTTGTTATAAAAGTAATACGTTAAGTGAATTCTGGGTTGTTATAAAAGTAATACGTTAAGTGAATTCTGGGTTGTTTTAAAATTAATACGTTAAGTGAATTCTGGGTTGTTATAAAAGTAATACGTTACGTGAAGTTCGTGTTGTTGTAAAAGTATTACGTTAAGTGAATTCTGGATTGTGATGAAAGTAATACGTTAGGCAAATTCTGCGTTGTAATTATAACAATATTTGTGTTACGTGAATTCTGTGTTGTTATGAAAGTAATACATACGTTTGGTGAATTCTGTGTTATGAAAGCGACACGTTAGGTGAATTATATATTGTTATTAAAGTGATACTTATATTAAGCGAATTGCGCGTTTTTATTAAAGTAATACATAGGTAAGGTGAATTCTGTGTTGTTATTAAAGTGACACGTTACGTGAAGTGTAACAAGCTTTCTAAAACCAGTTAGTGAAAGATGAGATAACCCGTAGAGCTACACAAGACACCGAGGCCCGACATGCCCAAACGTGTTAAGACGTGCGACTCGTAATCTGAGGGTTGCAGGTTCGCATCCCGGTCGACCCAAACATGCTCGCCCTTTCACACGTTGGGGTATTATAATATGGCGGTTAATCCCACTATTCGTTGGTAAAAGAGTAGCTCAAGAGTTGGCTGTGGGTGGTGTTGACTAGTTGCCTTCCCTCTAGTCTTACACTTTTAAATTAGGGACGGTAGCACAGATAGCCCTCGAGTAGCTTTGTGCGAAATTAAAAAACAAACAAACAAACATAAGCTACCAGTACTAAATCTAGTACTAGTTTATTATGTAAATATTACATATCTATCTAAAGGTAGCCATCATTACTAAATCTAGTACTAGTTTATTATGTAAATATTACATATCTATCTAAAGGTAGCCATCATTACTAAATCTAGTACTAGTTTATTATGTAAATATTACATATCTATCTAAAGGTAGCCATCATTACTAAATCTAGTACTAGTTTATTATGTAAATTTTACATATTTATCTACAGCTTGATATTTTATAAAATGAAACTTCAACATCTCTTTTGACTGGTGGACTTGAGTGTTAGGAATGCGGTTTTATAATTATATTTCACTCACGTTTGGACAGCCTATACTTACATTGTATTCCTAGATGGTAAACCCACTCTTACGTTCTGTTTCAGTGTAATGAACCTGTATTTACACTTTATATCTATGTAATCAACTTACACGTACTTTTTGATCAACCAAAACTTACATTCTGTTTGTAAGTAGTTAACTTACACTTATATTCTACTTCTCTGTTATCAAAGTCGTTTTCTACGTACGACTATTGTAAGTTTCAGGTTTATTTTACGCTCTGCCTTGTGACTGGTTTGTTGTTTCAGTCTTTCTGTGGTAAAATCGGAGCTCGAGAGAATAAGAAACAACCTTATGATCTATAGTAGTAAATTATTCAATGTAAACAATTTACTCTAAACACAAGCCTAGTGTTACATGCTGTAAATAGTCATTACAGTCACAGTCATATTACAGTAAATTGTCATATGGTATATTTCTGTAGTTAATAGGAACAAGAATAATATATTAACCGTAATTATCAGTTAGATTTTATAAAAAAAAGTTTCCATCCGTATTTTAGAAATAATAATTAGATTTAAAGAGCCGTAAAAACAAAAACATATATCTTACTCGGTGGAAATTAATAATTTTAAACAAAGTTAACAAAAGTAATTATTGTTAAAAGTATCTGGCCATAAAGACGTGCTTTTATTTATCTCGAACTATAATTCAAACCTTTGATGCTATGTTTTCTGCTACAGTAGAAATTAGTAAGTAAATATTAGAAACTAAAGAAGGAGACTGTGAAATAAAACTTTACTGCAGTAATTAAAAATGTATTATCCACTGTAACCCAAAAAACAGTTTTCTCGCTACTCTGAAACTAATTACGTTTTTTATTGTTGTAAACGAACACTAACTCTGAGTTCTAGTTGCTGTCAAACGACTTAATCAATGTAAGAAAACCTTAATTAGGTAAACAAAAGCGTCCGATAACTTCTGTACAAAGGTAATAAGAGTTTAGCTAATGCAAAAGAAAGAAAATAGTCACTAAAATCAGATATCTATATCTTAAATACACGATATAAAAGTTTTTTTTTTCAAATGCTCATTATAGTTATAAATTGTTCAAATAGATATGTTCATCCATTTCCGAGAATTTCGTCATATATGTTTAACAAGCAGGATTTCTGTTTTAAAACATTTCGTTCATAGTTATATTTAAAACTTTCCATTATTAGTCAGTCTAACTTATTCTGTGTATGTAAGAAGTAAACCTTAATTATTGTCAACTTAAAACATTTCAATCTTATAGTGAATCATTCAGTCACTTCAAGGCCGAATAAAAACGTGATTTAAACACGTCTTGTTCCCACGTAACTACAGTTTATATTTTAACACGTCTTGTTTCTGTGTAACTACAGTTTATATTTAAACAAGTCTTGTTTCCGTGTAACTACAGTTTATATTTAAACACGTCTTGTTCTCGAGTAAATACAGTTTATATTTAAACTCGTATTGTTCCCGTGTAACTACAGTCTATATTTAAACACGTCTTGTTCTCGTGTAACTACAGTCTGTATTTAAACACGTCTTGTTCTCGTGTAACTGCAGTCTATATTTAAACACGTCTTGTTCTCATGTAACTACAGTCTATATTTAAACACGTCTTGTTCCCATGTAACTACAGTTTATATTTAAACACGTCTTGTTCCTGTGTAACTACAGTTTATATTTAAACACGTCTTGTTCCCATGTAACTACAGTCTATATTTAAACACGTCTTGTTTCCGTGTAACTACAGTCTATATTTAAACACGTCTTGTTCACATGTAACTACAGTTTATATTTAAGCACGTCTTGTTCCCATGTAACTACAGTTTATATTTAAGCACGTCTTGTTCCCATGTAACTACAGTCTATATTTAAACACGTCTTGTTCACATGTAACTACAGTCTATATTTAAACACGTCTTGTTCACATGTAACTACAGTTTATATTTAAGCACGTCTTGTTCCCATGTAGCTGCAGTCTATATTTAAACAGGTCTTGTTCCCATGTAACTAAAGTTTATATTTAAATATGTGTTAAACTACAGTCTATAATTGTATTGCTTTTTTCGCTAGTGTTACCAACGGAAGGTCCAAAAATTACACATAGACACGTGAAGTATCAGATAGGAGACACGGTCACAGTGAATTGTACATCAGCAAAGTCCAAACCCGCAGCTACGCTCAACTGGTATATAAATGACGAACCGGTGAGTTGTATGTTTGAGAAAGAAAAAAATAATGGATGTGAATTATTCATTACGTTGATGTTGTCTTAGTAAGTGACGAATTTTTATTCCGGGCTAGACATTATATAAGTAACACGTTTTTTGAATTATAAAAAGCGTGTTTATACTTAGACAATTATCATGTTTGAAAAAGTAGAAATTGTAGCTGAAAAATAGATTAGGGTTACATGACAACCAGTAGTTTAAAATGTTACTGAGAAATTTCGGTATGTATGATCAGTTGTGACGAAACCAACACAAATCTGGTTACGGAACGATAGGAAAACTGGTCAACTGAAGACGTGAGGTTCTACTACAGTGAAAGGAAATAGTGTTAGCGAATACAATGTTTAACAATACTTCTAACTGTGTTAAGGGTATGTTCTGTACTAAATATGACCCTTATTAAATAAGATATTTTTTTCCTTTTTCAACTACACGTAAAGAAGTGCTTTTGTTATGTTTTGGAGATATTGCATACACTGTTAGAAAGTCTGAAGTCTTTTGTATAGAAATATGCACTGCATATGATGGTAGTTATTTAAGTCGAGAGTTATGAACAAAGATATAGGGTTTCGCAGTGACAGCGCCACCTTACAATTAATGATCACATATACCTGCTATTGTCTTCAGGGATGCAATTTTTCTTAAATCGTCTGTTTGAAAATGGAGATTTTGATTTTCTGGTCAGTCTAACGTTAATACTACTATTATTAATATTATTGTCAGAGTAACTATAGACATACCTAAACAAGGACATTAAAATACTGTCATCATCTGTGGATTTAACAGATGTACATACCTTAACAAGGATCATAAAATACTGTCATCATCTGTGGATTTAACAGATGGACATACCTTAACAAGAACCATAAAATACTGTCATCATCTGTGGATTTAACAGATGTACATACCTTAACAAGAACCATAAAATACTGTCATCATCTGTGGATTTAACAGATGGACATGCCTTAACAAGGACTATAAAATACTGTCATCATCTGTGGATTTAACAGATGGACATGCCTTAACAAGGACTATAAAATACTGTCATCATCTGTGGATTTAACAGATGTACATACCTTAACAAGGACCATAAAATACTGTCATCATCTGTGGATTTAACAGATGGACATGCCTTAACAAGGACTATAAAATACTGTCATCATCTGTGGATTTAACAGATGTACATACCTTAACAAGGACCATAAAATACTGTCATCATCTGTGGATTTAACAGATGTACATACCTTAACAAGAACCATAAAATACTGTCATCATCTGTGGATTTAACAGATGTACATACCTTAACAAGGACCATAAAATACTGTCATCATCTGTGGATTTAACAGATGGACATGCCTTAACAAGGACTATAAAATACTGTCATCATCTGTGGATTTAACAGATGTACATACCTTAACAAGGACCATAAAATACTGTCATCATCTGTGGATTTAACAGATGGACATGCCTTAACAAGGACTATAAAATACTGTCATCATCCGTGGATTTAACAGATGGACATGCCTTAACAAGGACTATAAAATACTGTCATCATCTGTGGATTTAACAGATGTACATACCTTAACAAGGACTATAAAATACTGTCATCATCTGTGGAGTTAACAGATGGACATACCTTAACAAGGACCATAAAATACCGTCATCATCTGTGGATTTAATGGATGGACCTACCTAAAAACGAACAGTAAATTGTATAAGATTATGTTTACTGTTCAGGTATTCAGTAAACTGAGAATTATGGCTGGAGCTAAATAGTCGTCTGAATATATGTGGGCAGTCCTCCAATCAGTTGTTTCCGGGAAATGGAACATACATTATTTGCTAATTTGTTTCTAATTAAGCACAAGGGTCAATATTAGGCTATTTGTGCGCTGTCCACCACGAGCGACAAAAATCGGTTTATAGCGTCGTAACTCTAAAGAGATAAAGTAGGGAGAAGGTACCAGTCTGGATACTATACATACACCACGATTCGATCACGGGATTTACTATTAAAGAGAAAAGAATATTCTTCAGCCACAAAGCTGGCCAATTAAAAAAATGCACAATTAAAAACATTAAAATAGTCTGAGTTAATATTAAAATAAAATTAACACTTAATTGTGTATTTTTTTCTTAAAATAAATGTCCGATATAAATAGTATCAAAATTATTAGAACAAATATTTTATTACTATATTTCAATATTTGTATTTATTCCGAAAACTCAAAGTTGTCTTTCAATGTACAATAATCAACTGTGAAAGTCAACCAAAAGTACTAATATTGTTGGTCGTAATGTACGTACTTTACGTATTTTAGGTAAACCATGAGCAAAACAGAACATCTAACTTAACGTCCAATTTTTAAATATTGTTTTTCAGTTAAACTAATTATATTATTTTCACGTAAATAACTACTTTAATTTATTTTCTCTGATATCAGTTGGACCGTCTGCACTGGATGTGGTAGATGTAGTGTGGACATGTCATTACATATTCCATAGTTAGTTAAGCTGTGGTAATACAGCGATACAGTTGTCATCGTGTTTTGAGCCCTGATACGACTGTATCGGAACATCGTCAGATATGATGAAATTTATGTATTTTCGTGAGATTTGGCAAAATTTCAGTGAACGTCGAAAGTGTTTTTTACATGAAAAATTTATAATAAAGTATTTATACTAAAGTTTGTTGATTTAAATAAAGGAAGATGACGGCTGATGTTTTTATTTCTTTTATCAAAAACATTACATGCGAAGTAACACAACAGATAGGTATTGGTATTCATGCGAAGTAACACAACAGATTAACAAAACAGATAGGTATTGGTATTCATGCGAAGTAACACAACAGATTAACAAAACAGATATGTATTGGTATCCATGCGAAGTAACACAACAGATAGGTATTGGTATTCATGCGAAGTAACACAACAGATTAACACAACAGATATGTATTGGTATTCATGCGAAGTAACACAACAGATTAACAAAACAGATAGGTATTGGTATTCATGCGAAGTAACACAACAGATTAACAAAACAGATATGTATTGGTATCCATGCGAAGTAACACAACAGATAGGTATTGGTATTCATGCGCAGTAACACAACAGATTAAGAAAACAGATAAGTATTGGTATCCATGCGAAGTAACACAACAGATTAACAAAACAGATAAGTATTGGTATTCATGCGAGGTAACAAAACAGATACGTATTGGTATTCATGCGAAGCAACACAACAGATTAACAAAACAGATAGGTATTGGTATTCATGCGAAGCAACACAACAGATTAACAAAACAGATAAGTATTGGTATCCATGCGAAGTAACACAACAGATTAACAAAACAGATAAGTATTGGTATCCATGCGAAGTAACACAACAGATTAACAAAACAGATAAGTATTGGTATCCATGCGAAGTAACACAACAGATTAACAAAACAAATAGGTATTGGTATCCATGCGAAGTAACAAAACAGATACGTATTGGTATTCATGCGAAGTAACACAACAGATTAACAAAACAAATAGGTATTGGTATCCATGCGAAGTAACACAACAGATTAACAAAACAGATAGATATTGGTATTTTTATTATCTTGTCAGGTGCCATTTAGTTGAAAAAACCTGATAATTTGAAAAGAAAATCACTTTAATGTGTGAAATACTCGTTAGTAGCAAAGATAATAAATTACAGTCAAGACTGTCAAACTTTGTAACAAACCATTGTTAAAACCTCTGTATCCAATTTCGTATCGTATTGACTATTATTATAAGTTACTCACGCATACTTTTCATCCATCGGTTCTTACTATCATAATATAACTTAGAACATTTTATTGATTCAAAATATACTTTCAGCCTTTCAACAATATCCATCACGATGTGAAATGAGTAATTTATTTATCCAACTTACATGTGCCTATTTCTCAGTTTTACTTCGATTTTTAAAGCTATTTATTATTCTTAAAACTTTCAAACAGAATTATGTTTATTGAAAAGACAAAGTACGTGTCTAATTTTAGTTCTGGTAATACTGAAAGACAGACAGTTTTTTGTTTGTTTGTTTTTTGATTGCACAAAGCTACTCGAGGGCTATCTGTGCCAGCTGTTCCTATTTTAGCAGTGTAAGACCAGCGAGAAGGCAGCTAGTCGTCACCACCCACCGCCGACTCTTGGGCTACTCTTTTACCAACAAACAGTGGGATTGACCGTTACATTATAAAGGCCAACGGCTGAAAGGGCGAGCCTGTTTGGCACAAAGGATATTCGAACTTACGACTCTCAAATTACAAGTCGAATGTTCTAAGTGTCTGGCCGTGCCGGGGCCCTTTAATCAACAGAGACTCTAAATTGGGAAATCAACATATAATTTTTTAATGCTGTTGTCTATTCATTCTCTACTTTCACAATATATACTAACAACAACATTAAGTTATACTTTTGTTAAGTAAAATGACATAAAAGTCATTGTTGGAACATTGTGAACTAAACCTATTAATTTATATGATTTTTACCAACGATTATTTTACGAATATCCCACAAATCCATTTCATAAGTAACCTTAATTTTGATTGGTTCACTACGTTTGACTGTCTCGACTTTACTTTTCTGTCTCTTTGTTGGCCAATTTTTATTTTGCAAACTATATTTATTTCAGTTAGCTATGAAATTTGAGGTTAAGGTATACACTGTGGAATGGGGGCTGGTATTGAAACTGCTTATGATTTATATTAAGGGCTATACGCTACTTAATATATGTAATAAGTAAATTTTTTCTTCTTGTCACGCTTCTGTTTTGGCAATTCTCACAATGTACGTCGTCGCTAAGCATCAAAATTACTACTTGATATTATTATTACGCCAACTGTGAAGTTTATATTGAATGTGTAATATTTACTCTGATTTCTTAGAAAATTTTGTTTTCATTCTTTTTTTTACAATTCTTGTGATATAGCAATAAAATAGTTGAATATAGAAATGATTTAGATTTAAAACTAATACGTTTGCTTTCATGACAAGTTTTATGCGCTTGGGCTTAAAATATGTTATTGCACACTACGTCTTTACTTTAGGCATAATTACAGAACAATTAATAAGATAAGTTATTGTACACTACGTCTTTACTTTAGGCTTAATTACAGAACAAATAGTAAGGTAAGTTATTGTACACTACGTCTTTACTTTAGGCTTAATTACAGAACAAATACTAAGGTAAGTTATTGTACACTACGTCTTTACTTTAGGCTTAATTACAGAACAAATACTAAGGTAAGTTATTGTACACTACGTCTTTACTTTAGGCTTAATTACAGAACAAATACTAAGGTAAGTTATTGTACACTACATCTTTACTTTAGGCTTAATTACAAAACGGTTCATTCTTCAGGCTCTCTCATCGTTCCGTGACAAGTTGAATAACATTTTGTTTATATTTTCAATTGTTTAATGAACATCTACGTTTTTTACATTGAGTTGTAAACAAAAGATAACTGAAAGTTAACAAGGACTTGTATGGCCAAGTGTTAGGGTGCTTGACTTTTAATCGAAGGGTCGTGGGTTTGAATCCCCATCACATCGGCGCTATACGTAGCTTTGTTTTAAAACATGTTTTAATTCTTCACCATCTATGATAATAAATATATATATATATTACTGGAGTGATCTGTGTCTCAATTATACTACTGAGTTCGTGAAAGTGGAGTTTTTCATTACAGCTCTCAGAAAAAATATAATTGGTACCACAGGTGTGTTCAAATAAACTGTTTTGTTTCACCCATATCTAGTGGTTAGCACATGTAAATAACTGAGAAATGGTGCTACTAAACAGTTACAACTCTGAACTAGTGATATTCATCACCGTTTCGAACAGTCACTCCAAGTGATGGGTGACGTTAAATCGTTGTATTTCCTCTGGTCCAGAGTTCAAAATTAGTATCGAGTACGGACAGTCATGGAAGTTTCTGAATTTGCCGTTTAAACAATCTTTTACTTGGTACATAAACTGTTGACTTTGAAAAGGAGAAAACCTAAACGTTTCTGTAAATAAATTATATGTAATTTTTCACATTATTATTATCTAAAGAATTATAAGTTTGTTTACTATTATTCAATTTTCACACAATACTTACTCACACATTTTAATGCAAGTTTTTAATTAGTAATTTTTGCAAGAAACATTCATGATTTGTACTTCTTAACATCGTGTAACCTTTATAAAATATTTTTTGTTGGGCTATAATTCAGTCTCTCAACCTGTAATGTTAAAGTATTTTTGAAAAAAAAGACAGGTTTGAAAACATTAAATATAAGTTTGAAGAAACTCTGAACTTTTATAATTGTCCCCTCAAGTTTCTACTATTAGTTTATAGCAAGCACTTTCTTAGATTCCTTGTTATGACAGATAAGAGATTGGATTCTTCTCTGGCGGTCAGTTCTTGTTACATCTCAATCTCATGCTCAGTGAGTTTTTTTTTTTTTTAGCACCAATAGGACTGTGGCTTTTCGACGTACTAGGAACATGCTTACAGTAAACAAGACGACAACGTCTGTGTTTTATTTTTTCAATCTTTCTTGCCTTTACTGAAACTGGTTTTCATTACCTGATGTTGAAGTTTGGTTAAATAAATTACAGAAAATGACTTCTTCCCTATTTGCTTTCGTTCTATTAGACCATCAAACAACATGGACTGTGGTTATCAGAAATTGACCACTCAGAACTTCGGACAGATTACTAAACATAAACAATGTAAGCATTAAACTCTTATAACAAAATATTTTCTTATTTGGCCAGTGTCCAAAATTTCAAAGAAAAACAAACACACGTGGATACATATATAACTGTTTAACAGTAGAATTTAAAATAATTCGTGGTTTATAAATATTTTACCCCGATTTTTATTTTCCTGAGATATAGGTAGATGTAAAATAAAAAGTCGTCGGCCGTAATATTAATATGTAACCTGTTCACTTCCTATAACATTTACATCTAATGTTAACAAACAGTTAAAAAGATACTCTTGGATTTAAATTCGGGACATACAAACGTCATCATCACAAAACATAATTATATTTCACATAAAGTGTATGGTTTTAAATGTGAGATATTAGTTACTGAGTAAAGTGGTTCTTCATGTATGGTTTTAAATGTGAGATATTAGTTACCGAGTAAAGTGGTTCTTCATGTTTGGTTTTAAATGTGAGATATTAGTTACCGAGTAAAGTGGTTCTTCATGTATGGTTTTAAATGTGAGATATTAGTTACCGAGTAAAGTGGTTCTTCATGTTTGGTTTTAAATGTGAGATATTAGTTACCGAGTAAAGTGGTTCTTCATGTATGGTTTTAAATGTGAGATATTAGTTACCGAGTAAAGTGGTTCTTCATGTATGGTTTTAAATGTGAGATATTAGTTACCGAGTAAAGTGGTTCTTCATGTTTGGTTTTAAATGTGAGATATTAGTTACCGAGTAAAGTGGTTCTTCATGTATGGTTTTAAATGTGAGATATTAGTTACCGAGTAAAGTGGTTCTTCATGTATGGTTTTAAATGTGAGATATTAGTTACCGAGTAAAGTGGTTCTTCATGTTTCTTTATGAACTGATTAAACTGTTATGCACATCAAAGATAAAAAATGAATGTTAAAGCACTTAACTATAAATTTTGATGTGTACAGTTTTTCAACGTTTTCAGAATTTATCAATTATTGGTTCCTTCACTTTTCGTACGAGAGTATATAAAATAGTGACATCAAACAACTTTGATGAATGATGAATTAAAGTATACCTTTATTTCTCCCAAATTCTACCATTATGACTTCAGGACCAGTTATTGTTATCTTACAAACTCAATAATCCAGTGTACAGTACTGATGACTTCAGGACCAGTTATTGTTATCGTACAAACTCAATAATCCAGTGTACAATACTGATGACTTCAGGACCCGTTATTGTTATCTTACAAACTCAATATTAACCTTAAGTAATATTATGAGCTTTATAATAAACGTTTGTATGAACAACAGATATGTTGTTATATTGTATGAAGAGTCTTACAAACAGATATATTGTTATATTGTATGAAGAGTCTTACAAATAGATATGTTGTTATATTGTATGAAGAGTCTTACAAACAGATATGTTGTTATATTGTATGAAGAGTCTTACAAACAGATATGTTGTTATATTGTATGAAGAGTCTTACAAACAGATATGTTGTTATATTATATGAAGAGTCTTACAAACAGATATGTTGTTATATTGTATGAAGAGTCTTACAAACAGATATGTTGTTATATTATATGAAGAGTCTTACAAACTGATATGTTGTTATATTGTATGAAGAGTCTTACAAACAGATATGTTGTTATATTGTATGAAGAGTCTTACAAACAGATATGTTGTTATATTATATGAAGAGTCTTACAAACAGATATGTTGTTATATTGTATGAAGAGTCTTACAAACAGATATGTTGTTATGTTATATGAAGAGTCTTACAAACAGATATGTTGTTATGTTATATGAAGAGTCTTACAAACAGATATGTTGTTATGTTATATGAAGAGTCTTACAAACAGATATGTTGTTATGTTATATGAAGAGTCTTACAAACAGATATGTTGTTATGTTATATGAAGAGTCTTACAAACAGATATGTTGTTATATTGTATGAAGAGTCTTACAAACAGATATGTTGTTATATTGTATGAAGAGTCTTACAAACAGATATGTTGTTATATATAACTGCTAAATTGTTTTCATCTGTTTATACTCCGGTGATAATATATATGTTTACTAATTTAGGTTGGACCAGAGTATGAAACTGTTTATTCAACAATCCTTCACGACGATGGTCTAGAAGTTTCGTGTTTAAGTCTTCGATTGCTGATAACTCATGATCACTTCACCACTGGGAACATGAGACTAAAATGCGAGGCTAGCATCCCTCGCGTGCGATACACGATGAGTGACGAGACACTAGTTTTCAAGGACCAGCTTCAACACGTGTCAGGACTTCAGATCCGAGAAACTCTGAGTAAAAGTGAGTAGTGTCGCTACCACTCGGTGTCAAATTGAAGTAACTGAGTAGATGCACGTTCCTGTTTCGCTTTAGGCTGTGGATTGTGAATCGGAGTTAGATTATACGACAGTTCTGGTAATGGACTGATGTCTAAGCATAGTTTCGAAACGGGATTTTAATAAGAATTTTCATTATTATTGTCCATAGCTTTAATTATAAATTACACATACTAAACTAAATTACAGATTATAAACCCCAAAGGCTGTTCATAATTTTTTTATCTTCTGATTGGAGGAAACGCTGTCACCCAGCTCCGCCCATCACAACGGCATATGTGTCGGGCTCTTTCAACTGAATAATTGGATTCAGTGATTGGTGTATTCAGTAATATAATGTCTCGAACCTTGGATCCTTAGCCTATAACCTGGAATTTTAAACTACTAGAAATGGAAAAAATATATATAGAAAATGATATGGATATATTTCAGAGAAAATGTGGAAACCAGACATTTAAAACACGAACCCATGTCTATATAGTGTCACATGTCACCGTGACGAAATAGCTTTCCAATGAAATCTTGTATAAGATGTACTCCAAAGGTGGAGCTTACACCTCTAGACAGCATGAGGAATGGTAAGACATTTAATTTGAATTGAATTAGGCCTCATTCAAATGAAATACGGAAGTGACGCCAAACGACGGCGAAGTTTATTGTCGCGTATCGTAAGTGTGTCTTCACGGCGGAAGGACAGTCAGTGAGTTAAGGCTCACAATAGTAGAAAGGGCGGCCCATGGCTCCATTTAAAAGATTGATTTCTAAATCCGGCGTTTCAGTGTATCCTTAATATTTAATAAGAATTCTGAAAAATAACAATTACAATTAAAGGAAAACCATTGGAAAACATTTGCAGTTTTTTGTTTTGTTTCCGAACCGATAACTAAAGAAAATATATGAAATAAATAAATAGGCAAAGACAGTGAGTGTAGAGGACTATATTAAAAACGAAGGTCGAACCGTCGTTTGCTCCTCTACATAGCGCCGTCTCTACCCATACCATCCGGTTCAAAAAAAATTTCTCTACAAGTTGGTTTTCTCGTCATCACGAATTATTAGTATATGATTATTTGTCTAGTACAGCTACCAATATCTGGTTATTTGTCTAGTACAGCTACCAATACCTGGTTATTTGTCTAGTACAGCTACCAATACCTGGTTATTTGTCTAGTACAGCTACCAATATTTGGTTATTTGTCTATTACAGCCACCAATGCTTGGTTATTTGTCTATTACAGTCACCAATATTTTGTTATTTGTCTAGTACAGCTACCAATACCTGGTTATTCGTCTAGTACAGCTACCAATACCTGGTTATTTGTCTATTACAGCCACCAATATTTGGTTATTTGTCTAGTACAGCCATCAATATTTGGTTATTTGTCCAATACAGCTGCCAATACCTGGCTATTTGTCTAGTACAGATACCAATATTTGGTTATTTGTGTATTACAGCCATCAATATTTGGTTATTTGTCTATTACAGTCACCAATATTTTGTTATTTGTCTAGTACAGCTCCCAATACCTGGTTATTTGTCTAGTACAGCTACCAAAACCTGGTTATTTTCTAGTACAGCTACCAAAACCTGGTTATTTATGTTTTACAGCTACCAATATCTGAGTATTTGTCTAGTTCAGGTACAAATACCTGGTTATTTTTCTAGTACAGCTAACAAAACCCTGTTATTTGACTAGTACAGCCACCAATATTTGGTTATTTGTCCAGTACAGCCACCAATATTTGGTTATTTGTCCAGTACAGCTACCAATATTTGGTTATTTGTCCAGTACAGCCACCAATATTTGGTTATTTGTCCAGTACAGCCACCAATATTTGGTTATTTGTCCAGTACAGCTACCAATATTTGGTTATTTGTCCAGTACAGCTACCAATATTTGGTTATTTGTCCAGTACAGCCACCAATATTTGGTTGTTTGTCTATTAAAGCCACCAATATTTGGTTGTCTATTAGAGTCACCAATATTTTGTTATTTGACTAGTACAGCCACCAATATTTGGTTATTTGTCCAGTACAGCCACCAATATTTGGTTATTTGTCCAGTACAGCTACCAATATTTGGTTATTTGTCCAGTACAGCCACCAATATCTGAGTATTTGTCTAGTTCAGGTACAAATACCTGGTTATTTTTCTAGTACAGCTAACAAAACCCTGTTATTTGACTAGTACAGCCACCAATATTTGGTTATTTGTCCAGTACAGCCACCAATATTTGGTTATTTGTCCAGTACAGCTACCAATATTTGGTTATTTGTCCAGTACAGCCACCAATATTTGGTTATTTGTCCAGTACAGCTACCAATATTTGGTTATTTGTCCAGTACAGCCACCAATATTTGGTTATTTGTGCAGTACAGCTACCAATATTTGGTTATTTGTCTAGTACAGCTACCAATATTTGGTTATTTGTCCAGTACAGCCACCAATATTTGGTTGTTTGTCTATTACAGCCACCAATATTTGGTTATTTGTCTATTAAAGCCATCAATATTTGGTTGTCTATTAGAGTCACCAATATTTTGTTATTTGTCTAATACAGCTACCAATATTTGGTTATTTGTCCAGTACAGCTACCAATATTTGGTTATTTGTCCAGTACAGCCACCAATATTTGGTTATTTGTGCAGTACAGCTACCAATATTTGGTTATTTGTCTAGTACAGCTACCAATATTTGGTTATTTGTCCAGTACAGCCACCAATATTTGGTTGTTTGTCTATTACAGCCACCAATATTTGGTTATTTGTCTATTAAAGCCATCAATATTTGGTTGTCTATTAGAGTCACCAATATTTGGTTATTTGTCCAGTACAGCCACCAATATTTGGTTATTTGTCCAGTACAGCCACCAATATTTGGTTATTTGTCCAGTACAGCTACCAATATTTGGTTATTTGTCCAGTACAGCTACCAATATTTGGTTATTTGTCCAGTACAGCCACCAATATTTGGTTATTTGTCCAGTACAGCTACCAATATTTGGTTATTTGTCTAGTACAGCTACCAATATTTGGTTATTTGTCCAGTACAGCCACCAATATTTTGTTATTTGTCTAGTACAGCTACCAATATTTGGTTATTTGTCTAGTACGGGTACAAATACCTGGTTGTATGTCTAGTACAGCTACCAGTACCTGGTTATATATCTTTTAGAACTATCGGTCTTTTGAAAATCTCACTTCATGATTATAGTAATAAAGATATTGGCAGTTGGTGCAACTGAATAGCTAGCTTGCGCCCTCCTGTTTTTAGTTCATTTGACGTGTTATTAAATCTGTGGCTTTGGACTATACACTCAAAAGCCTTGTATAAAGAGGCTCATTGTTTTGTGTTTACATTTTGTCATGCATTAACAATGATATATATATGTCAAAAGAACATAAGAACAGTTGTATGTGTTACAAATGTTTCAGGTATTGTTTTCTTTTAGAGCAAAAGTATATTGGCTATCTGCAGTTTTCGCCATAAGGAATCGAACTACTGATTTTGGTTTTGTGTGTCCTTTGTTGATTACTATTATGAAGGTACCTGACGTTCCCTGTATGGGCATAACTGTTTTGGTAAGAAATGAAATATTTGTGAAACGCAAACTTGACTTCGTTTATTTTTCTCAATTTTATGTTTTATTACGTGATTTCATGAATTTAGATTTAGAGGCAATGTATGCGAAAAAAGATTACATTTATAGCTAACAACAGTGTAAACTTACTGCAATATACCGAAAATATCGAGTTACTGGATAATAGTGGATGTTTTTTCGGTTATTAAAAATCCATATGTCATCAGACCAATTGGGAGCAGCCTCTTAATAACGAGATGATATCAGACCAATAGGAAACAGCCTCTTAATAAGGAAGTGATATTAGACCAATAGAGAGTAGCCTTTTATTAAGGAGAACGAGTGATACGTTTGTTATTTGCTCATTGATTAATTTTATACAGGAAGATTGAAAGATGAGAAACAACGTGAACTCTACCCAGTATCAGCTAATATTCACTTTTGAAGATAAATGTTTTTAAAAATGTAATATATATTTCTTTTAAAAAAACAGATAATGGCTTAGCTAATATTTTGGATTTATAGTCTAACTCAATACATATGTGGTATTATTTATAAATAAAGACTTTATATTGTAAAAAATGTTTTTGTAAAAAGTCTTCCTTGGATGTATTTTGTTTACTAGATGCGTCTTGCGAAACGTGTATTAGGTGAATATAGTTTTACGGTAAACAAGTTAACTGAAGTGTATTGTGTACAGTTACGTATAAGTTAACTGAAGAGTGTTGTGTACAGTTACGTATATCACAGTTACAGTATTTTCTCTTTTTGTTTTGGCAGTTCGAGACACCGCTGCGATTGTGGCGACTCCTGTTCGGTGGATACACTTTTTTCTTTCTTTACTAACCACAGTGTATAATTGCTTCTTTGTGTGTATGAGAAATTAACACATTAAAATGAAGTAAATAATATGGTATTATAATTTAAAGTGGCTTTGATGACAAAAGGATAAATGTGGTATTCCAGCATGGTTTACATTTAACTTCAGACAAACATCGCAGCCATGTTTTCTTTACGGTTTATCACTCCTTCTCTGTTGAAGATATCTGCGTGGAGTTATATGTGAACATAGATATTGTTTTTCTGCTTTCCATAGCTTTAATTTAAATAATGAATATCAAATATTAAGTATATCAAGGTTAATATAAGGATATTAACCTTCTGACCTATGGCTATACCCCAGGATACGGTAAAGTAAAATATAACAATGAATCATCGTCTTGTGGCAGGATTTCAAAGCTTTTTCCGACAACGCATTCACTGTGATTAGCCATGGAAGACGAATTGCGAAAGAATATTTATTGTAAAGTCCACCAACAGTTATAAGTGACATTTTCGTTGGATGGAGGGTAAAGCAAGACTTAGATAAGTATGAATAGTCCTTTTTAGTTTGACAATAGTTTTCTGGACAAAAAATATGGACAATTGTGTTTCGCAAAACTCAACTGTTTTGCTTAAAATAGTGTTGGAAGTGATGCACTAAAACTCCGAACGTAAAGTTTGAACCATGTTTTTGTTTGTATGGACAAATGTTTGAGTGTATTTTGTACAAGTTTCATTGGTCAAATAATAGACTAGATTATGTGACTCAAATTAATCTGAGCCTGCTTACAAGATTTAAACTATTAAGGTTTAAATAACTTAGTTTTAATAATTGCTTAAACCATGATGTAGAAACACCAGATTTAGTGGATTAATTGATGAAGGAATGAAATTTGAATGTTTTTTTTTACCCTAATTTATTTAATTAAAAGATAAAAACTTTAAATTGGTTGTAAGATAGAGTAATACTTGTTGTAAGCTATTGGGATGTTTTCGTTTCAACTAAAATAATTAAAACTCATTTTGTGATTTGGACGAATATTTATTAGTACAATATATGACAGTGAAAACAATGTAAACTAGAAGAGAAGTAGACACACACAATAAGATATAAATAACTATAATTTCTAATCACACTACAGCTGTATACGTAGAGGCGATTTAGTATAGCTAATTCAAAAATGTTTTTCTTGCGTATCTATGACACCCAACTTTTTCGTTTCTTGATGTATTTGTACTGAAACCTCTAACAGTTATATTTCACGTGGAGCTGGCTGTAAAGGGTGTGTGAATACACGTGTATTTATCTATCTATGTATATCTGCATTTTTATATCATCATGTTTTTATGTCTATTAAATTTATCATTTCAGAGAATATAAAAATTATACATATATATATTATTTTATTTTTATTAAAATAATTTTGATTAATTTGTCACTTTAGCTTAATACTAGATGTGTATAAATGTAATATTAGCTGACGGCATTATAATGTCTGTTCTGGTTTCCAATATGTTTTTTGTAGGTATGGGTTAATTTTCATTTATTTTAGAAACGTGTAATAAATTTTACAAATATTGATGTAGTGGAGTAAGAACAGACGATGCTGTTCCTATGATCTGTGAAATATCTTTATCAACTCTGGACATATTGAACTGTGAAGCCCTTTATAAGCGTACCTTATGAGTGAAAACAAAACGAAAGTTGCAAAATAATAACCAACCTCAGCCAGGTTTGTTTGAATAAATGTTCATTGTATATCTTCTAACTGTGCAGAAACATATGTTATACAAGGAGTGTAAAATTAAAAATATAATACTTTTAGTTGTATCAAATTAAACGAGAAATTCAGATTATTTGAAATTAGCAGACAGATTTTAGGTCAAAAAATTCTTTAACAAACAAAGTCAACGTGTTCTACGCGTAAGTTTACAAATATGTCTGGGTACGTAACTCTATGATTCGGTTTCTCGTAGTTTAACTTAGTTTCATATATATTTAAGGATAGGTTTACCAAGTTTAAACTTAAATAGTCAATCGTCTTAATGTGTTTTATTTGTTTATAAATTTTGTGGTAAATTCACAATGTTAACATTTCTTTTGTTGGTCAATAAATTTATAGCTAAGTTTGTTAAGTCATCTGAAGTCCATATACTTTGTAAAGGCAGCATATGAACCACTAAAAGTAAAGGTCTGTTTGATAATTTCAGTCTGTAAATATTCCAATATTTCTTCTATTCATATTCTTAATACAAAAAAAATATTGTCTTCTCTATGGCTGAGGTGAATTTTTGATAAAATTAAGTGAAATAAACTGCAAGTTGAGAAGAAGCTTGCAAAGTGATGTTACTTTTTGTGGAAGTTATTTGAATCCTGTTTAAGAATGAAGCACAATAAACAGATAAATACAAGTATATTAGTTGCTTTATCTACGTATGTGGTTACCAATCCAGATTTGATAGTTTTTATTACATGTGCTTCAGTCTTTAACTCATATTATAGTTACAAGTCTATTTCTGACACGTGCAAATGTTTGAAACCGATTATGAATGAAATAGATGTTGGATATTGCCCCGAAATGTTAGTTTATTAAAACCGTGAGCTTTATACGGACATCTTTAGGCTTTTGTTTGTTGGTTTAAAGAATTATTCGTATTTCTTGAGAACGTTCGCAAAATATACTCTCTCAGTGGCATATTTTTACAGTCATGTTTCTCTCTGTTTATTACGTGTGTTTATGTTGGTGTCATAATTGTTATACGTGCAATACTCATCTTGTATAGTGCTTATTGAAGAGTGATTATGTCTTTCTTAAGCCTAAGAATAAAAACATTTTCATTCTCAATTCTAGTATGGACTCATATTCGACAACTACTCGATAATGTTTACACAAATATCTTTTACTATTAGGAGTGAAATTAATAATAATAAAGTTCTTAAAAACAGCTACGTGTGATCTTATAGATTTAATATTAAAATTAAAGAAAAATAGATCGTGAACTTTGCGATGGAAGAGTGTATGTGTATGGTTTATTTATTCACTTATTTGTGTTAAAATTAATGTGTAGTGTTAGCTAAGAATCAGTAATGTTCTTGTCACCTGTGAAAATTCTAGTTTTGATGGAATGCAAAGAACTATTGTAGTGTTTTCTTTCAGGAAAAAAAAATCCGACAAAAATATTTTTCTTTGGGAAACCTTTTCAAAAAAATGGTTACCATGAAAATGCCATGCTGATATTTTGGGCATTAAACTGAGACTTGTTTTACGTCAGATATCATATCCAAAATAGTACAAATTTCTTTTATGTGCTTTTTCATAATTGAAGCTTAAACAGACCCAGAAAAAATCGTTCAAGGAACGTTAGATAGAACTTGGAGCACTTGAAAAGTCCGCATCTCTTTGTCAATAGATCCATTACTTATAGAAGCAGCTATGAGACTGTTAGCTGATAACCGTGGCAACATTCTTGAGGTCTGACAAACAGGCCAGAAGATACATGAAGTCTTAAATAACCAAAGGATGAATGAAAAGACTGAGTAGATAAAATAAGACAACAAGTTTTGGCCAAGAAAAAGGCAATCGAAATTTGAGACGAAGTAGCACACGTCTTCAGAATAGTTGTAACATTGTGTTGTTTATGTGAATGGATGTTCAGGTCAAACTATTGAAAATGATGGTGTCATGAAGAAGTCCGAAAGTATCAACAATATTTTAAATTAATAATGATGTTATTGGATAAAAGCTTAAGGTTGGGACAATGAATTCTGTGTGGATAATATGTGTGCTTTGTTTTACTGCATTCTCTAATGAATTCTGTGTGGATAATATGTTTGTTTGATGGTTGTGCTTTGTTTTACTGCATTCTCTAGCTTAAGGTTGGGACAATGAATTCTGTGTGGATAATATGTTTGTTTGATGGTTGTGCTTTGTTTTACTGCATTCTCTAGCTTAAGGTTGGGACAATGAATTCTGTGTGGATAATATGTGTGTTTGATGGTTGTGATTTGTTTTTTTGCATTCTCTAGCTTACGGCTGGGACAATGAATTCTGTGTATGACACATACGTGTATGTTGTGGTACATTACAGAACGTATTGGATGGGAACCGCCAATCATCTTGCTTATGATGATTTCTGGGAATGAGCAACGACCAATGGTCCTGAGAAACAAAACACTGTTGACTGGAGCAATCACTATTTTTGGCATTGTCATTTGAGGAAAGTTTTCTTTTCTCACGGTCAAATGCAACAAAGAAAATCTCATGAATATACTGATATAAGAAAAACTGGGTTTGAGGTGGAGCATGCTGGTAGTGAAAATTTTAAACTCAGAGTGGAAAGTTTCAATAAAACTTACTCAACGATAAAAACGTTTCGACGTCATTTACTGGTACAGTTAAAAGTAAAAGAAATACCTACTCTAACAACGTTAAATGTATATACGTGTCTTAAACGTTACAAAATTAAATTGTGGCGCATTTCGAAACGTTTATCATGTATTCTTATTTTTATTCATGAAGTGGTGAAAAAGTCACGACCTGTGACCGTCATTGAAACGTTACAGAGGATCAACATCTGTTATTACACCAATCAAACTGACGTGTTGGTAAAGACAAGGCTTAACAAAGTGTTCTGCTGACGTGTTGGTAAAGACAAGGCTAAACAAAGTGTTCTGCTGACGTGTTGGTAAAGACAAGGCTAAACTAACTGTTCTGTTGACGTGTTGGTAAAGACAAGGCTAAACTAACTGTTCTGCTGACGTGTTGGTAAAGACAAGGCTAAACAAACTGTTCTGCTGACGTGGTAAAGACAAGGCTTAACAAAGTGTTCTGCTGACGTGTTGGTAAAGACAAGGCTAAACGAAATGTTCTGTTGACGTGTTGGTAAAGACAAGGCTAAACTAACTGTTCTGCTGACGTGTTGGTAAAGACAAGGCTAAACAAACTGTTCTGCTGACGTGGTAAAGACAAGGCTTAACAAAGTGTTCTGCTGACGTGTTGGTAAAGACAAGGCTAAACGAAATGTTCTGTTGACGTGTTGATAAAGACAAGGCTAAACTAACTGTTCTGCTGACGTGTTGGTAAAGACAAGGCTGAACAAACTGTTCTGTTGATGTGTTGGTAAACACAAAGCTAAACAAACTGTTCTGTTGACGTGTTGGTAAAGACAAGGCTAAACTAACTGTTCTGTGGACTTGTTGGTATAAACAAGGTTAAGCAAACTGTTCTGCTGACTGGTGGTAGAGACAAGGCTGAACAAACCGTTCAGTTGACGTGTTGGTAAAGACAAGGCTGAACAAACCGTTCTGTTGACGTGTTGGTAAAGACAAGGCTTAACAAACTGTTCTGTTGACGTGTTGGTAAAGACAAGTCTGAACAAACTGTTCTGTTGACGTGTTGGTAAAGACAATGCTGAACAAACTGTTTTGTTGACATGTTGGTAAAGAAAAGGCTAAACAAGCTGTTCTGTTGACGTGTTGGTAAAGACAAGGTTGAACAAATTGTTCTGTTGACGTGTTAGTAAAGACAAGGCTAAAGAAACTGTTCTGTTGACGTGTTGGTAAAGACAAGGCTAAACTAACTGTTCTGCTGACGTGTTGGTAAAGATAAGGCTAAACAAACTGTTCTGTTGACGTGTTGGTAAAAACAAAACTGAACAAACTGTTCTGCTGACGTGTTGGTAAAGACAAGGCTAAAGAAACTATTCCGTTGACGTGTTGGTAAAGACAAGGCTAAACTAACTGTTCTGTTGACGTGTTGGTAAAGATGAGGCTAAATTAACTACTTTGCTGACGTGTTGGTAAAGACAAGGCTAAACTAACTGTTCTGTTGACGTGTTGGTAAAGACAAGGCTAAACTAACTGTTCTGTTGACGTGTTGGTAAAGACAAGGCTAAACTAACTGTTCTGTTGACGTGTTGGTAAAGATAAGGCTAAATTAACTATTTTGCTGACGTGTTGGTATAGACAAGGCTAAACAAACTGTTCTGCTGACGTGGTAAAGACAAGGCTTAACAAAGTGTTCTGCTCACGTGTTGGTAAAGACAAGGCTAAACAAACTGTTCTGTTGACGTGTTGGTAAAGACAAAACTAAACAAACTGTTCTGCTGACGTGTTGGTAAAGACAAGGCTAAAGAAACTGTTCTGTTGACGTGTTGGTAAAGACAAGGCTAAACAAACTATTCTTTTGATGTGTTGGTAAAGACAAGGCTAAACAAACTGTTATGTTGACGTGTTGGTAAAGACAAAGCTAAACTAACTGTTCTGTTGACGTGTTGGTAAAGATAAGACTAAACTAACTATATTGCTGACGTGTTGGTATAGAAAAGGCTAAAGAAACTGTTGTGCTGACGTGTTGGTAAAGACAAGGCTGAACAAACTGTTCTGCTGATGTGTTGGTAAAGACAAGGCTAAACAAACTGTTCTGTTGACGTGTTGGTAAAGACAAGGCTAAACAAACTGTTCTGCTGACGTGTTGTTAAAGACAAGGCTAAACAAACTGTTCTGTTGACGTGTTGGTAAAGATAAGGCTAAATTAACTATTTTGCTGACGTGTTGGTAAAGACAAGGCTAAACTAACTGTTCTGTTGACGTGTTGGTAAAGATAAGGCTAAATTAACTATTTTGCTGACGTGTTGGTATAGACAAGGCTAAACAAACTGTTCTGTTGACGTGTTGGTAAAGACCATACTCAACTAACTATTTTGCTGACGTGTGGGTAAAGACAAGGCTAAACTAACTGTTCTGCTGACGTCTTGGTAAAGACAAGGCTAAACAAACTGTTCTGTTGACGTGTTGGTAAAGACAAAACTAAACAAACTGTTCTGCTGACGTGTTGGTAAAGACAAGGCTAAAGAAACTGTTCTGTTGACGTGTTGGTAAAGACAAGGCTAAACAAACTATTCTGTTGATGTGTTGGTAAAGACCAGGCTAAACAAACTGTTATGTTGACGTGTTGGTAAAGACAAAGCTAAACTAACTGTTCTGTTGACGTGTTGGTAAAGATAAGACTAAACTAACTATATTGTTGACGAGTTGGTAAAGACAAAACTAAACAAACTGTTTTGCTGACGTGTTAGTAAAGACAAGGCTAAAGAAACTGTTCCGTTGACGTGTTGGTGAAGACAAGGCTAAACAAACTGTTCTGTTGATGTGTTGGTAAAGACAAACCTAAACAAACTGTTCTGTTGACGTGTTGGTAAAGACAAAGCTAAACTAACTGTTCTGTTGACGTGTTGGTAAAGACAAGGCTAAACTAACTGTTCTGTTGACGTGTTGGTAAAGAAAAGGCTTAACAAAGTTTTCTGCTGACGTGTTGGTAAAGACAAGGCAAAACTAATTGTTCTGTTGACGTGTTGGTGAAGATAAGGCTAAATTAACTTTTCTTTTGACATGTTGGTAAAGACAAGGCTAAACAAACTGTTATGTTGACGTGTTGGTAAAGACAAGGCTAAACAAACTTTTCTTTTGACATGTTGGTAAAGACAAGGCTAAACAAACTTTTCTTTTGACATGTTGGTAAAGACAAGGCTAAAGAAACTGTTATGTTGACGTGTTGGTAAAGACAAAGCTAAACTAACTGTTCTATTGACGTGTTGGTAAAGATAAGACTAAACTAACTATATTGCTGACGTGTTGGTATAGAAAAGGCTAAAGAAACTGTTGTGCTGACGTGTTGGTAAAGACAAGGCTAAACAAACTGTTCTTCTGACGTGTTGTTAAAGACAAGGCTAAACAAACTGTTCTGCTGACGTGTTGGTAAAGACAAGGCAAAACTAACTGTTCTGTTGACCTATTGGTGAAGATAAGGCTAAATTAACTATTTTGCTGACGTGTTGGTATAGACCAGGCTAAACAAACTGTTCTCCTGACATTTTAGTAAAGACAAAACTAAACAAACTGTTTTTCTGATGTGTTGGTAAAGACAAGGCTAAA
The DNA here is from genome assembly GCA_011833715.1 of Carcinoscorpius rotundicauda. Taxonomy (NCBI): domain Eukaryota; kingdom Metazoa; phylum Arthropoda; class Merostomata; order Xiphosura; family Limulidae; genus Carcinoscorpius; species Carcinoscorpius rotundicauda. The sequence continues at coordinate 4,855,639 of CM022399.1, read as the reverse complement.
GAAACTGTTCCGTTGACGTGTTGGTGAAGACAAAGCTAAACTAACTGTTCTATTGACGTGTTGGTAAAGATAAGACTAAACTAACTTTATTGCTGACGTGTTGGTATAGAAAAGGCTAAAGAAACTGTTGTGCTGACGTGTTGGTAAAGACAAGGCTAAACAAACTGTTCTGTTGACGTGTTGGTAAAGACAAAACTAAACAAACTGTTCTGTTGACGTGTTGGTAAAGACAAGGCTAAACTAACTGTTCTGCTGACGTGTTGGTAAAGACAAGGCTAAACAAACTGTTCTGCTGACGTGGTAAAGACAAGGCTTAACAAAGTGTTCTGCTGACGTGTTGGTAAAGACAAGGCTAAACGAAATGTTCTGTTGACGTGTTGATAAAGACAAGGCTAAACTAACTGTTCTGCTGACGTGTTGGTAAAGACAAGGCTGAACAAACTGTTCTGTTGATGTGTTGGTAAACACAAAGCTAAACAAACTGTTCTGTTGACGTGTTGGTAAAGACAAGGCTAAACTAACTGTTCTGTGGACTTGTTGGTATAAACAAGGTTAAGCAAACTGTTCTGCTGACTGGTGGTAGAGACAAGGCTGAACAAACCGTTCAGTTGACGTGTTGGTAAAGACAAGGCTGAACAAACCGTTCTGTTGACGTGTTGGTAAAGACAAGGCTTAACAAACTGTTCTGTTGACGTGTTGGTAAAGACAAGTCTGAACAAACTGTTCTGTTGACGTGTTGGTAAAGACAATGCTGAACAAACTGTTTTGTTGACATGTTGGTAAAGAAAAGGCTAAACAAGCTGTTCTGTTGACGTGTTGGTAGAGACAAGGTTGAACAAATTGTTCTGTTGACGTGTTAGTAAAGACAAGGCTAAAGAAACTGTTCTGTTGACGTGTTGGTAAAGACAAGGCTAAACTAACTGTTCTGCTGACGTGTTGGTAAAGATAAGGCTAAACAAACTTCTGTTGACGTGTTGGTAAAAACAAAACTGAACAAACTGTTCTGCTGAGGTGTTGGTAAAGACAAGGCTAAAGAAACTATTCCGTTGACGTGTTGGTAAAAACAAGGCTAAACTAACTGTTCTGTTGACGTGTTTATTAAAGATGAGGCTATATTAACTACTTTGCTGACGTGTTGGTAAAGACAAGGCTAAACTAACTGTTCTGTTGACGTGTTGGTAAAGATAAGACTAAACTAACTATATTGCTGACGTGTTGGTATAGAAAAGGCTAAAGAAACTGTTGTGCTGACGTGTTGGTAAAGACAAGGCTAAACAAACTGTTCTTCTGACGTGTTGTTCAAGACAAGGCTAAACAAACTGTTCTGCTGACGTGTTGGTAAAGACAAGGCAAAACTAACTGTTCTGTTGACCTATTGGTGAAGATAAGGCTAAATTAACTATTTTGCTGACGTGTTGGTATAGACCAGGCTAAACAAACTGTTCTCCTGACATTTTGGTAAAGACAAAACTAAACAAACTGTTTTTCTGATGTGTTGGTAAAGACAAGGCTAAAGAAACTGTTCCGTTGACGTGTTGGTGAAGACAAAGCTAAACTAACTGTTCTATTGACGTGTTGGTAAAGATAAGACTAAACTAACTTTATTGCTGACGTGTTGGTATAGAAAAGGCTAAAGAAACTGTTGTGCTGACGTGTTGGTAAAGACAAGGCTAAACAAACTGTTCTGTTGACGTGTTGGTAAAGACAAAACTAAACAAACTGTTCTGTTGACGTGTTGGTAAAGACAAGGCTAAACTAACTGTTCTGCTGACGTGTTGGTAAAGACAAGGCTAAACAAACTGTTCTGCTGACGTGGTAAAGACAAGGCTTAACAAAGTGTTCTGCTGACGTGTTGGTAAAGACAAGGCTAAACGAAATGTTCTGTTGACGTGTTGATAAAGACAAGGCTAAACTAACTGTTCTGCTGACGTGTTGGTAAAGACAAGGCTGAACAAACTGTTCTGTTGATGTGTTGGTAAACACAAAGCTAAACAAACTGTTCTGTTGACGTGTTGGTAAAGACAAGGCTAAACTAACTGTTCTGTGGACTTGTTGGTATAAACAAGGTTAAGCAAACTGTTCTGCTGACTGGTGGTAGAGACAAGGCTGAACAAACCGTTCAGTTGACGTGTTGGTAAAGACAAGGCTGAACAAACCGTTCTGTTGACGTGTTGGTAAAGACAAGGCTTAACAAACTGTTCTGTTGACGTGTTGGTAAAGACAAGTCTGAACAAACTGTTCTGTTGACGTGTTGGTAAAGACAATGCTGAACAAACTGTTTTGTTGACATGTTGGTAAAGAAAAGGCTAAACAAGCTGTTCTGTTGACGTGTTGGTAGAGACAAGGTTGAACAAATTGTTCTGTTGACGTGTTAGTAAAGACAAGGCTAAAGAAACTGTTCTGTTGACGTGTTGGTAAAGACAAGGCTAAACTAACTGTTCTGCTGACGTGTTGGTAAAGATAAGGCTAAACAAACTTCTGTTGACGTGTTGGTAAAAACAAAACTGAACAAACTGTTCTGCTGACGTGTTGGTAAAGACAAGGCTAAAGAAACTATTCCGTTGACGTGTTGGTAAAAACAAGGCTAAACTAACTGTTCTGTTGACGTGTTTATTAAAGATGAGGCTATATTAACTACTTTGCTGACGTGTTGGTAAAGACAAGGCTAAACTAACTGTTCTGTTGACGTGTTGGAAAAGAAGACAAGGCTAAACTAACTGTTCTGTTGACGTGTTGGTAAAGACAAGGCTAAACTAACTGTTCTGTTGACGTGTTGGTAAAGATAAGGCTAAATTAACTATTTTGCTGACGTGTTGGTATAGACAAGGCTAAACAAACTGTTCTGCTGACGTGGTAAAGACAAGGCTTAACAAAGTGTTCTGCTCACGTGTTGGTAAAGACAAGGCTAAACAAACTGTTCTGTTGACGTGTTGGTAAAGACAAAACTAAACAAACTGTTCTGCTGACGTGTTGGTAAAGACAAGGCTAAAGAAACTGTTCTGTTGACATGTTGGTAAAGACAAGGCTAAACAAACTATTCTGTTGATGTGTTGGTAAAGACAAGGCTAAACAAACTGTTATGTTGACGTGTTGGTAAATACAAAGCTAAACTAACTGTTCTGTTGACGTGTTGGTAAAGATAAGACTAAACTAACTATATTGCTGACGTGTTGGTATAGAAAAGGCTAAAGAAACTGTTGTGCTGACGTGTTGGTAAAGACAAGGCTCAACAAACGGATCTGCTGATGTGTTGGTAAAGACAAGGCTAAACAAACTGTTCTGTTGACGTGTTGGTAAAGACAAGGCTAAACAAACTGTTCTGCTGACGTGTTGTTAAAGACAAGGCTAAACAAACTGTTCTGTTGACGTGTTGGTAAAGATAAGGCTAAATTAACTATTTTGCTGACGTGTTGGTAAAGACAAGGCTAAACTAACTGTTCTGTTGACGTGTTGGTAAAGATAAGGCTAAATTAACTATTTTGCTGACGTGTTGGTATAGACAAGGCTAAACAAACTGTTCTGTTGACGTGTTGGTAAAGACCATACTCAACTAACTATTTTGCTGACGTGTGGGTAAAGACAAGGCTAAACTAACTGTTCTGCTGACGTCTTGGTAAAGACAAGGCTAAACAAACTGTTCTGTTGACGTGTTGGTAAAGACAAAACTAAACAAACTGTTCTGCTGACTGGTGGTAGAGACAAGGCTGAACAAACCGTTCAGTTGACGTGTTGGTAAAGACAAGGCTGAACAAACCGTTCTGTTGACGTGTTGGTAAAGACAAGGCTTAACAAACTGTTCTGTTGACGTGTTGGTAAAGACAAGTCTGAACAAACTGTTCTGTTGACGTGTTGGTAAAGACAATGCTGAACAAACTGTTTTGTTGACATGTTGGTAAAGAAAAGGCTAAACAAGCTGTTCTGTTGACGTGTTGGTAGAGACAAGGTTGAACAAATTGTTCTGTTGACGTGTTAGTAAAGACAAGGCTAAAGAAACTGTTCTGTTGACGTGTTGGTAAAGACAAGGCTAAACTAACTGTTCTGCTGACGTGTTGGTAAAGATAAGGCTAAACAAACTTCTGTTGACGTGTTGGTAAAAACAAAACTGAACAAACTGTTCTGCTGACGTGTTGGTAAAGACAAGGCTAAAGAAACTATTCCGTTGACGTGTTGGTAAAACAAGGCTAAACTAACTGTTCTGTTGACGTGTTTATTAAAGAAGAGGCTATATTAACTACTTTGCTGACGTGTTGGTAAAGACAAGGCTAAACTAACTGTTCTGTTGACGTGTTGGTAAAGATAAGACTAAACTAACTATATTGCTGACGTGTTGGTATAGAAAAGGCTAAAGAAACTGTTGTGCTGACGTGTTGGTAAAGACAAGGCTAAACAAACTGTTCTTCTGACGTGTTGTTAAAGACAAGGCTAAACAAACTGTTCTGCTGACGTGTTGGTAAAGACAAGGCAAAACTAACTGTTCTGTTGACCTATTGGTGAAGATAAGGCTAAATTAACTATTTTGCTGACGTGTTGGTATAGACCAGGCTAAACAAACTGTTCTCCTGACATTTTGGTAAAGACAAAACTAAACAAACTGTTTTTCTGATGTGTTGGTAAAGACAAGGCTAAAGAAACTGTTCCGTTGACGTGTTGGTGAAGACAAAGCTAAACTAACTGTTCTATTGACCTTTTGGTAAAGATAAGACTAAACTAACTTTATTGCTGACGTGTTGGTATAGAAAAGGCTAAAGAAACTGTTGTGCTGACGTGTTGGTAAAGACAAGGCTAAACAAACTGTTCTGTTGACGTGTTGGTAAAGACAAAACTAAACAAACTGTTCTGTTGACGTGTTGGTAAAGACAAGGCTAAACAAACTGTTCTGCTGACGTGGTAAAGACAAGGCTTAACAAAGTGTTCTGCTGACGTGTTGGTAAAGACAAGGCTAAACGAAATGTTCTGTTGACGTGTTGATAAAGACAAGGCTAAACTAACTGTTCTGCTGACGTGTTGGTAAAGACAAGGCTGAACAAACTGTTCTGTTGATGTGTTGGTAAACACAAAGCTAAACAAACTGTTCTGTTGACGTGTTGGTAAAGACAAGGCTAAACTAACTGTTCTGTGGACTTGTTGGTATAAACAAGGTTAAGCAAACTGTTCTGCTGACTGGTGGTAGAGACAAGGCTGAACAAACCGTTCAGTTGACGTGTTGGTAAAGACAAGGCTGAACAAACCGTTCTGTTGACGTGTTGGTAAAGACAAGGCTTAACAAACTGTTCTGTTGACGTGTTGGTAAAGACAAGTCTGAACAAACTGTTCTGTTGACGTGTTGGTAAAGACAATGCTGAACAAACTGTTTTGTTGACATGTTGGTAAAGAAAAGGCTAAACAAGCTGTTCTGTTGACGTGTTGGTAGAGACAAGGTTGAACAAATTGTTCTGTTGACGTGTTAGTAAAGACAAGGCTAAAGAAACTGTTCTGTTGACGTGTTGGTAAAGACAAGGCTAAACTAACTGTTCTGCTGACGTGTTGGTAAAGATAAGGCTAAACAAACTTCTGTTGACGTGTTGGTAAAAACAAAACTGAACAAACTGTTCTGCTGACGTGTTGGTAAAGACAAGGCTAAAGAAACTATTCCGTTGACGTGTTGGTAAAAACAAGGCTAAACTAACTGTTCTGTTGACGTGTTTATTAAAGATGAGGCTATATTAACTACTTTGCTGACGTGTTGGTAAAGACAAGGCTAAACTAACTGTTCTGTTGACGTGTTGGAAAAGAAGACAAGGCTAAACTAACTGTTCTGTTGACGTGTTGGTAAAGACAAGGCTAAACTAACTGTTCTGTTGACGTGTTGGTAAAGATAAGGCTAAATTAACTATTTTGCTGACGTGTTGGTATAGACAAGGCTAAACAAACTGTTCTGCTGACGTGGTAAAGACAAGGCTTAACAAAGTGTTCTGCTCACGTGTTGGTAAAGACAAGGCTAAACAAACTGTTCTGTTGACGTGTTGGTAAAGACAAAACTAAACAAACTGTTCTGCTGACGTGTTGGTAAAGACAAGGCTAAAGAAACTGTTCTGTTGACGTCTTGGTAAAGACAAGGCTAAACAAACTGTTCTGTTGACGTGTTGGTAAAGACAAAACTAAACAAACTGTTCTGCTGACGTGTTGGTAAAGACCATACTCAACTAACTATTTTGCTGACGTGTGGGTAAAGACAAGGCTAAAGAAACTGTTATGTTGACGTGTTGGTAAAGACAAGGCTAAACAAACTGTTCTGTTGACGTGTTGGTAAAGACAAGGCTAAACAAACTGTTCTGCTGACGTGTTGTTAAAGACAAGGCTAAACAAACTGTTCTGTTGACGTGTTGGTAAAGACAAGGCTAAACTAACTGTTCTGTTGACGTGTTGGTAAAGATAAGGCTAAATTAACTATTTTGCTGACGTGTTGGTATAGACAAGGCTAAACAAACTGTTCTGTTGACGTGTTGGTAAAGACCATACTCAACTAACTATTTTGCTGACGTGTGGGTAAAGACAAGGCTAAACTAACTGTTCTGCTGACGTCTTGGTAAAGACAAGGCTAAACAAACTGTTCTGTTGACGTGTTGGTAAAGACAAAACTAAACAAACTGTTCTGCTGACGTGTTGGTAAAGACAAGGCTAAAGAAACTGTTCTGTTGACGTGTTGGTAAAGACAAGGCTAAACAAACTATTCTGTTGATGTGTTGGTAAAGACCAGGCTAAACAAACTGTTATGTTGACGTGTTGGTAAAGACAAAGCTAAACTAACTGTTCTTTTGACGTGTTGGTAAAGATAAGACTAAACTAACTATATTGTTGACGAGTTGGTAAAGACAAAACTAAACAAACTGTTTTGCTGACGTGTTAGTAAAGACAAGGCTAAAGAAACTGTTCCGTTGACGTGTTGGTGAAGACAAGGCTAAACAAACTGTTCTGTTGATGTGTTGGTAAGACAAACCTAAACAAACTGTTCTGTTGACGTGTTGGTAAAGACAAGCTAAACTAACTGTTCTGTTGACGTGTTGGTAAAGACAAGGCTAAACTAACTGTTCTGTTGACGTGTTGGTAAAGAAAAGGCTTAACAAAGTTTTCTGCTGACGTGTTGGTAAAGACAAGGCAAAACTATTGTTCTGTTGACGTGTTGGTGAAGATAAGGCTAAATTAACTTTTCTTTTGACATGTTTGGTAAAGACAAGGCTAAACAAACTGTTATGTTGACGTGTTGGTAAAGACAAGGCTAAACAAACTTTTCTTTTGACATGTTGGTAAAGACAAGGCTAAACAAAACTTTTCTTTGACATGTTGGTAAAGACAAGGCTAAAGAAACTGTTATGTTGACGTGTTGGTAAAGACAAAGCTAAACTAACTGTTCTATTGACGTGTTGGTAAAGATAAGACTAAACTAACTATATTGCTGACGTGTTGGTATAGAAAAGGCTAAAGAAACTGTTGTGCTGACGTGTTGGTAAAGACAAGGCTAAACAAACTGTTCTTCTGACGTGTTGTTAAAGACAAGGTTAAACAAACTGTTCTGCTGACGTGTTGGTAAAGACAAGGCAAAACTAACTGTTCTGTTGACCTATTGGTGAAGATAAGGCTAAATTAACTATTTTGCTGACGTGTTGGTATAGACCAGGCTAAACAAACTGTTCTCCTGACATTTTGGTAAAGACAAAACTAAACAAACTGTTTTTTTGACGTGTTGGTAAAGACAAGGCTAAAGAAACTGTTCCGTTGACGTGTTGGTGAAGACAAAGCTAAACTAACTGTTCTATTGACGTGTTGGTAAAGATAAGACTAAACTAACTTTATTGCTGACGTGTTGGTATAGAAAAGGCTAAAGAAACTGTTGTGCTGACGTGTTGGTAAAGACAAGGCTAAACAAACTGTTCTGTTGACGTGTTGGTAAAGACAAAACTAAACAAACTGTTCTGCTGACGTGTTGGTAAAGACAAGGCTAAACTAACTGTTCTGTTGACGTGTTGGTAAAGATAAGGCTAAATTAACTATTTTGTTGACGTGTTGGTATAGACCATGCTAAACAAATCCCAGAATCTTCTGAGCATCTTCCCTCAACTCAGCCAGCATACTTCACAGTGACACGCAAGGTCACCATAGTCTGAATCAATTTCTTCAAGAAGACTTTAAAACTGATGGTAATGGAGCCCTTTTGCTTTAATGAAATTAATGGTTTTTGTCATTAATGCCATCAGTGCCTGAAAACCAAGTTCTTTACTGCACAGGTTCTGTTGGTGAATAATACAGTGCAACTTCACCAACTATTTGTTCTGCTTTCCTCAATGCTTCATCAACAGTGCTACCAGCCCACTACTTCCTCTGGTCATGGCTGGTGCCCCATCAGTTGTCACACCAGTTTTGTGAAATCCAATGAAACACTACTATAGAGTCGTACTGTCTCCTCAAATAGAGCAGACCCAGTTGTTTGACCCTTCATGGAACCCATGCTGATTTGTTCCTCTGTGATATTAAATGAAGACAACACACCACAAACAAAAACTAGTAGCTGTGCAGTTGAACTGATGTCAGTCGACTCGACTGCTGCCAAAGAGAAGTAGACAAAGTTGACTGCTTTATTTGTAAGCTGCCTTGTGAAATTCTTCACTGAACTGTCACACGATTCAAAGCCACCATCTGTAGCTTGCAAACTGCTTCCAGACACAACTTTTCCAATGCAGTAATCATACATTGCTTGACAAAATCACCATCAGTAAACAGTCAGCCAGATTTCACTATCATCAACAAAATATCGTAACTGACCTCGCATGCTGAACCTAAATCTGGTGACACCTTTGAGAAAATGTTCTGCTGGTGATTCAGCGACTGCCACAGAGATTCAATTCGAGTTGTTCATTCATCACTGACAACATTGTGGAAATCTTTATGCTTCAACTAATAATGACGCTTTATATTGGATACCTTTGCCACTGCTTCACTGCTTCAGATGAATGACACAGCAAACAAATCACGTTCTGTTGTTGAACAAAACAGTACTGTGCAGTCCAATCACCGTGAAACTGCTGGTTTTCATTGTCAACTTTTCTTTTACGATCAGCTGCCATTTTTGTTACAAAATAATATCAAAATAGGGCTCGTAAGTAAATCGCAAAGAACAATTAGAATGCATGAGATTTCATAATTACAGAAATATTACATCATTGCACCAATGATTAAATGCTTATGTGTTAACGAGATTTGTTTATTAAATTTTCTTTATTGCTGGACACAAATATGGAACCATCCAGTATCTAATCTAATGCATATTCTTCTATAGCGCTTAATCTTCGTGCAAGCACAAACATTCTATGTTTGACTTTCCTGTTGGACATCGCAGGCCACTCGGCAACTCATGGATTTGGCCTGTGGGCTGGATGTTGTGCACCACTGATGTACAGTATCAATGGCATTTCTTCTTCAGTGGAGACAAGTTCTTTATTCCTGATTAATGCTCCGAGGTGTGGGTGGGTCAAAGTGCAAATGTGACGACCTCTGTCAAAGTTACACTGAAAATGTAATTAAAAAGTCATAATTTTCCTTTAAAAAAATGTATTTTTTGAAAGGTACTTCCCTCCTTTCACAAGATCTTGTTCACTGCAGCCCTTCATATTCAAACTTACATGTGCCACAAGCCTTCTGTTTACCCCTGTTGGAATAAAAAGATTCTTATTTGTCTCAGTGTAAATCATTGCATTTCATTTAATCAACAGGAGCATAGTACACTTACATGATACACAACTCCATCTATGCACCTGTACTGAACTGTCAACTTTGAAGTTTCACAAAAACTGCAAGCAGTGAGAGTACCTTTTGAAAATATAATCTTCAGTATAGGAAAACTATAACTTCCAATGTTCCCTCCTCTCATGTGATTAGCTAGATCCCAGAGTGATTAGAAGGGACCAATGTGAAGGAAAAACAGATGAACTCTTCAAAAGCATCCAAAGGATACCTCTGCCATAGATAAGAGTCGGATCAGAAGATCTGAAGAAAGTGACCACATCACTTCTGAGCCAGATATATTCTTCACTTATGTTTGGAATATATAAATATCACGGTGGAAAAAGAAAGGAGCACATTCAACTGGACAAGAATGTTGTAGAAAAGTGATCCCAACCAGAGAAAAGTTGGTAAAGAAGGTGCCCCTTGGTGTTCAATGGCTCGGGTGTGGTGGGTCATACTTCGTAAATCAATTAAATCTGAAACCTACTTGTGAGATACTGAAATCCACACAAGGTAGGGCAACAGTTTCCAAAAGAAGGGGTTAAACTGCATCCTGAGGTCTCACTCCTTTGTGTGACAAGTTGGAGGATATAATGTCATCCACAGAACACTACTGTTCTATTCTGCACAGAACAGTTCTAGCCATCTTTGTGTGGAACACATTCACGAGGATGAAACAATGCAATGCACAATCACAAAACCCTATTTTGAAAAGCAGACCATATTGGTTTATTCAACTAGGGTGTGGCAGGAATGGACAGCTATCCCCTCCTGCTTTACTCATGCAGTCCATGGTTGGTACAGGTTGGAATAGGCAAATTTATGAAGCAAAAATCATAAGGTTATTCACCTATAAGTGATCTTATAAAACACCCCCATTTAAACAGTGAGCACTGTGAAGCCATGGAAGATGTATCACAAGTCAATATGGCTGAATAGTGCACATTTACAACTAAAGAAAAGCTGGTCAGACACCATTTGCCACAGAGTGGGATATCTGTAGAGAATGTAAGAAAGATAGGCCACTGAAATGAAATAAACCATTAAAAGAAACTTACCCCATTTTTAGATTTGCACTTAAACTTGCAGAACAGCCACAGATGGAAGGCAAAAACCCCAGGAAGTTGAAACTGTGACAATGTTGAAAAATGAGAAACATGTTAGGGATAATCCACCTGCCCAATTGCAGAATTTCCTCTAAAAGTTGACAAAGGTGATAAGTGAGGTGTCAGATTGAATGAGGAGTTATTCTGAATAAATTCTGGTATAAAGGGGACAAGGAATAGAAAGCCAACTATCAAATGATGAACTCATTTGGAGAGGGTAGAGGGGGTAGACTTCCAGATAAAGAGTTGGGAATAAGAACCATGGAAGAAAAACATGGGCAATACAGCAATGAATGGTATGTACTGGACATAGAATTCTATCTGGATTGGGATAAGGATAAAGATTAGAAACAGAAGGAATGGAAGCAGACACAAAGGAGGTGTTCTCCTCTGGAACTGCTAAAGTTTACAGGGAGAACGAATAATCCAAATAAATGATTATTTATTTGAAGTTAAGCACAAAACTACACAATGGACTATCTGTGCTCTGGTCACCACTAGTATGAAAGTCCAGTATCTAGCAGAGTGAGTCTGCAGATACACCCCTGTTAGATCCAGATAAAGGAAAAGATATGTATGGTGGTAAAGAGTGCATGTAATATTGATGGCAAACTACAGGCAAAAAGGAGAAGAAAATATACTTTAAGGAAAAGGTGAAACATAGAACACGAGGAAATAGGAATGGAGGTAAAGTAAGGAAATGAAGTCCAGGTTGGCAAGGAGAATAATAAATCTGGAAGGAACAGGTTAATGTGGCGAAGACAGGTGAAGCAAGGACTAAGGTAATGGAAAAAATGAACAGTATGGGACAATGCTGTGTGATAACTTGAAATCAAGGATACCAAAGGATCAACAAAAAGCCACGCAAGAAACTAAGAGGCACCAGTCACAGTAAGTCAAACAACTGGACATTCCCAAGCATGGGATCATGTGTGAAGGACTTTCCACTTGCAATGGCATGCTTCCATGGAAGGACATGTGGATTGAGAGAAATAGCAAATTACATCATGAGATAATTATTAAATACTACAATCAGCTGTACTATAACTATACAACTGTTTACATTATATGAATAGGCTAAACCTCCTCAACTCTCTCCCTGGGTATTGCACCGAGTACAGAAGGATGCCGATAAGCTACATTAGTTTAAGATGCTAAAGTATGAAAACATCACAAAGAGTGCAATACTAAGGTCTCTGAAAACAAACTGCCAAAGGTAATTGTCATAAATTATGGGGACATAATGGATAAAGGAAGAAACAATAAGCACGTGTCAAGAAAAAACTGACAAGGTCAAGATTTAAAACCTCTAAAAAGGTAGAGTGTGGACTGATGCAGAAGAAGCTGTGCGAGATGACTAAATAAAAAGTGAGTGAGAAAAAACGAGTCCTCATGGTGAAAGAGATGTAATTCAAGCAATGAAGAACAAAAAGTGGGATTATATGAGCTTTAAATACAAAGAGGTAACTAGAAGAAAAAGCAAGCTCAAAAATAGCATAAATTAAAGTGGTTGAAAGATGGAGTATATTTAGCAGAAGTAGGAAGTTGGGAATCCTGGATCCAAGATTAGAATGTATCCAACCACGTGCTGTATATAGGTAGTAACATTACTAAGTGTTAGATTTTCCCTAGTCACCAAAACAATACTGGTGACGAGTGTCGGTATCTTGGGAAATGCCAGAAATGTGGCTTCATAATCCACGTGACTAAAAAAAGACTTTTATACATTGACTTGGTATGACTAAGTCACACAGGCCTGAGTTATTGGCCTAATGACAACACTGGCCAGCCTATACAAAACACTGAAAAATAATAGTTTCAAAAAAACATTATCACAGACAATGGGACACTTTGTGATGATATTATGTGTTCAAAACTTATATTATTAAATTTTAAAAAGTGACTACATTTTGTTCAACACTAACATTACTTGTGGATAAAGATGGAAGTCCAGATCTAAGTACTATCTTTCTTCTTGTTTTTTTTATGTAGGTCTTATTTATTTCTATAAAAATAAAATGTAAAAAAGTAGAACTGTATTAGGTTAGATGAGAAAACTTAATGCAAATTACATAAATCACCGATACAATTCAGTTGACTGTAACTAGCATTAGGCTCTTAGAGGGTAATTTACAAGTTTTACTCCAGTTAAACATAGTTCAAGTAGCAATAAAACACAATTAATGAAACTATATGTGAGCTGTTATGAGCCCAAGACATTTAAAATAAATAACTGTTCAAATGTGAAATTATTCTTTTAAACAAAGGTATTTCAGTAATTTTGAAACATCTCCTTTCTACCCCACATTTCTGATTCCACTAAGTTGTTGGTCCAGTACAGATAAACTGGAACTTTTAATTCAACCAAACTTGTGAACTTCATACATAACATTTGAGATTAGGCAAAAGAAATATGGACACTTTAAGACAAAATGTATTTTATTCTTAACATAACAAACTCACTTGCACTCAGACTAGTCAGAATCGAATTCAGACCGACTTTACAGAAATCAAAATTATACACACTTTATTAAAAATTCAGATTTTTTGTTCAATGTACTCATAAGGTTTTTAAAAACTTGCCAAATTTCCTGAAGATGCATGTATTAGCTTTGGAATTAGAATAAACAATTATTATATTTGGGTCTGGTTCACTGGATTAACTGGGCAAACAGGGTTAAAGGAACAGATCAAGCTGAAGATATGTCACATCAGGTTTTTAACAGAAATTTAAAATTTGGAATAGTGCTTTATATTAAAGTTATCATAAGAAAAACTATGTTTTAAACATAAATTACTATATCTAATAAACATAAAAATGTCACTAATTCATAGAAGAATAGTGTTTGAACAAAGCAGTGGTGGTGAGGTAAATATTTGTTTGATGCTACTTGCTCACAGAGGATGGTGATCCCCTGGTATGGTTTAATGATACTCAGACTGTGGTAGTACACATTAATATATGTGGGGAGGGAGTTTCATTCAAGGCTTGTGAAGTAAAAAAACAAGCAAAAAACAAACCTTAATTGCAGTGATAAAAAGTTAAATGTTTCATATAAAGGTGAGTACACAATTTAACTCCTAGAGGGCTCTATGGTAAAGCACTGGCCTTGTTGGACAGAAGGCAAAAGTTGAAGTCTCCATCTTAGCCAAAGATTCAAAGTTCAAATTCTGGTTCTAGATTGAGTGTCTTTTCAAGTGTTGGATTTTTCACAAAAATCTCTCATCTGAGAGAGTATCCCTTTGCAGATTCCTAACTCGATTTATAGAAAACAAATACCTGACACTTTTGGTCTGCGCATTGTTTTTTTGTTTTTCTCATTACGTGTATTATATTTGAGGAAGTAATGTGTGTTTTGTTTTACTTCTAACACAGCTTAAGTTGTGACCAATTTAATTTTCTGCAGCATATTTCTATTATACAGAAAATAAGAGTTTGTTAGATCACAAATACTGCATGAATTCAGTAAACAGAAGGCAATTATAAAAGTAATTAATATCATACTCAATTATTTTTCCCAACTAACCTTTTGTAAATTCCAGAAGGAGAGTACAAAGGTAGTGGATATCCAGCTTTATTCAAATGAAAGAGGTAATCTAGATTCAAAGAAAGAAAATTTAGATATTTTAACCACAACATTATTCTTTACTTAGCTGACAATTATTTTGTAAAAATCTGGTGTTAAATGTAATAACAAGAGAGATTCATAAACTTTAGATCTCAAAAGTTGTTTGACATACAATTACAGGTATAGAATTATGGATTAAACTTGTATTGAAAAGTAGAGAATTATTTATAACCAATCTTAAAATGTAGAAGAAACATACAACTAACAAATTCAAATCATTACCAAAAAATTACAAGTATTTTTTACTAAGAGAATATTTTTTCAAGTACTGTAACTTTTTTACAATCTTTTCTATCAAACAAGAAATGTTTATGATGTTGAGATTGAACTGTTTTTGTAAGCTGTTGTTTAATTAGTGTCAGCTCTTTCGGGTGTCTCTGAAAAACCTGAGGAAGTTAATAGTACATAAAGCCTTCATATGCAGAATTAATATCCCTGAAGAGGCTTTGAAATTTAAATTTACATGTACTTGTTATCTCTGAGAATAATACAACTTATGAGAAAGCAAAATATTTCAAGAATCTGAAAACTTAATGATAAAAAGACTTATCAGAAAACTACATTCTCTGAAAAAGTTTTTGAAAACTAAAAGTAATATTACACTTGGAAGATTTATGTTTCTGAAGAGCTTTTAGTAACTACAACTGAAAAAAATCTTTTGATGCAGACATGGAAAACCACACCTATATATAAATTAAACACCAACCATAAACATAAGAGAAATTTAAGTGAAAATGCATTTCCTTTACAGTGCTAAGTAGCTAAACAAAACTCTTTGCATTGTGAGTCTACAATCAACTTTCTTCATTTAAAATTAAAATTTATGTTGAGTAATTAGAATAAAGATATATTTTTAGAACAATAATACACAGTAAAGTTACTGGAGACAAAAGAAGAGGTCAACATGTTAGTGATGCTACTGATGGTGAATATAATTAATATCTCACCTATGATGTACAGATCTGACAGTGGGAGTCTGGGAATCACAAAGGAAAACTTGAAATGATCTTCTCCTCCTAACAACTCACTGAAGCAATCATCTAAGTTAGCTTTCAACTTCAATAATCGACCATCTAAGTCCAAAATAAAATTTATGCAAGTTTAATTAAATATAATCTAAACATTTTCACTTATAGTTTCACCAGTTAATATTTGAAGAGTAAGTAGCAGCACACCACATTCAACAAACGTAATCCGCAATTGTTTGGCAAGTGTAATCCAGCACACCACATTCAACAAACGTAATCCACAGTTGTTTGCCAAGTGTAATCCAGCTGCATTAATTGTTTCATATTAAAAAATAAAGAACTCGTGCCTATCATGATCCTAAAATATGTTAAATCGTCCAACAGAATCTTCAATGGACGACATTCCTAAAAGTTGGTACACTTAACTGAAAATATTGATCATACATTCTTGATGCACCAAAAAAACTAATTTCAGAACTAAATACCAATGATACGTTACCTTTATGTATACTCTTAACTAAATACCAATGATACGTTACCTTTATGTATACTCTTAACTAAATACCAATGATACGTTACCTTTATGTATACTCTTAACTAAATACCAATGATACGTTACCTTTATGTATACTCTTAACTAAATACCAATGATACGTTACCTTTATGTATACTCTTAGCTGACAAGTTCTTTGGAAAAAATGGTCCACGATACTGATGGCATTCCAGAGCAAGAGCAGCATCCAACAATTTAAGCCTTTTATGAGCCCACTGAAGTTCGGCATCAGCCAGAGAAGCTACATTATTGCATATCACATCTGTTAAACATCTTACCACACCAAAAAATATAAACTAACCCATAATACAATTACTGCACAGAATGGAAGCAACAAAATATCGCAAGATTATTATATATTCTGACTTTATTAATTTTACTTGGTGCAATGGAAAATTCTATAATTTCTCAATAAATTTATTGTACATAAATATTTTATTATTATTATTATTACTTTTAATTTAATTAAATCACTCACTACAGTAGCACGAACTGCATGTTCACAAATTTATTAACTGCTGATGCCATGGGATTATTAATTAGAAACAGTTCAATGGGAATCAAAACATAAATTTAATTAGAGATAGATTTAAGCTATTAAAATCATCCTGAAACTATTTAAAATAAACAATTGTAGTTTTATGTTACAATCTGTAGTCATTCTAGAAAAAAATAGTAATTTATTATTTATTTGTAGTAGTTTCAAGATTAGTCCAATCTACTGAGCTCATATAGAATTTGGATAAAGAAAATTACAAATTAACAAATACAGTTTTGATGAAAATGAAAAGTTTTGACATTTATTTAGAAGATTAGGAGATTGAAGTCTGAAAACTTTATGACGTGTTAAAGCATTTTTAACCTTAACATGAAAACCATCTTACACCCAGGACTATCAAAATTACTACTCCATTTTTCACAGACAAGTCTTAAAAAAATATATATTCTTAAAAAGAAATTAATTTTGTGTGTACAAAAAACACTTCAGAAACACATGTACACTGTTAAAAGTTATGGTATGGATACTTTTATTGTTATCTAATGGGAGGAAAATTAGTCAAAAACTCTTTCTGTAGAGGCTAAGTGATTAACAGCCATTAAATGATTTCAATCTTTCTTAATCCTTAAGCAAAATTTTTTTCTATATTATTCTACCGATACAAAATTACACACAAGAAGTTGGTTAAACTAGTTCAGAAGACAGTCTAGTTTCAAACTCCATATAATGAGTTAACACTACACAACTCTCATACTGAAAATATATGATAAAAACATGAAAGATAAATTTATTTTAAATTTTAAACAAACTACCAAACTAAATGTTTGCTTCATTCACTATCAACGATTTCTTATCCTTTGAAATGAAAGACAACAGCATATATATAAAATGGAAGCCCATTGCATGGCTCCGACATTCTGATCTAAAAATAATTTACCTGAAATGAATTAGTTAAATAAATGTTACTGTTTTACCACAGAGTTGGGAAGAGGACAATAGTTGGTTTAATGTAAGAAGTACATTTGTACTTGTGCTGTGGCTTTTCTGACCACCAATCGATTTACAATAATTTTAATTATTTAATAACTAACCAGCTAGGACTTTATAGAGAACAAGCATCATGAATGCTTGACCATCTTTTATTTACCACAACTTTCTCAAGTTATAAACTCAACTTCCATACTACTATTTATTTTGTCTTCAAATTGATCAATGTCTCGTCTGTTCTAACGAGTTGAATAACTTGTATTGAGTAGAGTGCGAGTTGAATAACTTGTATTGAGTAGAGTGCAGGGGAGATAGGTCAACTTTTGAAAGTGTAGATCTGGTTAAGGTTAAGCATTTGTTAAATATATCTGATATCCTGACTTGATGTACAACGTACTGTCAAAACACGAATATCATTAATGATTGTTTATTAGATAAAGTCAGTGCCTGCTTTAATCAAAACCAGCTAAATCAATTTATACACAACAAATATTATTGAATCAAGCAAGCATATAAACAACCTGTATTTGCATATAATTAGAAACTATCGTGATATCCCCAACTACTGTGCACAGTCATTTCATAACATGCTTCAAAATCGCACCTCAGGATACTAAAAAAAGTGAACACCTAAACTGTCTGCCCAAATCCTCAGAAAAAAACAGTACTGTCATTCTGGTACATGAAGTTCTGACTTCTAAACACATAGATTGTTTGGTAAGGATTTAAGTTAAATTAATAAAAACCACCTGTATCATTAAAATACAACCAGCTGTATACTAAAACAGACTGTGGACACAATAAACCACTTACATAGGTCGTACTGGATGCAGGTGAGAAGCACCTGTATCATTTAAATACAACCAGCTATATACTAAAGCAGACTGTGGACACAATAAACCACTTACAGAGGTCGTACTGGATGCAGGTGAAGCACCTGTATCATTAAAATACAACCAGCTGTATACTAAAGCAGACTGTGGACACAATAAACCACTTACAGAGGTCGTACTGGATGCAGGTGAAGCACCTGTATCATTAAAATACAACCAGCTGTATACTAAAGCAGACTGTGGACACAATAAACCACTTACAGAGGTCGTACTGGATGCAGGTGAAGCACCTGTATCATTAAAATACAACCAGCTGTATACTAAAGCAGACTGTGGACACAATAAACCACTTACATAGGTCATACTGGATGCAGGTGAAATACTGTGGAACAACTTTTGGTAGTTTATGCATTGTCTGGATGTGTTACAGTGTTTCAGTTCTGGAGTAATAATAAAGCTAAATGTGTCAAAATACTGCAAAGAGGTACCACAACTTTAAACATGCCACACACTGAACACAACACACTATCATTCAACCATCAGACCATACCCTATGTGGTGAATCAGCAGTCAACTTTAAACATGCCACACACTGAACACAACACACTATCATTCAACCAGCAGACCATACCCTATGTGGTGAATCAGCAGTCAACTTTAAACACACCACACACTGAACACAACACACTATCATTCAACCATCAGACCATACCCTATGTGGTGAATCAGCAGTCAACTTTAAACATGCCACACACTGAACACAACACACTATCATTCAACCATCAGACCATACCCTATGTGGTGAGTCAGCAGTCAACTTTAAACATGCCACACACTGAACACAACACACTATCATTCAACCATCAGACCACACCCTATGTGGTGAATCAGCAGTCAACTTTAAACACGCCACACACTGAACACAACACACTATCATCCAACCATCAGACCACACCCTATGTGGTGAATCAGCAGTCAACTTTAAACATGCCACACACTGAACACAACACACTATCATTCAACCAGCAGACCATACCCTATGTGGTGAATCAGCAGTCAACTTTAAACACGCCACACACTGAACACAACACACTATCATTCAACCATCAGACCATACCCTATGTGGTGAATCAGTAGTCAAATGACTTAATAACACCTGTGATAAAATGGTTTTCGAGAGAGTGAACTCTAAACTTAAAAATTTATGAGGATATAAAAGTTGAGAAGATGACAAAAAATAAGGTTAAAAGAAGAAAACAAACAGTGAATATAAGAAGACATCTTTCTGACAAGGCAAAGGTAACTAATGGCCTGTTTTAAGACCTTTAGTGATTATTGCACATGTAAATGATTTCAAAAAGTTATAAATTTCTGACAGGTACTTACCTTCTTTCACATAAATAGTTATTCTTCTTCAGTGTTGCCCTCTATATGCTTTTTTTTTGTTACACATGCTCCAAGCCTTCTGTAACCCCCTTCATTAAAACTGATTCCAATGCATCTCTTATAGACACCATCATGCATCAACCCTCCACCAATAAGAATGAGATGTACTTCAATGATATATTTGGCTCTCTCCATTCAAATCTACCACAGAAAATGGAGGCACTGGTTTTCAGTGGATGTAATAAATACCTGTCAGAAATGCACGTTCAGTGTAGAAAAATTATAACTTCTGATATGGAACACGGCTTCCACTCACAAAAATAATTAGAATCTCACATGGCACTGGGAACTGACAACCATGTGGGGGTAAAGAAAGAGAATCATGTCATATTCACGAGACCAGAAATGCTAATTTTATTTCATTGTTTTCATGTTTTATATTGGAGGATATCATGCCATCTGCACCAGCAGAACACCACCAACCAACTTGAAACTGAACAGTTTTATAATTATACATGTATTCTGTTTTTATTTCATAAATCCATTCAAAAGTATGTTTCCACAGCCCACCACCCCAATAGCTCAGAACAGAGTGGTAAGGACTCTCAAACTTTAGAAGAGAAAGAGGAGGAGATAAAACAGTGGAATAAGCAACTATGAGACCTTATTAAAAGCAAACCATACCATTTTACTCAGTATAATCCCCTTCTGCTTTATATCTCAGAATAGCTGGTATGGGGATTAACACTTTTACTGGTTGGCAGAGAACATTTTGACCTTCTCTGCCTATCAGTAAAAATGTTAATACTCATACCAGCTGTTCTGATTTTTTTTATTATTATTATTTCAAGTGGGTTTCTTATCTTCAAGAATCCCTTTTGCTTTAACCATGAACTCCATGACCAGTATTTCTGGCACTATGAATCAATTCTATCACAAGGATAAACCTACAAGTCATCTATCTCTGCAGTGTGCACTGTGTGGTTATGGAATTATAATATCCAAGTTGATATCGCTTGGCAGTGTGGATTTGAACAGTTAAAGAATACTTGATCAAGAACATCAGATACCACAGAGTAGGATCCAAACAATGAGCACTAATAAAAGGAAACAGTTAACAGTAAAGAAACTTACCCATCAAAGTCTCACTCCATTCTGATATTCTAGAATGGCTACAAGTGAAAGAAAATGCCCCAAATGAGAAAGAAATCCACAATTCAAAACAAATAGTGAGAAATGAATGCATCATGGGTAATCCCACATGCCCAATTAAAGAAGCATCTCCAAAGGATGGCAAAGATGAAATGCCAATGAAAATTTAAGGTGTTGAATTGGGTTAGAAGACACTCAGAACAAAGTACAGCAGGGAGACAATGAAGATGAAGAAGCCAGTCAAAGTAAGAGCCAAACCAAACTGGCAAAGGATGAACGAGAAAGAACACAGAAGAAAGATGGGCAAGAAATATAACAAAGAAGAACAAATATAAGACAAACCTATCTGGATCACAACAAAGATAAAAGGTGTGAAATGGAAGGAAAGTGGCTAAATGGAGAAGTTATGCTCAGGGGCTACAAAAGAAAATAAAAAAACAGAAAAAGAAGAACAAACATAGAGTACTGAAATATTCACAGACAAATAGGGTAAGGAAAGAAGACATAAGGGAAGTTGAAACAAGGAAAACTGGGAAATTTGATAGAATATAGGTTAAGTAAGACAGTACAGGACCACATTAATATCCTCATCCAGAAGGGCAGCCTACCATGGTGTACAGTAAACCCAGAAAAAACACATCAACAGATATAGTGGAAAACAGGTAAGTACATATAGGATTAGGAAAACAAAAAGTGTAAATAGGACCCCATGAAAAGCTGAAACTTGAGGTGACAGAAAACCCCTGATCCAAAAGCCAAGAGAGAAAGTACATATGACAAAGAACTATGGAATGATCAGAAAAATGCCTTAGATCCAAAAAGTAATGACATAAAAAATGCCACTTGCATAGAGAAACTTCCATAAAGGAAGGTCTGTTTGTTTATTTGGAATTTAGTGCAAAGCTACATGAGGGCCATCTCCATTTGCCATCCCAAATTTAGCAGTTAAAGACTAGAAGGAAAGCAGCTAGTCATCACACCCCGTACCAACTCTTAATAAAGGGAGTGACCACCACATTATAAAACACACTGTGGCTAATAGCACAAGCATGTTTGCTTTTGAATCAAACCCATAACCCTCAAACGACTGCAAGTCAAGCTCCATAATCAATTGATTATGTCAGATCCCATGTATAAATGATGAATAAAATAAACCATAAAAAAAAAGGAGACCAATTATTAGGAGAAGCCAATTCCCCACTAAAATAACCAGAGAAAAAACCAGGAAGATTTGGATTAAACACTGGTGACTAAGGGTGGCAAAAGAAGGGATGGAGATGGAGGAAAATACGACAGATAATGGAGCTGGAGACGTCACACATGTCACAGCTGTGATGGCCAGGAAACAGCTATCAGAAGGATTGAACATGAAGCATCAGGGATGAATAGTCACCTAGAGAAGAAGAATGAGAGGACAAACAAATGTGTTGATCCAATCCTGGCTGAGAACATCAACAGCCAGAAACAAACCAAACCCAAGGCATTTTATAGTTAAGTGACATAGAAAAAAACATTAGTGCAATGAGTACTCCCACCAAAGTCAAAACCACTGTAAAACAAAAGGACTGAGAGATTACTTCATTGGATAAATGTTGTCTGGACAAAAATCCAATTGATAACAAGAGCAAAAGAATCTTGCACATAACACGTAATGATAGGAATATCGAGCGTGTCAGCCCAAAAAGAAAAACCAACATTTCAATACTGAAAGATGGAGATAAGTTGCTGGCTTGTGATTGACATAAGTAACCACTGAAGAAATGTCAGAACAGATTCTCAGTGGACAACTTAATGCCAGATGGGAAAACAATGAACAAAATGCAACATACAGTGAGAAGCTTTGGGATAAAAAAATCTCAATCACACAAAAAACCTTAAGTTATCCAGTTGAGCAATCTATGATCTCCATCCCCATGAAGATGCTTCCATGAAATGGGGAAAGTCAGATGAGAAGGAGGAAGTGGAATATATGCCAATGTGCAAGTCATATCTAAACAGCAACACTGGTCAATAACAAGGGAAGAGGGAGATTGATAATGACTGACAAAGGATTATTGCAAAATTCCACTAGTCATGAAAAGCCCACAAAAGGGACCACATAT
Source organism: Carcinoscorpius rotundicauda (assembly GCA_011833715.1). Taxonomy (NCBI): domain Eukaryota; kingdom Metazoa; phylum Arthropoda; class Merostomata; order Xiphosura; family Limulidae; genus Carcinoscorpius; species Carcinoscorpius rotundicauda. Next base: position 4,832,668 of record CM022399.1, on the reverse strand, counting down.
GAGCCTGAATTAATGGATATGGGCAATCTTGGAAAATCCATCCAAAATAAGGGCTTCTCCAATGTAATTAACAGCCCATTGTAGCCACCTCTAGAGACAGCTGAAAAGGGTAATAGGTGGACTCTGGTTTGGAATGAATGAACAGTAGCCAGTTGTCTAAAAACAGAGGAAAGTGCAACTCAAGACCATATAAATGATGAGCAATTGCTCTAAACACCAGATAAAACATACAGGGCCAATGCAAGTCTGTAAGACAGTGTACAAAACAACTCCATAGAGATTAAATTGAAAAAAAAAAAGGAGTTAACAAAATATTACGGTACTAAATAACCATTCACAACACCTGTTTGTCAGTTATAAATTTGAACAGGTGGAAAGGTCTGTAGAGACAGAAAATCTTGTACAGCTTTAAATAGACGAGGAATAAAAAGGGTATCAAGGACAAAGAAGGTGAGGAAAGAAAAATTAGTACAAGTTCCTCTGATAAAACCCATGAAACTGTAGTGAAAGATTGCCAAAGGGTAACACTATATTCAAGCTTCCACTGGACTGAAACTCTCTGATTAGACTGATACTTTTGAAAACATACCCACAAACAATGAACAAACTGATGAGAAACCCCTGGTAAAGGGAGAGGAATATGTAGATAAGGGACTGGACAGAAAGGGAATAGAGATGTGTTCTAGTTTCAACTGAGACATATGCAACAAAAAAGGAAAGGCTTATGAGTTGATGCATAGATCACACACACACACACAAGCTTCTAATGTCTTGAATACATGATAAAAATGTATCGCGAAAGAAAAAAAATACAAAAATTCCAAAGAGAAAGTTGGCAAATGTACCTGGGACAAGGTAGCATTGCAACCCATAAAATCCCAACCACAGTGAAACCCCATGTGTAAAGCAAAAGTTGAAGACGACAAACAAGCCAACATGGAGGTAACAGGAAATTGGATACAAAAATAACATACCTGAAAAAAATCATGATGAAAAATGCTGTACTAGGCCATGTAAATTCTGCAGAAACAGGGCAAAAATCAGGTTGTGTGAAAAGCTATCAAATCTTCATTGGTCCAAACAGGTTTGACTTGTCCAGGACAATTAGTTGGGCAAGTTCAAGAGAAGAAGGCTGGCACACATAATGAATAATCTCACAATGGATAACAGCAGAGAAGTCCAATGACAGGTCTCCTCCACCAACAGCCTGTAAAAATATTGCTAGAGGTATAACACCCATAGTGGGAACACGAACATCAGAATTTATTGTAAAAATACATAAATCAAACAAAAGTGTTTACTACAAAACGTGTTAAAAGCCAAAGATTGGGAAGTTAAATTTGAAAATTTCTTCAATGTAACAAAAGTAATAATGAAGTCCCACTTCACAAATTAAATTATTAAAATCCCAATTCACATACAGAGCACAAAAAAACATATGAACAAGAGTTGTACCAAACAAGAAATAGTAGTTCACTAGAACCGAACAGAGTGAATCACGTTATGAAAGTATGTTGCACCATTATTGGTATTAAGTATAAACAGAGTGAATTGCATGTTATTAGAGTCTGTCCCACCATTATTGGTATTATTTGTATGAGATGCATTGGAATCAGTCAATTCCAGTTGAAAGAAGGTAGAAAGCTTGTGGCAAACAAACAATTTGTTTGTAATGAGGATATTTATTTGAGCATAGGTGATGTACCATTTTGGATGCTATGTTTTCAATTTGTTGGTTGAAATAAATGCTAAAAAAACTGACTATGTTGGGAATACCATTCTATTTCAAACAATGCTTTATCCTATCAATCCCAAGGATAGTCTTACAGCCTTTAACATCACTTATGTGAAGTAGCAAATCTTAACCAATCTCGTACGGTATTTTTCCACCCCTCAAATCATCTACTAGTCTTCCTCCGATTCTTTTCCAATTAAATATACGTGCAATTTGATTAATTTTTTTGAGGCAAATTGTAAACACAGCTCTGCTCTTGGTGAAAGTCTACCAGATCTTGTGAAAATGTATAAGCAATAGTGAACTTGGAGACTTTCTTTTTAAATACCCTTTAACTGTCTTACCTTAAAAGTTTTGCTGGTTATTTAAGAAGACTGCACTCCATCTTTAGTAGCCTGAAAATGCAAAAACTGGCTACAAATAAGCATAATCTGTACAAGGATTTTCAGTATCACTCATTCTCCAAGAAAATTGTAATACGTGTAAGAGTGAGGATATGTAGAACATATCTCGATAAACTTAGCAGAAATAGTAAATCAGTTGCATGACATCTTGTTTTAAGCAGCCCATTTCACAAAAGACGTAGTCAAGATTTCTACTGTCATAATATGGTACACTCAACCATCTCACCATGGGTATCCTTTGCTTGGCACAAAGTTAGTACACAATAAAGTCTTAGCTGATAGTCCATATTTTAATAGAACACTTAATGAATTAAATTTAACAATAAATCTTAAATTTCACTTCTGTTGAGAACTAAGTTCTACATTAAAAAAGTAGGAAAATACCTTAAAATATTTTAAACATAAAATGATTCTCATGTTCAAGGTTTAGTAGTTACTCTAACCCTAGTTTTAACTGGAAGTTAGACTGCAAGTTAGTAAAGAGTAGGATGCTTAAACAGCAACAATATTGTCTTTCTCCACACTGTAGCTGGATATTTTATTCCTGTATATTTTGGTAATTATGGGACACAAGCCAATATATAATCTTCATCTTGTAGAATTTTGTGGTGTTGAAAGTTTTTACCAAACTAAAACTATCCATAGTATCTACTACAGTAATAATAGATGGTCGGTGTACAACATATTCTATGGAAAAAAATAATATGAATATGGGCTGCTAAGTTAGATACAAAGTTTCATCCGAATTGTTAAACTCATCTATGAGGAGGTCCATCCACAGATAGATGAAAAGTTTTCCAAGATAATTGTCAGTTACCGTAATGGCACGAGTTATGCATGGCGCATATGTGAAGAATGCCTGTGCCTCAAACTTTATACTTGCCTATATAAAAGTCACACCCTTTCACTGGTTAGGAGATCAGAGTTATATATATATATAATTACTCCTTTTGTCTTCTAATCAAAATATCTATAAACATATCCTCATTTTACAATTGCCAACAAAGCACAACCCAATAGTGTGAGTGATCAACCAACGAATATCTACAATTATTCCACAAATACTTTCTTCAATGATTCTGCTGATTTTTTTTTTAATTCTCATGTGTGATAAAAATTATAATAACTCAAGCACATTAACTTGCACTTTCTACAACGATAGGCTGTAGCTATCTGTCCAACTCAACTGCCATGCTGCACCCACTCCTACACAAGATCTAGGAGCAAGAAAGAGTCCCAGAAGACTGGAAGAAAGGCCACCTTGTGAAGCTGCCAAAGAAAGGGGACCTGTCATCCTGCAACAACTGGAGAGGTATCATGCTGCTGTCTGTACCAGAGAAAGTACTGGCAAGAATCATCCTACAAAGACTGAAGACGGCATTGGACAAGACACTTTGAGATGAACAGGCAGGCTTCCGGCAAGATAGATCATGCACAGACCACATAGCCACATTACTCATCATCATCGAACAGTCCCTGGAATGGCAGAGCACTCTGTACTTAGTCTTCATCGACTTTTAGAAGGCGTTTGATATTGTTGAAAGAAACATCATCTGGAGACTGATCCAACACTATGGCTTTCCAAAGTTCATCACCATCATCCAACAATTGGATAAAGATGCCACCTGCCAAGTCATTTATGACAGGAAGCTGACTGACCCCTTCTCCGTGCAAGCTAGCATTCCTCAAAGATATCTACTGTCGCTGATGATCTTCCTGCAGGTGGGTGACTGCATAATGCGGCAGGCCAAGGCAGGTAGGAGAACTGGTTTACAGTGGACTTTCACGAAGCAGCTGGAAGATCTGGACTTCGCAGACAACATCAGCCTTCTCTCCCACAAACAAGATGTGCAGGAAAAACTGAGCTGGGTTGCAGAAGAAGCAGAAGAGACTGGCCTCCAAATCAACATCAGGAAGATGGAGGTCATGAGGGTAAATAACAGCCAGCAAGAACCAGTGTGACTACACCAAGAAGGCATCAAGGAAGTCGACAAGTTTGTCTACCTAGGAAGCGTCGTCAGACAGATGACGATATAAAGTGCCAATAAACAAAGCCCGACACACTTTCAATACTCTGCAACCCATCTGGAAATCAACATCCCTCCCACTCCACAACAAGATCCGGATCTTCAACACCAACATCAAGTCGGTCCTAATTTATGGCTCAGAAACTTGGTGGGTAAGCCACACCAATACCCACAAACTCCAGACATTTATCAACAGATGTCTCAGGAACATCCTCAATATCAGGTAGCCAGAAGTTGTCTCCAACAACCAACTGTGAGACAGGACCAGACAAGTCCCAATTGAGAATGACATCAAGAAATGGAACGGCCACATGTTGCACAAGCCTGCTTCTAGTGTCACCAGGCAGGCCCTTGACTGGAATCCACAAGGGAAGCAAAAAGTGAGTCGACCAAAACAGACTTTGCTCAGAAATAACGACGCAAAGTGGAAGCAGCCGGTAAGACATGGGCCGAGCTAAAGTGGATCGCCCAGAACTGCGTCTGCTGGGGAGGTGTTGTTGCAGCCTTATGTTCCTCAAGGAATCAAGAGGCATAAGAAGAAGAAGTTTGATAGGACTTTAATAACAACTTTTGCTTTCCCTCATCTAGTCACCCTGGAAACCAAATATGAACTATTTTTTCTCCATCACCCTCCCCACCAAAATCACTTGTTTTGCAAGTCTTTGTAAAACAGCTTATCAAAAGCATTTTGAAAATCTATGTACATCAATTTCACATCATTTAGATAACAAGAAACACCCTAATAAGTTAACACACCTGTAAGACGAGGTTTTCTCTTTATTAAATCCATTTTAATAAATCAGTCTCCAAATTGTCTTGTATCAAACTCTGGATTTTACGGGTCACCTTGTATTTCAAAGGTTGTAAAAATTGTTAAAGTAACACATAATCTCATTTACATAAGCAAGTAACTAACGAATCTGTCCACTAGCCAGCCTAAACTGAAAGAGATGAGGTTCTGTAGCTCATCTTTAACCTCTTTAAAACCCTGGGATAAATACGGTTTTATCATGTTTTAATTTCAATGTTTTTTTTACTTACTACCACCATGACAGAATTCTCATGTTTAGAAATTCTGCTGTATTGTCTCTTGGAAAAGCTTAATATATCAGTCAACTCACAACCTTCAACAAAATCCGTCTTCAGTAACTTTTAGAGGCAGATAAAACTGGGATTAGGACCTTAACATACTGAAATTCCTCTGTTGGTGTTGATACTGTCACCTGTTTCTCACAACTCGTTTTTCTGTTTAATCAAATTCTTCAGTTTAATAAAAAAAAAACAACGAGTATTTATCTTTAATCATCTTCTTGACTTAAATGAAGCATAATTTCTGTTTTGAAAATTTTTTCCACATTTATCTCACATCAGCTTTTGCTCATTATTAAAAATCAGAAAATGATACCTCCTGATCAAATTACATTGAATGAATGGAAGACTTTGAAATATTTCATTCTCTACACTTGTTTACACAACAGGTAGTTGACATCTATTCATCTGAGTTTCATAATGAATGCTCTGTATAAACATTCTACCAAATAAAGATGCATCTTGTTTTACAGTCTCAAAACTATTTCAGAAAACTATTAACTAAAATCTAAATTTAATAATTTTATATCAATGTAGAGCAAAACTTCAAAACCTAGTTAGGTAATAACACGATATAAAGCATCCATTAAAATACGAGATTTCCTGCATTCTAAAAAGGTACAATTTTAACAAGTTTTTATTGTGAAAAAAATAACATTAAAGACTTATTATGTGGATTTTTTAAATATTAGTTTCAATAGAAAAATCAAATAATTTTAGACATTTGTATGTTTATGTCAGTAGTTATTTTAGACATTTGTATGTTTATGTCAGTAGTTTTTGCTACCATTTTTTTATAATTGTTGCCATTTTTGATGTAACATAGAGCTGTCTTATAATTTACAGAGTATAAATACTAGCCTTCAAACGTTCTTTCACTTCACTTACTGTAACCATTTACTTAACAGAGCCAGATTATTTATTAGGCAAAGTGCCGAAAGCCTACAAAAACAATGGGTCCATAAAAATTTTCCTTGAAAGTTAATCTTAGAGGGCCAAAAAATATGAGACATATTTTACTGTAAACAGTTTATTACATCTTTAAGCTACATATTTTTTTGTATATATGCATTAGTTTGTGCACTCACATTCACTTAAATGTATTTCATTGAAAAATTGTTTGTTCCTTAATCATTTTCATACTAAGCCATTTTTAATAGAACTGAATACATTACAAAGTATTAGTATATTATTGATAATGTTAATTCACACAGTTTGTAGCTGCTGCAATGTATACTTAAAAAAATCTATAATTTACTTAACTTTTGGTTCAACTGATATGGCTGGCAGGGCCTACAAACAGAAGATGTCGAGGCCCCACGACTGTCTTGATCCGGCATTGTTCCTCATTAACAATAAACCTTAAACATCTCTTTTGAATGGTTTCCTAAAAATCTGATACATAAAAACCATCCTGAATACATCAAGAAAGATTTCTTTATTCAATCGTTATCAGCGTTTGAGTCTCCACTGACTACCGCATCAGTATTCTCATCAGTAAGTGTGAGCTCACTGAACAGTTTCTTATTAATATTACTCCTCTAATTAGACTGTTTATAATACTTACTAAAACCTTCTAACCTTACAATTTCCAATTGCAATCCATCTAAATATGTTACTTTGCAATTCAAATGCACTATTACAAATGCAACTTGCAATGGATTAATAGTTCTCCTAGTGCAGTATACATGTACATCTATATTACATACAATTAGTGGGGATTTTACCCATACTAGTAAGTAACATCTACACCCATACCTCTCATGTTAGAGTTGATCGTTATTCCAAAGTTGTTTGCACAACTCATCTACGAGACTAGACTTCTTTTTTCACATGTTATCCTATTGGTTTTATTACTTGCACTCCTCTAAACACATCTAATACTCTTTCAAATTACAAATAAACTTACCATTAAGTCTATCTAAGAAAAACGGGCTCATAACTTTCTTCACGAAGTTCAGTGGATAACGCTGTAAGTATATACAGGACATCAGAATCTCTATTATACTTTGAGGTTTGAAATCAGCAAATCTCTCCAAAAGCAAATTCTCCAAATTTTCAAAAAATTCAAAAGCACAAGTTGGTTGATGATTCAGAAGTCCAAACAAATGTACAATACTTTCTACGTTCTCCGGAGGAATCTTTTTACCATGTTTGATAAAAACAGCAGCCAAACATTCCAGAACTTTTGTGTTCCTCCACCTGAAAAGAGCACAGTATTCAGAAACAACTCTCACAACTCCAGTATTCTGACACTTCAACCCTTTAGTCTTCGTGTATCGTTCTACAGCACGATCAAGACCACTGTCCCGAAACTTCATTCTGTTCATAAATCTAACGATGTCTTTGAATTCTTTTTCACTTAACGTATGTAGATTAAGATTTGTCCATCTTGTTAATACAGAGAGCAGCTTGTTAGGTCTCTGTCGCAAATTTGATACGACCTGTAAAATAAGAGCTACCTGAGTTCCAGTTAGTTTTAAATAACACAGCTCTACCCGTTTCATCAAAGTTCTTAGAACAACTGCCTGAGACATTTTGAAACATGGCAAGATACCAAATACTGTTAAAATGTTCTTTTCATCAATGTACTCAGCAGAGTCAACTATACCAGACCACAGTTTATCAATTGTAACCTGCTGGTCACCACCTGCCCTATGTAACAGATTTACCAGTTCACAAATCTGTAAAATACTCAGCTTGCCATCACTAACTTGATACAGACAATCCTGCACGAAGCACTCTATGTACGATCTTTTTTCTTCCTCGACCATTCTACCCTTGAGTACACATCCTAACCCTGCTAACATAGCATTGATGTCTTCAAAACTACTTACAAGTTCACACAGCCTATAAATAATAACAGAATAAAGAGTGTGTTCCAGAGAACTCTCTTTGAGAGATATTTCACCTGACCCCACACCCTTCAACTCAATCAGCCGCTCTAGAACAGCCAATGCTACAGACGAAGACACTTCTTTCAAGGGCAGATCTCGAAGATAGGCTAACAACTGCTCAATGCATAAGCAAGCTCCTAAATTTGTTTGAATGTTCATCAGATCAGCATCGCATTGTTCTACTTTCTCATAATCAAACCTTTTGTTCTCAGAAAGATAAGAATAAAGGTCCACATCAATTGTGTCTTTTTCTAGGTTTTTATTTTCCAACACAGAACTGTTTTCAGGCCTGTCAGACGTAGTTCCAACTACAGTTAACACATCGCTCGTCTTCTTCACAATCACTGGAAGTTCCTGAATATCTAGGCCATCCTGAACTAATATTGTTGAGCTTCCTAGACTCTTCCCGTCTTTGGTAGAAGAGGATTTATGCCTGCAATATAACCAGCCATTGAATGCATCTGGTCCAGCAAAGTTTCCTTTCAACTTCCAATACCTGCAGCCCCCTTCGTGCATCAGGGAAACAGCTACTCTACATACGGTGCTAGAAACAATTTTGTGATGCCATGTTCCAGTTAATAAGTGCATGGATGTGGACTGAGCAATTTCGTAGTTGCATCGATATAAAATAAATGGACAACACATCACTACAAAACTCTTGGGCAATTTCCAAAATTTGGAAAATCTACTTAACAAAACTGAACAAATCATTTTGATTTTAGTTCATTTTCCTTGAAGATTTAGCATACCTTGTCAGATGAAATCTATCCAGCAAATTTCTGAAAAGAAAAAAATACTCAAAGTCAGAAGTACCACTATTACTATGATTCTGTAAACAAATAGATGGAGTTTAAAAACTTCAGATTTAAAAGTTGCATCATACTCAATCTCACAGAAATTATATAAAACTAACTGTATTGCAACAGTGCAAATTAACTATGTTTTGTTTAGACCCAGGAATTTCTATATTTCATAAAAACTGAAAAAACAAAACTTGCAATGTTTCAAATTCAATTATAACTTACACTGACGTAAGTTATGATGTATACCTATTTTTCAATAAAAATATATGACTAAAGGAAGAAACATTTTTTTTTTTTTTTTATTTGCAGTAGCCCTAAACCGATTTAAAATTTCAGCTGCTTGTCAAGAAAAATTTCAGAAATACCACTAGTTCTGTGATCATCTGAAACAAAGGTAAAACATGAATACAGTAACCACCATCATTTATCACAAAGAGAATTTCCCTTTGAAACATACTCTTTTCTGGTCAATATCAATCTTGATTAAAAAGTTGAATTTTGACAACAAATATAGTTTTTTTATTCTGTTTCATCTTGTTCACCAGGTTCCAACTACTTCCTTCCAGAGAGATAAGTTACAAATTGAGAATTAGGATAAAAAAAAATTAATTCCAATCTACAAGAATATTTTACGTAGACAAATACATTGAATAGATGCATGTTTGCTTGCTGTTGATGTATACTTGTCTATAGTAAATTTTCCCCTGTTAAATTGCATATTTATTGATTAGTTTAGTAAGAAGGGTCCTGGGGATAAGCCATACTGTCAAACCTCAATGCATTGGCCAGTCAGCATTGAACTTAATTGGTAATTAGGCGATACCTCTTAGATCATAACAGAATACTCGAATTTCCAAGAAGAAACATTTTAATTATAATGTGGCAATCAAAATACAAATGTCAAAATATGGTTTTGGATTTCTCAGTATATCTGCAAAAATTCATGAAAATAAATTTTCAGGTCATAATGTCAAAATAATCTCTCAGTTGGCCCCAATTTTATATGGTGAGTAGGATGACAGTGGACAGAAATATTTTAAAGCCTGTTCTCATGTTAATGTTGGTTTGTTAATTGGAAGATTAACAGATAAATTGACAATAAATAAACTTTCCATTAATTTTAATTAAACATAGTTTATAAAATAAATAAATAAAAACATGTCACTTTGAAATAAAAATATTGTTATTAACAAACTAGCTACATCTAATATGTGGAAGTCAATATTGATAACTTAAATTGAAAAAGCAGCATACAAAAAATGATGTGCAACAAACTAAAACTAAAGTTATTATACCACACTTGAAGTATTATGTTAAATCTGAAATAACAGTTTATACCACATTTCTATATCCCTCACATTAACTGTACAATCAAGTTTGGTGTCAGCTAGTGTTAAAGTCACATACAGTCAACATGTTCATAATAAATTTATAAAATATATGGATTCTTGATCAGAGATAAACTGTGTAACACCATTCTCTGTAGCTCCAAATATCCAAATAATCAGTAGTTTACAAATCGTGGATTACCACGTTATATGTAAACATTATGATTAAAATGTTTCATAGAATTTTTGAAAATTATTTTAAAATGAAGTGATGTTAGCAATAATATTACCAAGTTAACTGCTACAAAACTTATAATCTACCATTATATTTCACTTCTTTAGATCAGTTAAACTTAGAGGATTTAAATTATTGTCCAAAACATCTAATAATTTTAAAAAAAACCTTAATTTTTTTATAGCATATAAAGTATACAGGATCTCAGTTCTTAAACTGTGGACGGGTTAGGTTTGGCTGAAGAGCAGCGCAAGCTGCTAAAGCACTTCAGGTCAACCAAATATATTAAAACAAAAAACAGTATTTCTAACCTTGTAGTCCTTTTAATACTTTTGAAAATATATAACATTCAAGATCGTTCCTCTGATAAATATAAATTTACATTTTTATATTCCATATTTTAGATATAACTAGCGTTTGTTTTAAAGTTTCTTGGACCTATATCTCTCACATACCACACGGTCTGTCCTGATATTGGTTAAAACTGGAAAGCTTTCCCACACTTGATCTGACACGCGCATTTTAGTTCCACGCATCAAAATTAAAATTAATAAAATGTATTTACTTCTGTATTTTAACGACGGCTGGTATAAGCATTAACACTTTGGGTAAAATAAAGTACAGATTCAAATATTCCTAGAATTACATTCACTATAACTTCCTTGTATGATGAAAAGTTATTATTTATCAGAAAAAGCTGAGAAATACGTATTACCCAAGTTTTCAAGTTTCACCTAATGCAACTTTACGAAACTTCATCACGTTCGATTTTGTATTATCGCCACGCTACAATGTGAAAATTTCAGAGACGCCATCTCTCCAACAAAATAAATACTAATTGGAATTTGCTGTTTGTTTGATCTACAAATCAGTTTGTAATCCCATAACGTTTGTTTAAATCCATAGAACAGTGATGAAGGCCCGAGATGGCTAAGTGATTAAGGCACTCGACTCCTAATCCGCTTGCCCTTTCAGCCATGGGGACATAAGTTACGACAAATTCGTTGGTAAAAAGAGAAGCCCAAAAGCTGGCGGTGGATGGAGATGACAAGCTGCTTTCCCTCTAGTCTTACACTGTAAAACTAAGGATAGTTAGCACTCGTGTAGCTTTGGGAGAAAGTCAAAACCAAACAGTGACAAAAACAACAGCAATTTAAATATTATTTTCCGAAAATAATAATCTATTAATAATAGTCACAACTAAAAATAAAACAAATGCAGAGTTTTATCCAAAAAAAAATCAGAAATATCCTAATGAATGCTTTAATGACATGAATACTTCTAAATAGTCCCAACTAGTTCGTTATATGTTTCAAGTCCACAATGGTAGAATTCAGATCTTAATCCACACAACCCATACAGTGAAAAACCAAACAAGTTTTTTTAATCGTGATAATATTCATTTTTTTAAAACCTTCCTTAACTTTTATTTTTTTGTAATCTATACATCTTTAAAGTTATGATTTATTTATTGACTATGTGGTGTTTTGATCATGTAATGTGATACTTATACCTCATTGAAATAAATTTAAAAAATACTGCTATATTAGGGGCGAACAAAAATGAATTTATGAAAGTGTAGAAACAATAGAAATATATAATGAAACTTTCACCTGATTGGAAATTAACTTTTTTTCTCACATACAAATGTATTTTCGATAGATCCTCACCTTTCACACAGTTAAGCTATTTACTCTGTGGTCTACTTTAGAGAATTTGTATATCACTGGCATTTAGGCAACTCCCATCAAATCTCACGTGACTGATTTCTTGTAAATTGTCACAGACAAGAAAACTCACACCTCTTTTTGCAACTTCCTTCTCTATGTTTTGGCATTCATTCTCTGACGAGGTAAGAATACTGAGGTCCACCTGAAGTCAAGAGGAAGGGTAGGAATGTGTCTGAAAAGGTGGGTTTTTATAGGAATTACATTTTCAGGTACGGAACATGTTGACTTCAGAGACGATATTCACCCCTCTCACAGAATTCCATGTTAAACTGATGGAAGGGCTGGTACAAAGATGTACCTGGATAAGCTCTTTCAGAAAGTGCCTGAATAAAACCCATCAAGTGTCACACCCATCCAATAACAAGCATTGGCAGCGCCAGGATATTTTCGTGGGGGGGGGAGCTGAGGTAAACTGTGGAGAGGCTTCCCAAAATGTCATCAATATGAAGTACAGATGGTAAATTATAATAATGTAAATACCAAAGTACATTTCAAAAAGGTGTGCTATTTTGAACTGCGTATTCAATGCAGTTTTCGTTGGAAACTCATACTCTGATTAATAATTCATTATTGCAAATTAGAAATAATCTGTTTATGAAAATATGCGAACATGTAAAAGAGGAAGCTCACCTAAATTCCACGAAAGGTCATACATAATAATAAAGAAAATCCAGATTAGCTTAGATTGAACATTTAATATACCATTAAGAGTGAAGGTACAAATTAAAAGAAATATAACATAAGGACATAGTTTACATGGCAGAAACGAATCATCCCATGTGAAGTTTATACGCTCTGAGGAAAATTAAGGCCACTATCAGACTAACTATCTCTCATAATATTGTGTTTATAGTTAATATTACTTCAAAACAATGTGCCTGTTCTGTTGATTGGCAGCACATTTTGGATGGCTGATACACAATGCAAAATGCTTCATAGTCCTGACCTATACACAATACACTTATACATGCATGCTATGTTTTAAATTTCAATGAAAATAAATGAAATTAATGGATAAATACCTGTGAAACCTTTGGTTTATCAAGTAAAATCCCTGATGATTTGATGTAACTTGAAATCCACGTGGTTGTCTAATCTTTGTCAAAGCTCAAGATAGAATAGCATTATACAAGTAGCGGCAATGAAACACATGAGTTTCAGTGTATTCAATACGTTGCTATGGAACACATGACACATACTTCCGTTTTAATGAAGACGTTGATCTCTACAGATCTATGTCTCTTTGATGTTAATTGTTAAGCAACAACAACGATTGTGTTTTCCATATTTTATGAATATATGTAGGTAACAATATTGGGGGGCTGAGGGAGCTTGGCTCATTTTGGGGGCTCAAGTCACCCCAAGCCCCCCTTGGCGCCGTCACTGATAACAAGAGCTTCATAAATACAAACCTATTAGAGATTGCATGTCTTCTCTTTTAGTCCATATTCTTCAGTCAGTAAAAAGATAGGAAGAGGCAGACGAACCCCCATGCATCATAGAGATGAGAAAAATAAAACACAAGAAATCAAAAATCTAATACATGTAATGTGGTTGAGGCTTGTTTAGACCGTATCTATTCCTCACCTCAACTTTATCATCAGACTATTGAGCCAACATCAGCTGTGAGGGGAGGACACAGAATTCATGTGGAATGGCGTGTGTGCCTTTACTTGACTAAATTGTCACCAGTTGTAAGAAAAAGCATGATTTTTGTGTCTGCTAGCCTCAACTCAACTAAACAGGTAGTATGTATAGGGGTATGACACAAGTGTATACTGTGCTCATCTCCACTCTTCTGGATAGTTGAAAGTAGCAGATGGCAAACATGTATCTTGTAATGTGATCGTCTCAGCTCTATTGAACAGATCCAGACTACAGAAGTGCACAGCATTGTATTACGTGCCCACATAAACTTTACTGCAAGACTCAAGACAGAAGAGGAGTATAGCGATATGAGAGTGGTCTACACTAATAATACAATGTAAACATCACCTCACTTCCAACTGTTTGTCATTTTGTTCTAGCTCGTGGTTTAGTCCCAACTGGAGAGGATTTCTCATAGTTCTTCATCCCAGTGGCTAGGACCTGGAAAGTGGCAAAGATATCCTTTACTCCACTCAAAGAAAAAAGGGGGAATTTGCAATGAGAATAATTGCGATAAATGTCGAACTTTACGTTGTCCTTAAACCAGAAAATTCTTTTCTGGAGACAGTTCAAAGGATAACTATTTACCCTTATTTTGTTAAGCTAACAAGTGTGGAAAAAGAAAGCAAGTAGAGCACCTCCCGTTGCTTGTTTTTGCGATGATGGTCTACGGAATAGGTGTGGTCTCGATCAGAAAGTGATACAGTATATAATTATATCACTAGGATATCTCAACTGGTCTTACATAACAACCAATCTTAAAGTGAGCATGTATGGCTCGATGAAAAATTTTGAGAAATATGCATAAGTTGGCGAAATACTATAAGTGAAAGAAAGTTGTAAAATAAAAAGAAACATATTCAGTTTTCGAGAGGTGGTAATTAGACTGTAAGACGGCGAATACAAGCAAGCAATAACCTTTAAAAATGACGAGACAGTCAGAGAGTAAAGACAGTGGCAACACGTGTAAACTTCAATGATTTCATCCCCTAGTCATCTTAAATGAGTAGGGAGAGGAAGAGTGAGGTAATGAATGTGATGGATGAAATGTAGAACAGACTACAAGCACCAACTCCAATGAGCAGTAAGCCAAATGTAGAAGTTGATGGACGCAACCTGTAAAGTAGAACGAGAGATGTTCCTGGAGGAAGAAGAGAGCAGAGTTAATGAAGAGATGCTTGAATGAACTAAGTAGAAACAAACAACGTGAACAGTGTATAATAATCTAATCGGGCTCAATCGATCATTGACGTATAAAATATGGGGAAGGAATATATGAGAAAATGATTATCATGTTTTTAAGCTGTTGAAGTATTTTGAAGGAAAGATCACTCAAAATAAAGAAGAATATAATAACAATGAAAAGGGTAATGGAAGAGTCAATAGCATAGATATCTGACCAATGGCAACCACAATCAAGAGTTAAGAGAAAATAAGTCTTGAGAGAAAGGTATTATAATTGCAGTTGACGAAAGTGGCACAGACACGTGCATGCAGAATAATGTTGAGGTCTCAGTCAGGCATTGGAACAGGGTAATGGATTTTATAAATAAGGAAATGCTGGAACTAGGTGGAGTAAACTAAGGAGAAAAACACATTGAAGAATTGAAAATGGCGAAATGTTGTAGGCTAAGCCTCCCGGTAAATTTCAACGGTGGTTAAAGCTAATTAGTTGTCAAACAATCAAGTAAGAAGATATAAGAGATGTCCCATTGGCAAGCAGATACAGTTGAAGGATTAAGGGAATAAGTAAGGAAAAAACTACTTGATTGAAAAATCCAGTCTGTGGGTGGTGAACCAAACAAATCTCAAATGTGAAGATGAAGATGTAACAATTAAATCTGAGGCTGAAGTAAAAATAGGATGTGGATGGTAAGGAAAGAGGGATTGGGTGAACAAGCAATAAAGAGGAGGAATTCAAGGTTCAGCATCTCTTTAGATGCCATCAAGAGGACGCAATAAGGAGTGTCATGAAATAAGGCCAGGATGCAGGGTATAAAACAGATAGGCTGGTATGCGTATAGAATATGACAAGACTAGTTCTGACTGAAAGCATCAACAGCCTGAACTGAAGGATGATAAATAAAAGACCAAAATAAGAAAAGTTTAGAACTGAGGGAGTAAATACATTAAAGAGTGGAGTTTCCAGTAGAGAACAGAGGACACGCCCATCACAAAACATGGAGGTAAAGAGACCATTCTCTGGACAGAAAATAATCTAGCTGAGACAGAAGGTCCACAACTATGTTCATAGCATCCGGCACATGATAAACAATTAGGTAAATACATTGAAAATTGGCACAATAAAAAGGACCAAGAGTATGAAAGCTAAGGGACCTGGCTCAAGTACAACCGTGAAGTTGATGTATAAAACAACGATGGACTTTTTGGAATGCAGCGTAAGTAAATGATCGATATGGTGGAGTAAGAAATTAAAACATGCTTGAGGAATTACCAGACGTTAAAGCATGATAGTATATTGAGAGAACTCTTCCTGAGTCCATGTAATCATTATGAAAATGTTGTTCAAAGTTGTTTCCCAACCAGAGAATGAAGCAGTTCTAAAATGATATAGGTCCAGTTTAAGTGGAGGTGATAGAACACTGATAATGATATTGAATAAGTCCAGCCATCAAGACAGATCCTTGAGTATAGGAAGAAAAAGGGAAATCGTTAAAATGAAAGTTCCTATAACTGGTTCCTCTGGTCGCTCAAAAACAACTAGAAAAGGCACATAAACATGACCCAAAGAGATAAGCATTTCCAGAGAAGCCTTGTTTCCAGAAGCATTAAGGTATTTTATAATGAATGAGTAGGAGAGGCTCACATCCTGGTGACTGAAAGTTTCAAAGCTCACAGATGGATAGGAGAAAGTTGAATATGTCTGACAAAAGGGTTGAAAAACTCCCAGATGAACAAGATACAGAGTAAGAATGAGAAAGAATTTATAAATTTTGATGAGCCACCCAAGAATGATTATTGGCAACTTTCTTCAGAAGAAGAGGCATTGAAAGAAAGATATTTCTTTTCACTGAGATAGGAGAACCCAATTGCCTATCTAGTAATTTAATCAGAGATCTAATCCATGCAGACAGTGAGTGAATGCTCTGGCCATTAAATTGAAGAAATTTGGCACGAAGCAATGCCAAATAAAAGTGCCTAAATTTAAAAGTTATGATCCCAATGGACAAAGTAAAAGAAATATATAAAGGAATGCATTCTTGATATCGACCTTGGTCATCCATAGCCAACAGAGAGAAAAGCAATTTTTCATGCAAAAATGAGGTACAGAAATGAAGTGATTTAGGGAAAAAAAGTTAATAATTGGATTCCAGTCTCTTGTCTTTAGGGGAACCATTAAAAGATTAGACTAAAATGTGAAGTTAAGCTGCCCTAACATATCTTTACAGTCAATGCAAGAAAATCCCAATGTACGATATGGCAATTATTGCACCAGAAATTGAACTTCCAGAGGAAACAGGAATTGTGGCCAATATATACTAATTCTTAGTTAGTATTGTCAGTTAATAACAATAATTCTTCATTTAGTGACTAGGGCATAGTAGAGCCAATTGTTTGGGATGTCTGGAGAGATATAATATCAGAAGCCTAACACATTATGACAATTTTAAAGAGTTTTGATGTTTTAGAACCATTTAAAGGAAAAAAACGATTTATTCACTAGACACTGAAGTATTTTCTCCTGATAGTTTAAAAGAGCTTACAAATTATAAACAATATCACAACAATACTGAGAGAGTCAGAATATTCAATATTTAATTTCAAAGTCACAATCATGTGATTAGGCATGAACAGTCATGGATTTAAGGGTCCATGATCTGCATCAAAAAGTCACACTCCACACTTTGGACTATGGTATGTTATAAGAGTGGGAGTCTATTTCCACTACTATATTTGAGTAACCAAAGTGTTAGCTATAGATGCTGTTGACTACCTGCCTTTCCTTTAGCTTATCAATTGAAAGTGAGAGCCATTTATGCATAGTTGGATTTTTTGTAGCTTTGCGTAAAATTCTGGAAAAAAATCCTTGAAAATACATGGAATAGCAGAATTTTAAGTCAGTTGGAGGTTTTCGCGAAGTTCGCAGTTATCATAAAAGGCAAACTTATCACTGGTAACAGTGTCTGCAATGTTAGCATTATATATACTAATTGGAGCACATAATTTTTAGAATACTTTAAGTGTTTTTCAACGATACTTCTTGTTTTCAGAATATTTCCAATTCCAGGAACAATTCTGCTTTGGTAATTGGGTTTTTTATGAGAAGAAAGTAGAAAAGTTTTTCTAAAATTTATTTCATCATAAAATAACCTAGAGTTTTGAGAGGTTATAAACAGTCCTTTTGTTGTTGTTTTGAATAACCAAAATTGGTAAGATTAACTTCGATATGCGAATGTTTTCTCGAATTCTTTAAGCAATAATCTTGTTTCATTTTGTTTTTGCTTTTGGTTAACTGTGATGCAGGGGTTGATTCAGTTCAGTAGCAGTTTCATTTATTCTTGACACCTGTTTGTATCAGACCAGAAGGGTGTCGAGTGGTGGGTGGTAGACATAAATGTAATTTTAAAAACTCCTCTATATTTTAAATATTTTTATGTAGCAAAATTATATGACATATACGTGCATGTTGAATATAACGCAATATATATTAACTTTAAGTATTACTAAGTTATTATTTCAAAGTTTCTATTTTCGAACCAACAAAATTCTCTACTGTTCTAAAGATGAAACGAAATAAAGAAGGGGTGTTATTTAAAATCACATTTATTTATTTTAAAGTAAAGTTACATAATTGACTATTTGAATTTTTATATAACGGGAAATTGAGCCATGTACATTATCCATGTAAGCCATTAAAGTTACTCCTGCCCTGGTGGCCTGGCATGGCCAAGCGCGTTAAGGCATGCGCTCGTAATCTGAGGATCGCGGGTTCGCATCCGAGTTGCGTTAAACATGCTCGCCCTCCCAGCCGTGGGGGCGTTATAATTTGAGAGTCAATCCCACTTTTCGTTGGTAAAAGAGTAGCCCAAGATTTGGCGGTGGGTGGTGATGACTAGCTGCCTTTCCTCTAGTCTTACACTGCTAAATTAGGGACGACTAGCACAGGTAACCCTCGAGTAGCTTTGTGCGAAATTCCTAAAAACAAAACAAACAAACAAGCCCTGGTGGAAAATGTATGCTTTATCAATAAATGTACATGCAGTTTTGTAATTTTGTTGATACTAAAAATAAGAAGAGATATTAAATATGTGGCTAACGTATTTAAGAGTTGAGTAACATACGGTAAGCAATATTAAACAGTAAAAATATCAGCTTCATACTTAAGTACTTTCATTGTCACATACCAAACGCTTTCCAATTAATGGTTCTCAAAACCATCCTTCACAATGCAAGGTGTGATATTACTGCTGCATTCACAAGTGTTGGTTGTCAGACACAACTTTGATTTTGCTAGTTTAAACAAGTATTTAATACAGCAGTCATTGCTATTCTTTGATTTTCCTCAACCTATTGTCTTGCTGACATAAAAGGTGGTTTAATCAATATCTAGAAATGGACATTCATTTACGTAACCAGTTATCAGGCATGCCACAGTTGAAACAGTTCCTTCTTCTTTCTTGTTCATGACACTATCGGGAATACAACTCTAACCGAAATAGTGGTGCAGTCATTCCATCTGGGCCACGAAAACCTCATTGACTCTTAAGTAACCATAAATACTGCTCTTAAGTTGCAGATGTGGAGGTGAAGAAGCAATAGGTCAATATTCCTTTGGCATTTTGATGATCTTTTGAGGCTTCTGAAGGTGTCTTGAAGACGAAAATGCAGTTGACATTGCTACTGCCTTCTTCCTCAGCTCCAATGTACCAACATGACTACTTCAAATTGAAGACTTCACAATGAAGAATGCTAGCTTTTCGTGAAGTATGCATGTCTCTCTACTCTTTTCAGTCATTGATGGTGCAAGCCAAGACCTTATAATTTATGAGCCTTTGAACGAGCACATAAGTGTGTCATAGATTCCATGTCAGACTTGATAACGTCCAATAAAAAGTTCAAGATATCTATAATTATTTAAGTAGTTCACAAATAAATAAGTTAGATTCAGTCAACAAAGGAAAGAAATACAAGTGAACAAAAAAACAATCTATATTTACAGCAAATTATATGTGATCGATTCTGTCTCACTTACCCTTTTTCTGTAATTCAGTCACTGAATGACCTGTATAATAAAATAGTTGCAATGCAATTATTTTTTGGAATATTTGATAATACAGGTAAACATCGATGATGCGCGATAATCAGTTGGGCGCGATGGAGTCTTAGGCCCCAAATTTTTTTGGTTTCTTCAGAGGCTGCCGCTTAAAATTACCTCTGCTTAATGTAATCAAAAATCGAAAACCAAATCCACTTCAATCTTTTTGTATGGTTTTTACGCCGCATATTGTGATCAGGCCGCTGGTTAATATGATCAAACCCTGGTCTGCATGTAATAATTCCTGGCGCTGTCAACTGCAGTAAAGTACACAATCTGCCAGTCATAGGATAGCTTTCAGTGCGTAGGCAAGAAGTAACAAAACTTTATTTTCATTAAAACCACAAGTCAACCTTGATCGACCGATGGATGACGAGGGTTGAGTCATATACACCTATATACCAGTGACAGTGGCATGAAGTGCTGAAAGTGATAGCGTCAATGCTCAGGCCAAATGTATATTTCTAAGAAACAGCTCGCTCCCCAGAAGCTTTCAGACTAAAGGGGAAATCTGTGACGTCAGCTATTCCCTTTTATTCTAACACCACCGAATAACTGAAAGGTCTTGTAACACCGGCTCGTAGGCAGAATTTCGTCGACCGCATCAATTTTGTCATGTGTATATGGGATAGTGACCATCCGGTGGCGATAGACTGCGATTTTCATATTTTTTCAACATACAGCGTATTTATACCCATGGAGAAAAGAGGCCCCAAGAGGAAAGCTTACACAGTACAAGAGAAGATACAGATTGTGCAGCGAATCTGGAACGGGGAAACAAGGACCAAGATTATGAAAGAAATGGGAGTTCCAGAGTCTACACTTCGAGGTTGGCTAAAGGATGAAGATCAACTGAGAGAATTCTGCAACCAGGTGGACAGAAAGACAGGACTACAGAGGAAGAAAACCAAGATAGCAGCAGACTCAGCAGTGGACAAGGAAATTTATGATTGGCGCAATCAGATACAACGCGGTCGAATTTTTTGG
The DNA here is from genome assembly GCA_011833715.1 of Carcinoscorpius rotundicauda. NCBI lineage: Eukaryota > Metazoa > Arthropoda > Merostomata > Xiphosura > Limulidae > Carcinoscorpius > Carcinoscorpius rotundicauda. The sequence goes on along the minus strand of CM022399.1, from coordinate 4,811,509 downwards.
ACCCCAACTAGCGCCTTATATCGATGTTTGACTGTATATGCAGCATTGGATTTTGGTGTACCGCACTTTTAGCTTTTACCTTAATTGTAAAACATCTTCGTGTCGAGACCATAGAATGTGATATTATGGAGTTCATTTTGAACATGCTTCTTTTTTGGTTTGATTTCGTGGTACAGTAAGGTTTGTAATTCGTTATCGTAGAAGTTGGTTAAGAAAAGTAGGGAGACATGTATGCTCAACCAAAGTCAACATGTTTCGTTGCAAAGTTTTCAGGTGGCATAGGTAAAACTTCACTACAATCTGATAATAACAAAAGTCAGTTAAATATTATCTAGACCTACGAGAGAAAATAAGGATCATTAGAACCCTTATCCAGTCAGTTTGTTTGTTTTTTAATTTCGTACAAAGCTACTCGAGGGCTATCTGTGCTAGCCGTCTCTAATTTAGCAGTGTAAGACTAAAGGGAAAGCAGCTAGTCATCACCACCCACCGCCAACTCTTGGGCTACTCTTTTACCAACGAATTGACCGTCACATTGTAACCCCCCATGACTGAAAGGACGAACATGTTTGGCGCGACGAGGATGCAAACCGGCGAACCTCAGAATACGAGTCGCATTCCATTTACACGCTTGGCCATGCCGGGCATAACCAGTCAGAAAGAATGTCAAAGGATATGATGATAATGTGTAAAGTCATGTAAAGTCATTAAAATATTGTGCAGCAGCATGCAACTAATCTCTGCTTAAGGAACTTACTTTGAGAACAGGGCATTCAACAGGATACCCTTGTCTCTAGGCGTTTGAAGAATACACTTTACTCTGAGTCGGTGATTAATATCAGTCAATCGGTGGGATAACAGCAAGCCTACTGACAGCTTTGTACGAAATTAAAAAACAAACAAACTGACTGGATAAGGGTTCTAATGATCCTTATTTTCTCTCGTAGGTCTAGATATTATTTAACTGACTTTTGTTATTATCAGATTGTAGTGAAGTTTTACCTATGCCACCTGAAAACTTTGCAACGAAACATGTTGACTTTGGTTGAGCATACATGTCTCCCTACTTTTCTCAACCAACTTCTACGATAACGAATTACAAACCTTACTGTACCACGAAATCAAACCAAAAAAGAAGCATGTTCAAAATGAACTCCATAATATCACATTCTATGGTCTCGACACGAAGATGTTTTACAAATAAGGTAAAAGCTAAAAGCGCGGTACACCAAAATCCAATGCTGCGTATGTGATCAAATATTCCAAAAATATGTAGAACAATGACATACCATGTCAGTTTTTATGTGTCTCAAACACCCCATGAGATGTGCTCGGCTTATTCCAGATACGCGTTTTTCTTTTCTTTTACAATAAAGTCACATTGGGCTATCTAATGTATTTACCAAGAGGAATATAATCCTTTATTTTAGTGTTGTAAATCAGAAGACTTACTACTGTACCACCGGGGAATCTTTCCAAGACTTTCACACATACGACCAAAATGATAATAATATCTTTTTAGCTATTGGCTTGCGCTCGTAATCCGAGGGTCGCGGGTTCGCGCCCGCGCCGCGCTAAACATGCTCGCCCTCCCAGCCGTGGGGGTGTATAATGTGACGGTCAATCCCACTATTCGTTGGTAAAAGAGTAGCCCAAGAGTTGGCGGTGGTTGGTGATGACTAGCTGCCTTCCCTCTAGTCTTACACTGCAAAATTAGGGACGGCTAGCACAGATAGCCCTCGAGTAGCTTTGTGCGAAATTCCAAAAAACAAACAAACAAAGCTATTGGCTTATGCAATTTTACCCGAGTTGAAGGAATGGTGAACTTTTACAATCGTTAAGCATTCGTTACACAAGAATGTCATTACCTATATCCAAAATCTGAATGGAAGTTTCGAAAACATGTTAACTTAATATATAAATATATATATATTCGATATTGGTTATGGAAGAGTAAAATTCATGAAGAAAGGATAAAACTCATGATTATGTTTTATGTCATATGAGGACATAACTGTAATTTAAGTCTTAAATATTGGTGAAATCAAACATTGCGATTAAAAACAAGTTGGCCTGGCATGGCCAAGCGCGTAAGGCGTGCGACTCGCAATCTGAGGGTCGCGGGTTCGCGCCCACGTCGCGCTAGAACATGCTCGCCCTCCCAGCCGTGGGGGTGTATAATGTGACGGTCAATCCCACTATTCGTTGGTAAAAGAGTAGCCCAATAGTTGGCGGTGGGTGGTGATGACTAGCTGCCTTCCCTCTAGTCTTACACTGCTAAATTAGGGACGGCTAGCACAGATAGCCCTCGAGCAGCTTTGTGCGAAATTCCAAAAAAAGTATTCTATATGATTATGTCCCGCTAGTTCAGCGGTAAGTCTACGGATTTGCAACGCTAAGATTATGATGAGCGTTATAAATTAAAAATGATAACATAAAGAAATTGATTGCAAAAGTGTTAGTGTAACTAAGAGGTAATTAAAAGTTTTCTCATTAATATATATCTCAAATTGACTCCTGATGGCGAAATACATACATATAACATGACAGAGAATAATGAGTATAGGCTTAGCGGTCTGGTGATACCATTACGAATAGTAACAATTGTGCTATCATTTCAATATTAACAATACAAACTCTTATATGCAAAAACGGCTGTTCTGGGCCCAGAAAACACTTCAAATAGAAGAGCGAACAACGTTTCGACCTTCTTCGGTCATCGTCAGGTTCACAAAGAAAGGGTTACTGGTCGGAAGCTGACCACATGTTTGGGAGGGGTTGTATAATTGAGTGTTGCAATGTAGAAGGCGCGGTTTGAAGTGTTTTCTGGGCCCAGAACAGCCGTTTTTGCATATAAAAGTTCTCAACAAGTGGGTTTCTCGACATCACTGATTGTTAATACAAACTCTTGATGCGAGTTACTCTTGCGGTTGTGATATATTTTGTTTATTTACTAATAATTTAGACGATTACAGTTTTAAAATTATGCACCGGGGAAAGTCAAATGTATTGTGATATAATTGTAACATGCAAGCAGAAACATTTGTAACAGTTTTCCTTACAAAAGTTATGGTTTAATTTCGTTTTCCATAGTCTAATAATAACAATCTGATAAAGCATTATTTGCATAAGAGGCCCACTGAACTAGTGTCATTTTTCAGCTTGGTGTCCTTTTTTGATATACGGCATATGAAGTCTAGCGTTAAATTTTAATTGTTTTCATCTTCAATTTAACTGGTAGTAAAGTACAGCCAAGTTTTATGTAAATTTGTAACTTAACATTTGAAAAATTTTGTTCAGAAGAGTTATTGTTTCTCAGATAGGCCAAACTAAATAATGACGAGAACAACAGGGTGGACCGTAAGCCCATACCCAACCACCTATCTTATTGTATCCAGCATTCTTGCATTCATGTACCCACATGTCACAATATGCACTTCAAGTATAAATGGGCTTATATCCAATTTAACATGTTTCTCTGAAAATAAAATAAACGAATTTATAATACATGCGTGAATGAATGTAACATAATAATATATGGATGGGTGGGGACTTACGGGTCACTCAGTATAATATATCAGTTTAGTTTGTAAATGATAATTGTTACTAAAAGATACAGATATTTGTGAGGAAGAAATTTTTCTTTGGTATTACACTTTTATTAACTAATAGAACGTGTAGAACTTCCACAAAATGTATAGAATTGTGATATTTTATCAAATCACACCATTATCTAATTACTCAAATTGTAACAAAATCAGAATTTGGACACAAAGATGCTCTCTAAAACTTCTTTGAAACTAAAAAACTATCTTGGGTAACATTGATATCATGAGTATTTACGTAACCTTCACAACGAATTTTCACACCTCTTCTTGAAAAGTTTGATTTAGTCATCCAAGTTTCTGCCCTAGTTAAAAGAACTCTTGAAAAGCAATAAAACATTAAAGTAGTAAAAACAAATATGAAATTACCAAGCAAAACTGTTCAAAATTAATTGCAAACAAAACACATGCATTTTCTTTAAAATATAAAAGTGTAATATTTTTATTAGTATAAAAGGACATAAACAGTCATGTGAAAATTGGATTTAAAAATAATTTTGTAGCTAAAGCATTACATGATGGTTACGTTTTAAAAATTTTGCAGTAGAAAAAGGTTATTATTACACTTTAACAACAAATATACAGATTTACATATATTATAATAGTTATTTTTAGTAGGCTTGACAACTGTAATATAGTTGCTTTTTTGGTACATGTATTTTTCTCTTCTTTATGTCCATACAAGGTGAATGGACAGACATCTGTTTTCTACCATTAGAACATGTATAGAGTTGTGTTATTTCAAGTTGTGGTCTGAAAAATAAGCATTATTAAATTCATATAAAAAAACAGTTGTCAAACTTCTTTGTAAACAACATTTTCAACATGTTTACTTCCAGTAACATAAAGTTCCAACCAGTATGAATGACTGACCCTGGATAGAACTGTGTAGTGCTGACTGTGAGGAGAAATTAGTTCAACCAAATGTAGCTTTGATGGACAAATATACGTTTGATCAAATTATGTTCTAAGACATCAGGTAATAGTCAGTAATATTATTTTAGCATGTAGTGACTTACTAGTAGCCGAGTACTGCCCAAAGTTTAGTTACTTTTGTATTACTAATACATATTGTTTACAACATTTGGTCTGTTATTTGTTTTTACCAAATTCATCAGAGAAACTTCTATAATGGGGCATCTTGTCAGAAGGGCCAGAGTGCTAGCATTCTTTGTGGATTTCACTTCCACATGGAATTTAACCATTTCAGTACTTGCAAGAGAGTCAGTCAAGTCATGTTTGACTTATTATTCAGGTGCATTCAATTCATAAGGTGGTAAGTTATTCATGCTGTACTAAATTGTATGTTTTCAACTGCAGATAGATGTCATTGTGGGTGGTAGTTATATTATTAAAATTATTTTAACAAATTTTCCATCTGATTTTAAAACATAGGCTACATTTTTGGAATAAAATATTAGTACAAGGACTTGGATAATAATTTTAACAGTTTAGTTTGCACTTGTCACAACAAGTTAACTGCATAACTTATAGTGCCCTTCACGGCTAAGGAACAGTTAAGCCTGAATTTACTTTAACACGTTTGAAGGTGAATTTTTTTCCTAACCATGCTGTAACAAATTAAGTTAACATTATTTCATACTTTAGGTGTTGGTGTCATAACCTATTTTTTCATATCATTACACACACACATTGTATATTAATAGTATGTTTCTTACTTTTGTTTTGTGTAAGTGTAAACAACAGCGTGTGGTGCAACTCAATAGTTATGCGATATTCCATTGTACAATACGTTTGTGATGTGTTATTGTACTACACGATATTGATTTTAGGAGATGTGTATTGTTGATTGGTTTTATGATGCACATTGGTGTTGATTACTGTACACATGATATTAATTGTAGAATTAATGCTTTTGTTTGGCTTGTGACATCATTGTGGACATAATACTGGTTACACAAAATGTGATTTGTTGGTTGGTTTGTGATGTACAGTTATGTCAATTATTGTACACAATAGTAGTTATACAAAATGTGTATTATTGATTGGTTTCTGGTGTACAGTTGGTTATTGTGAACATGATACTGTTTACACAAGGTGTGTATTGTTGGTTGGTTGGTTTGTGATGCATAGATATGTCAATTATTGTACACAATAGTAGTTATACAAAATGTGTATTATTGATTGGTTTCTGGTGTACAGTTGGTTATTGTGAACATGATACTGTTTACACAAGGTGTGTATTGTTGGTTGGTTGGTTTGTGATGCATAGATATGTCAATTATTGTACGGGTTTGTTGATTATATATTTAAAAATGGCTGGTATGGGTAAAGAAAGCACTAGTAGAGGAGTGAATAATGTTTTATGTTTATTGTTGTACACATGATACTGAATGAATGAGTGCCACTAATACAACTGTTATCATGAAGGTAGCACTCCCTGTGTTCCTGAGTGCCACTAATACAACTGCTATCATGAAGGTAGCACTCCCTGTGTTCCTGAGTGCCACTAATACAACTGTTATCATGAAGGTAGCACTCCCTGTGTTCCTGAGTGCCACTAATACAACTGTTATCATGAATGTAGCACTCCCTGTGTTCCTGAGTGCCACTAATACAACTGTTATCATGAAGGTAGCACTCCCTGTGTTTCTGAGTGCCACTAATACAACTGCTATCACGTAAGTAGCACTTCCCATGTTCCTGGTTGGTTTTGCTGCATGACACGTGAATGCTACTTGTTCAGTATTAATGAATTGTCTCATGTAACTGTGTGTTAAGGTAGTGCAATGAAGCTGTTGAACCCTGGTTTTCAACTTGAAACCTGTTGAGTCTGCCATAATTATCAAGGATGTTTATCTCAACACTGAATATGACAGAATTACAAAGTAACTCAAACCACAGGGTTCCACACCAGATAAAGTTGATCACATCATCTTGTTTAGGACCAAACTGAAAACTTCCCCTTATTTAAGTGACCATCAACACCAAAGATTGTTGTTGTTTTTATAAAAACACTCTGTGGAACTTGCAAAAATACTCATGTAAGAAATATTACAATCCTATAATTGCCAGAGATTTGGTCATAGTAAACCCCACTGCACTGTTCTTCCTCATTGTGTTGGATGCACAGGACCACATGATGTGACACAATACACTAATGAATGGCACATGACCAGCTATCAGTTGTATAGCTTGCCCAAGTTGTCAATTTATCCAAGATAAATTGGTGCTATTCTCACCCATCAATATACATCCACCTCCTTTACAAAAATGCTGCCTCTGTCTCAACAACAGCACTCTTTCTTGAAATACCACATCCATTTACCCTAGACACAGACATCCAACATCTCTCCAACCCATTTACTACAGTACAACCCATGTAAATCTCCACCTGTGCAGACTTTGTAACAAACCTTCTCATTCTGTTTGTAGAAATCTGTGAACTTCCTACTTCTTCTTGATAAAAATTTTTATAGAGCATATATAACTGTAACATGCACAATTTCAGACTATACCATATATAATTCAGACTACATCAAACACTCGACTCGTGAACTTCATATAACTTCTACATCTCAGTTGTCAAGGAGACTTAAAAACAGAAAAACAAACTACTTAAACTGCACACTCTAAGTAAAGATATACTTTACTGATATATTAATTATATTCAAGATTAGCCAAGGAAAAAGACAACATCAATATTCCAAGTTATACGTCCCATAATCTCTCTCGCATGTACAATACCGTGGAGGTGTAACATTTATATTTCCACATTAACATAACACTTGCCTTTCCTACAGGTAATGACTTCAAATCAGATATTAACCAACATTCACCTAATTAATACAATCAGATCCATATTTCAGCTTCATATTGCTCTTTCTCTGTAAACTTTGACACTAACTTCCTTCAAACCTGCAAGGTCAGACAGCCACAGCCCATTATCATTGGAGATTTAAACTTGCACAAAACACAAACCAACTAATCATGACTTATTTAAAAGAAACAACATGTTTCTTATCAGTAACACTTTCCCAACCCACAGACACAAAGGAAGTTCCAGACTTAAAACTCTGCCTGACATTTTGATAAAAATCAGTAATTTCATAGTTCATGAAGAAATGTCTAGTAACCACTTCCCAATATCCTGTACAATACACTCACAAAAACCCTGCCAGCATCACACCTTCCCTCTGTAGCTACAGAAATATTAACTGGCAAGCATTCAGTAACTCACACAACACTAAATTGCCTTCCTTTATTATGCATGTAAATAACAAAAAAGCACGTGATATGTGTTGAACACATTATCAAAGCAATCAGAGAAGCTAATATAGACACAACTCCCACTATTTCCAGAAAATACTCACACAGACACTGGACTTTCATAGAATGTAGACATATGAGATGGCAACACCACATCTCACTTGATCCTAGCATCAAAACCCAAATCAATAGACTTCACTTACAAATCAAATGTAATATCCAAACACTCAAAGAAACCAACTGGTCAGAAATCTGCAATAACTTTAATAATTCACTCCAACTCTGAAGAATTTTGGAAAAAAAATGAAAAACATTAACAACGTAAAAAGAATAATGACTCTCTTTTCCCTGAGGTAGAATACAGTGGATTTATACAAAATCAGATTCAGATAAAGCCAGACTACTTGCTAATTATAATGAAACAACATTCAGTAACAAAAATTATCCTAACTTCAGCATATACCATTATGATCATAAGAATAACTTTATTAACTCGCATTTTGGATTTTTTACACCCTGTTTTCTTTCAACAGCACCTTAGATAATACACAGGATACCCTTAATTAAAATAAGGCCAATCATTAAACATTTATCCTTTACTGAATTAAAAGTCAGTATAAAAACTAGGCTCACAGTCATGATGGAACAAGGAATATAATCCTAATAAAGAATCAGACCTCTTTCTAGTCCACCTAACAAACGTAATCAGTCTTTCACTTCAGACTGACTCTTAACAAAAAGCAATAGTTACAGTAATCCCCAAGTCTCAGTCTAACGGAACAAATCTAGGTAGTTTTTAACCCAAATGAGTAAGTTGTTGGGTGAAAGATAGAGTAGAGAATAAGATGACCTTCTTAAATTGAAATGTTGTTCTCTGCTTTATTATGAAGGTGTTGATACCCACACCAGCCATCCTGAGATACAAACTAATGGAAAAAAATATCCAAGGAAAACAGACCAATAATTGGCCATCTTACTAGACTGACTGAATCAATGTGCACAGACAAATAAATGACCATCTTACTAGACTGACTGAATCAATGTGCACAGACAAATAAATGACCATCTTACTAGACTGACTGAATCAATGTGCACAGACAAATAATTGGCCATCTTACTAGACTGACTGAATCAATGTGCACAGACAAATAAATGACCATCTTACTAGACTGGCTGAATCAATGTACACAGACAAATAAACGACCATCTTTCTAGACTGACTGAATCAATGTGCACAGACAAATAAACCACCACCTTACTAGACTGACTGAATCAATGTGCACAGACAAATTAACGACCATCTTGCTAGATGGACTGAATCAATATTCATAGAATTCAACAACAATAATGCCACCATTGGCAGTTTTCTTGATGTTAAGAAAGTTTTTGACAGTGTTTGGCATGATGCCAACATATTTGAACTAAATAATCTTAACATAAACTACAGTTCAATAAATGGATGCCAGACTTTTTTACAATAGTTCAAGTTAAAATTAACTAACATTTTATCCAAACCTTTTAAGATCTCTGCATAAGTACCCCTCATTTACATCTTGTGAATGAAGGACAGTCTATTCCTGAACTTAACATACACATACCACTCTTAATATGCTGGTAACATTGCTGTCTTTAGCATGTCTAGAAACCATCTAATTACTAAAAATCTTTAGATCTAATCATTGATTGGTAAAATAAATGGTGAGTCATATTAAACCTCACTAAAACACAAGCAATTGTCTTCTATGAGAAATTAATAAAAAACACAGAAACCGTAAAAAAATGCAGCTGAAGCTAAGCAACTTCCCTCTCAACCTAAGCAATAACATGAAATTTATCAGCATCTCCTTTAATGTCCTTTTGATATGGAGGTAACATGTCCAAAAAGTTCAGTCTTCAATCAACCATGGATTAATGACATCAGAATAATTACAGGCTGCTCACTGTACAGTACTTTAAAAAATACACAAATTAATTTGACCATAAATAGAATATTGCTGTCAAACCACATATGCTATAAAACTCTCTGAAAAAGCTTCATCTTCAACAGAATCAAGCTATCAGACTAGCCCTAAGACTCCCCAAGTCCTCAGCACCATCTTTTCTTCCTGCAGTCAGCAATTTCTTACAGCTAAATACTGGACTAAGTGAGCATGCTCACATGCAAGGCTGATGCAAGAAATGAACTAACAGCTTTTCTTCACACAATCACCTACACCACAATTAAACATATTTCTCCCAGAAACTGCTACCTAGAGGAAAGGAAACACAATAGGATAATTCAGAAATATGAACTTTCACATCAAACACTCATGTTTTATTTATAATCAGGGTACAGGACAGATAGATTATTCAGAATCTATCCTGTGAAAGTGGGCTTCTCTGGGCACTTTAGTTCCCCATCCCACACATCCAATTCATCAGGCACCTCACAGTTTGGCCCTGGCTCCTGAGAATGACCACCCCCCACTTTCTTTATCGGTTTTTTAACGTGTAGTCTCAATAGTCTGTTTTGACCAACCCCAAGTGCGCCTATTTAGCATGTCTATTTATACATGAAAATTTAATAATCAACTGAGAAACTACAGCCCTGATTAAGTTAGACTGTAATTGTTAATTCTCATGCATGAAGTTGAAGGGGAACAACCATTCCTGAGTTCTCTTGTTTGGAGGAACCAGCAACCCTTTAGTCACTATCTCTGTCTTTTAACTAAACCCATGTCACTGTTGTTTAGAGTTTTTCATTTAAAGTTTGAATTTCATATTTTATCTTATTAACAAATAAAGGAATGATACTGTATTTGATTAAATCAAAATTACGCTTCATTTGAAAATAGCATTAACCTTTACATTTACTAATGTAAATGTCACTTTTATATACTGTTGGTTTAGCTTTTACAGTTTGACCTATGTAAGTATGAGAACCATGAAATTGTCTTGAAGGTGGTTATGGTGAAATAAAAGATAGAGAACCATTACACTACTGTGACTCCACAAGAGGCTTGCAACCAATCAAAAGCTATTTGTTTTTTTTATCAGAGACACGAGTAAGTAAAAGAAATAATTAATTTTCCTTTTTCAACCAAGAGATCAGTATTTATGAGTAACTTTTCTTGGGATGTTAACATTTTAGAGTTATGAATTTTTTTTTAAATTATGAAATCACATCAATATTTTTGTAAGCACACTAAGTTTACTGTTACCAGTTTTAGGTGGCGAGCTCGACCAATCATACCACCTCATCTGTAACTTAAAAATTATAAAACAATCTCTTTAAAGATTTTTAAAAAAAATGTTTACTAGGAGCTGGAAAAAAAGATGTTTTTCATTTAAATACATTTCATTCTGTATTACAGTATACTACATTTAGCTATACAACACGTACATGTTACAGTCTGTATAATTGTAAATGTTTTTTAATTTCTTAAAAGGTAAAATATTGAATAGCAGATCAAGTTCTTATTGGAAAAGAAAGGTTATAAAATAGACATTTTTCTGAATGGAAAAAATTAATGCTCTATTTACTGAATTGCATGGCTACAAAGACCTGCATTACACATGGATATTGTTTTAAAATAGTCTTCTGTCATACTCTTTATTTCATTTTTTTTATGTATATATGATATCTGTCGTGCTGTAAAGAATACCAGTAGCCATATTATGGATTAAGCATTGATAGTATGACACAAAATATAAACTGAAATATGAACAGTATATCCAATAGAAAGTAACAAAATGTTATCTTTGTTTCTTGTATTATTGTGGAAAACTAAATGTTTTTGAATGATTTCTTCTGTATTCTCTATTCCTTCTCAGAAAACGTACCCAGCACTTTTAGAAATTTGAATAAAACCAAAATGTTTTAGTGCACGTAATGAAAGACGTAACTCTTGGACAAAATATTTTAAACTTTGACATGAAAACAATATCTTAGCTTATTCTTTTTTGTAGCCTGAAGGGTCACTTGCTTGACTATAATTAAAATTTTAACTGGAATAAGTATAAATAAATTATATTAATTGCTATTGTGACTGTAAATACAGTTTTAAACCTTTTGAGAATATAATATTAATTATTAAGTACGGTTGTGACAATATTTTATTCCAAAGTTCCAGATATGTGTATGAAATCATGTTTGCTACCATTTGAGATTCCTTCACCACAGTCTCTTGGGTTCTGTGGATTCATTCTGATGGTCTTGTTCTTCTCACTTGCTGTCCTTTATGTCTCTTCATCCCATATCCTGGCTCTCCTTTGGAACTACATTTCCAGCTTGTGTCATTCCAAGGCAGATCAAGATTTCTTCACAAGGGTCTTATAGAATAGGAAGATCATTTGTAATCTGATTTCCTGCTTATTTGTAGCCTCCATATTAGCATCCTGTCTGTGATTTTGCTTCCTTGAACTGTTTCCTTTACCTTCTTTAATTCACCATGGAATCTGCTCCAACTTTTTGATGGGTTTTCTTTTGGTCTCTGTTAAATGAAGTTGGATATATTGGATGTTCACCTCCATATCACCATCTCTTCATCATTTTCTTTGTTTTGCCCATCACAGTTGCATTTATCAGTTCTGGGCTCTTCTGTTTAGAATGGCTTTGGCTCACAACATTTATTGTTGGGTTGTTGAGGCCTTTGGTCAGCTTTTCCACTCTAGAAGCTTTTGTTTCCACCATTACACTTGTTTGAGCCTTCTTTGTTTCCATATATGGGACATCATGTAGTAGACCCACAGCCATCACACTTCAATGTTGGTGTGCCATTTTTTATATATCAGGTGCTCTGAATCTCGATGCTGAATATTTATTGCAGCCTAACAAAATTCTCCCCATGACCTACAAATGTTCAGATGGCTGGATTCCCAGTGGAGTCATCAGAACATGATGCATTCACCACCCGTCTGAATTCCAAACTTCCCATGTTTTGTTCCACCATTCCACATCTTTTGGCTATCAATGCCCTCAGTCACAACTGGGGAGGGAACATTATGCTTATCCTTCTTCTTTTTCATGTCCTTCCAGTTGTACAAACCACAACTTCCCTGTGGGTTGCTTCCATGACTTGTTCTTGATTCCTGTCAGTTTACTACTGTAAGTGGTGGTAAATTGCTGTTGGATTTCTCATCATAGTTCTCATACTCTGCCTCATCCTACTTTCTTACCTGTTTTTCAAGAAGAGGTGTTTGGTATCCATGGTTGCTGGTGATCATGTGGTTTTGTCAGCCACTTTCTGTTTCTCAAGTTTATACCATGTCTTCACTTCTCCAGTTCTCACCCTACTGTCGTTGTTCCTTCACTTCTCCAGTTCTCACCGTACTGTTATTGTTTCTTCACTTCTCAAATTCTCACCCTACTGTCGTTGTTTCTTCACTTCTCCAGTTCTCACCCTACTGTCGTTGTTCCTTCACTTCTCCAGTTCTCACTGTACTGTTATTGTTTCTTCACTTCTCAAATTCTCACCCTACTGTCGTTGTTTCTTCACTTCCTCAGTTCTCACCCTACTGTCGCTGTTTATTCACTTTTCCAGTTCTCACCCTACTGTTGTTGTTCCTTTTGCCTTTGTTGCCCCTTACATCCTTTCCTCCTTGAAAACACACTGTTGTCATTCCTGCTCTTACATTTCCTCTTTTTAAGCCTATGTCATCTCTCCTTACAGACTCTTTTCCTCTTCATTTTGGCACATGAATATCAGTGTTTGGGTTTGTTTACTCTTATACCTCTTGCATGTTATTTCACAGGACTTATTATGTCATTCTCTACTTAGATTTGTCTTTTTCTGCACACATGAGAGTGTTTTTGTCTTCCCTCCCTTTCTTTTCTCACCTTTATTATTGTTCTAACTTGGATCACCTCTTATGTCCTGTCCTGACACTCTGATGTTAGGTAACTTTTACTGCTTTCTTCCATGGTTTCTGTTCCCAGTTATTCAATGGTACCATTCCTTTCCATAAGATACTCCTTCTATTATCCTCACAGATTGGATTCACCAGATTATTTTTCTGACTTTATCTTCCCTTTCTCCTGATGATGATTGTTTATTCCATGTCTCATATCATCCATTTTCTCCCCATTACCACAGCTGATTCTGTGATCCATTGGAGTGTATAGTTTATGTTGGTATGTGGAACACTTCCCATGCATTCATTTCATATTTTCCCAATTGTGTGGCTGTATCTTGTTTGGCAGGTTGTTGTCTACCTTCTGTTACCCTTTCTTGTACTTACAAATCTCACCTAGTGCCTGAAGAGGTGTTCTTTTTCTTAAACCTGTACTGTACAATCAGTAAAGCCCGCTCTAGAGATGGGGTGTTTTGCAAGAGCACTTGTAGGTTTTTCCTAGGTTTGGACCATACACTCATGGAAAAATATGAATAACATAGAAGAACATTACTGCTCATCTTTTCCTTACCTATGTTTGACTGAATCAGGCAAGGTCTACTTTTCAGAATAAGTTTTTGTGGTCACCCATTGCACTATGTCTGGTACTGTGTTCCTTCAGACTCTCCAACACATTTTCTTTCCTCTTCTTCCAATGGAATACAGGAGTCCTCACCATCTCCCAGCTTTTATCCATTGGAATGGTGGATCATGGATGTTTCTTCCTGTTTGTGATCAATATCACTTGGTTTTAAGGGTTGGTTGGTGGTGTTCTGTGATTGTAGATGGTGTATAGACACTTCTTTTACTGTGGACTTGAATGCTCCCTTGTTATGGACTGGACAATTTCCCTATTAACCCTTTAGCAGTGGGTCAGGGGTCAAAGGCCATGTTTGTTGACTCGCATTCAAAAGTTTATTGTACTACTATTTTATTCATTTATGTCAATAAGTTTGGAATGAAATTGTAGATTATAATTCAAACTTTAATATTACTTATCAGTTAATTTTTAATATAAATGTAAATACAGACTTTAATGGAGTCACATGGTGTATTAAATGCAGCGCTGTTTAAAATTAGATGTTTGTGATGTCAATATACAAAGTCTAAAGTTTTGTACAAATTAGGAACTCAACTTACTAATATTGATAAGCTGAAATATAAAATAAGAACTTAGTATCTGTTTATTTTAACAAGATAAGACTTATGAATCAAACACATTGACTCTGTTTAACTCTTTCCATTTGTTTGAAATGGTCTCTTATGTACTCTTACTACAGTATATGACATGTGAATAACCAATCAACAGCTTAGAGTGTTTCAAGAGTGGTTTTCTCAGCCATTTTAACCTGTAAAGGCTACCACATTCTTTCATTCCAACTTTTCAAAGAGGTAAGTTGTGTCTTTAGTTTGTTCAATGTTTTATATTTTTTTAAATATCAATACATCTCAGTCACTAAACTTTATAAATTATAATAGAATTCTATGGTATTAGTATAGTTATTTATCATTTTTTTGTTATTCAACTGTATTTATAAAACCTGAAAAAAATTTTGTTTGATTACTTCCATGTACAAAGCTTTAAAAGGCTTAGCAACCAATGTCCAGCAACATCTGATCACAGAATAGCAGGGATAGATAATTATTTGCCTTTTGTCTTGATTCATTGTTCTATATTTAAAAAAATAATTTAATAATTTATTTCTAAGTAGTAATAATTATATATGTATATATAATGTATAATAATTGAAATGTGACTATATATTACAAAATACTATTCTACTAAAACACAGCCAAGATAGGAAGACTAAAGGTCAGTTTTATATTACTGGATACATGACCTGAGTGTACGTACACCTTCTCAATACAAGTTATGTAATGTTTGGTAATAATGACTGGAAGGTCAGTATAATAATATATATATGTATATGTTCATATGCAGAATTATGAGACTAATTAATTAGACTAAACATTTGCATTTTCTTGTTATAATATGTAGTCATTGTAGCACAAAAAAGTAACAACAATTTATATTTTCTAATTTTTTTATGATGGTTACAAGGTTGGTCAAGTAACAGAGCCCCCACATAGAGTATAGAAAATAACATAAAATATAAAGTCTCAGTGAAAACAAATGTTTTAAATGTGTTTAAGAGGTTCTAGAGATCACGTAAATATTACTTGAGTGTTTTGGGACAAAGAATAGTTTTTTTAATCATAACATGAAATCATTTTGCACTCAGACTTGTAACAAACTATTTCACAAACAAATTTTTAGTAAAATATTTCATTCTTATTTTTTGTATTCAAAATACTTGTAATGTTTATTAAAAGTCTTATCAAATTTGGTGAGAATACACAAGCTGCGTCAAAGGTAACAGTGCAAATACTTAACGTGTGTAGATGTGTAGACGAACTCGTGTTTCTGTTGTTATTATAACACAATTTTCACTGTTGAAGAGTGTACCTGGCTGGTAAGTGGTGCAGTTTTCCATGGTTATGCCTTATATGTGTTTTATCCTCACATTTCATGAGTTTCCTTTGGGGTCTATTTGAGTGGGATTCATCTTGGTACTGTTACACCAGTCACTCCATCATGTCAGAGTGAGATTCTAGATATTACGTGTGCATCATAAACATATTAATAACTTAAGAACGTTACCATGTACAAGGTTAGAGGAAAAATATAAGGTATCTAACATGACAGTTTGTTTACCATGTGTTCAAGGCTTATCTATGAATTATCTAGGAAATACAATGAAAAATAAGTATAGTGTAATGTAACACTTTTTTGCATTGTAAATTAGATAGTTTCATTACTACAAAAGTTAGAAAAGAAGAACTTGATAAATGTGGGATTTATAAAAGCTCTAATATCTGTGGTTGATTGTATGTTGACCAAATACGTAGAAAATTAAAATGTGGGATCGTAGGAAATACATATGTGGTAGTAAAATAAAAATTAAATGAATCTGTGTTAGCAGAAGAAGTGGCAGAAACATCTTATTTTATGGACTGTAATAACACTAAGTTGTTAAATCAGGTGGAATTTAAAGTAGAACTACACACTGAAGTTGATAGTTTAAACTACACTGAAGTTGGTAGTTTAATTTCACTGTTTTAGTATGTAACTGATTATAAGCCCTAACCTTGTTTTTAGTTTTATCATGGTGTGATAAACATGAAACATATGTAGAGCGATTTTAGGACAAGATTTTGATGGTGTATTTCTGATAGACACCTTTTTAACACCCCCTACTCTTTCTGACAACTCTGTTGCTTACTTTTGAAGTTATTTTTAACTCAGCTGCACATAAGGA
Organism: Carcinoscorpius rotundicauda; assembly: GCA_011833715.1. Lineage (NCBI taxonomy): Eukaryota > Metazoa > Arthropoda > Merostomata > Xiphosura > Limulidae > Carcinoscorpius > Carcinoscorpius rotundicauda. The sequence goes on along the minus strand of CM022399.1, from coordinate 4,794,483 downwards.
GTTAGTTGTGTCATGCTTCTCTTGGGGGAGATTTGTCATATGCTAATTTCGTGCTATCATGCAACTGCCTCATGTGAAAACATGATATATTGGTAGTATTAAGGCTAGTTTGAGTGAAAATTTGTGGATATAGAATGCAGGAAAAGGTATTGTGTTAGTGGAGGTACATATTCACTGGAAATTAATTTTGATGTAGCAAAATATTAACTTTCATTAATTCCCATTGTATGATAGCTCTGAGCTCCTTTAATCACTTCATAATACAATGAAAATAACAACCAAACGTATTGTTGAATATTTTTAAAAATCAGATAATCTTATGTTCTGAATGTTACTGTGTAGAAATTTAGTTTAAACTATCTTTAATGAAAGTTTTCAGAGCTTTACTATAGTACAGTTATTATCTGACAGGTGCCACCAGCCTTCCTGTTGTGTAAGTCTTTCTCTAATAGTACAGTTGGAGATGACACTAAACTTTTGGGTATTTCTAGCTGTACTGAGGATGTTGAGGTAGCAAAGAATGACTTTGATCAGTTGATAAGCTAAACAAGTATTTGACAAATAACTTTTAGTTGTAGTTATAGTAAGTACAAGATAACTTGTTTATATAATAATGTGAATCACATATTTAAAACATGTAGAATCCAATAAATAACTTTACTGAAGAAAGGGATGGTGGAAGATAAATATTTTCAGGCCTAATTAATAGAAGTTAAAATAGGTAATTATATATTCATACATGTCACTATTTAGGCTTCATTTGGAATACTGTAAATAGTGTAAATACTGTAAGAAGGGATATTGATTTATTGGAGGGTTAAAAGGATAATTTTAGGGCTGGAAAGGTTATCATGTGGATATAGGTTCAGAACTTATGAACAGAAGTTGTAGAAGGAACCTTGATGAAAGGTACAGTATTATTCAGTGGATCAATAGAATATAGTTTCTTAATTTGTCTTTGCTAATTTATAAAAGCAGTAGGTAGAAAAGGCTTCAGTTAAGGCAGTCTGATTTCAGTAACTTGGTGATTATTTTATATATAACGAGTTTCCAATCTTACTGTGATGGAGCAATAACATGGCCATTATATATATACATGTGATTGAAATAATAAATACAGTGGTGCACTCTGTTGTGTTGAAATACAAGATCTCAAATGCAGGAGTGTCATCTATTGGATGAAACCACAAACAAAAATCCATAATAAATTTTGCATTGTGTATTCAAGATACTTACATATAGAAAAATGTCTAGTATGTGTAACAACCGGTTTTTATTGTAACAGAACCCAATTTTAATAAAAAGCACTCATCTCCCAACAAAATCACAATATTCTCTAGAACCGTATCTGAGGATTTGATTATATCTATTGATGTATTGTTTTTAAATGTACCACTAAAATATTGAATATTTAAAAAAACTATTATTTTTTAATAAAGGATAATACTTTTAATATTTAAAAAGGAACACAATGCAATACAAACAATATATGCCAGAAAATAAATGCTTTTTTGAAGTATTTTAATTTTTTGCAATGAAGTGTGGCTAATACAGCTGGTAATTACTACCATAGATCATAAGGTGGTATTCGTACTGGTAACTTTAATGGAAGATGGTGCCTTACAATAATTAAAGTGGATATCTTGAGAAATAAAGATTGATTTTTTATTGTTTATTGGGTTAAGTATGTATTATTATTGGTCTGTTAATTTGCATTATGCAAGTCTTGTTGATTTATATTAGCAGAACCACTAGTTTGTAAAATTACCAGAATTTTCTTCTGTCAGTAAAACGATTGGAAACATTTAATTATGGTTTTAAATATTTAATAGCTGATACAGTATAATGTTATTTAATTAGGTACTTGCGTATTTTAGCTGCTAAAAGTAGTCATAATATTAATACTTCCACAATAAAAGATAACAATCACATAGGTTTCTAAGTTTTTATTGGTCTGACATGTCAGCACTTCTTCATCCTAATTAACTGTGTACAGTTAAATACAGCTTTGTAGGATTAGAGGACATGGCTGTGAATTTTGTTAGTAGAGGAATCAACTTCAGTTAATATTGCTTTATTTTTCTAACAGGGGTGTTTGGCCTTTGGAATAAGTTGCTCTCAAATGTGTTGGATGCATTACATTAGTCATGGTTTAGGGAAAATTTGATAAATATACAAATGACAAGGGTAGGCCCTAAGATTAATTTGTTTTCAAATGTTTAGTGGATGGGATGACACAGGTGTACCATAAAGCTCTTTGTTGTCCTTGTTAAAACAAGCATACTTTTCAGTATGTTTAACAAAAATTTTCATCAAAATTACAGTTTTACTTTTAATATTTTACTCTAAATGTATTGGTAAGTTATATGCAAAAACGGCTCGTTTGGGTTCAGAAATTATTTTAAATAGAAGAGCGAACAACATTTCGACCTTCTTCTGACGATGACCGAAGAAGGTCAAGACGTTTGCTCTTCTATTTAAAATATTTTCTGAACCCTAACGAGCCGTTTTTGCATATAAAATTCTCAACAAGTGGGTTTCTCGACATCACTGATTATTGGTAAATTAGCTGTAACTCACTAAAACATAAAAGTGCAACTTTTGTAAATATCTTGTTATTAATAACTGATAATTTAGTAGAGCTAAGAGCAAAGAATTACAAGCTTACAAAAGTCTAAAGAATTTGACAGCATTTCATTGTGGTAATTATAACCATCTTATTTTGGGATTTATTTGTGTTTTTTAAAACTTTATGGAGGAGAATCTTATTGACAAGCCTGTGGGTTGTCATGATGGAATATTTACATATAAACTAGTAGAGCTGTACTGTTAAGGTTACTTTCTTAACTAATTTGTAGCTAAGTTCATTAGTCAATTCTTTTCAACTAATTTAGGATTAAGTTAATTTTTGAAAATTTTAAATTGTTTTGCATGAAAATGTATCATGTATGTAACGTAATGCAATTATAGTGTTGCATGGTTTTTCTTGCATAAAGTTTCACACGACTACATTAAATAATTTCTGATATGGTATCTTATCTCATTTCACAGATATAGCTATTATTGTTCTGTGGTGCCCTCTATATGCAAAAGTGAATCACATGCCACAAGCCTTGATCTTCTTTGTACCCCATGATTAACGTGGTTCAGTTGCATCTTACATGTAAATCATGATGTAACAACCTCCACCAATCGGAGTGTGGCACATCGATTTTGTGCGTACGACTCTCTCTGTTCAGTTTCATCAAACTTTCACTTCTTGTCTGGCACTTTTACAGTCAAGACATGTTGTTCTGTTCATACATTTTTCTTTATTTTTTTATATCATATGAAGAGGAAGGATTATTTTTACACTTTATTGTTTCATAGTTTTCTCTGCAAACTTACTTTAGTTCTTTTTTCTTTCAAAAACTTTTGTAATTTCATCTTTTCTTATGATGAATACTGACCCTCATCACTTTGGATCTTATAGCACAATTACTCAGGCTTCAGGCTTGACTTGGCCTTTATTTATCAGGAGAGTGGACATTATCTGAGTCTGCCTGTCTTCTCCAAATGGTGTTTGATTTCCTGCTGAACCTGTTTGTAACAGTGAGGATTCTGATAGTCTTTTTCTTCTGTCTGATTATGTCATGCCTTTCCACACCTCTTCTTGGAAACTGCTAGGTCTAATTCTGCCTTTTTAACATCATTTCCCAGGTATGTTCTAATTAGAAGAAATACCATTATGGAGTTAATGTAAGGAGTGAGAATTGATAAAAATTTAGACATCTTTTTGAGTAACAGTTTGAACATTAGTAAGTGTAATGGCATTTGGGTTCCAAACATGTTGTCACCTGAGAAGAAATGGATCTGAGTTTTTGAAAGTCAATGGCTACTCTGAAGATTTAAATATATTCATAACTATGAATTAAATTTGGGTTTTCTACTTTGATCCAGAGAAAAAAAAATGCAAAGTTTGCAGTGGAAGCACCCAAGTTCAAGTCACAACCCTCTTATGAGAAGATCATGGTATCAGTTCTTTTAGGATGCTTAAGATTTTTTCCAGCATTTGACAAAAAAGACTTATAGTGGTGATGTTGGTTACCACCACCAAGTTACTTCATAGAAGTGATGCATATTTCTTATGTATTAGGCTGAAACTTTCCAGTCTGTTCAACAGTTCACTATAATCCTGTTATGAGTGTAACATATGTTAGGCAATTCAAAAGATTCATGGCTGTATTAACATGTAAGATTGGACACTTCCATTTAATGTGCAATAGGTTAGAAGTTCACCTCTTAGTGGAAGTTTAAACAACATAACAAGTCAGTCACTACTTAACTAGGGAAAACTTGGATCCATGTGCTGTGTCTCATTCATGGCAGATGGACTAACCATCTCTTTGATCTTAGAAATGTTATCCTAAGTGTTAGTGTAATTAAATTGATGTATTTTACCAATATCAGTGATTCATGAAACACTGGGACACAATATGTTTTATATCTCAATGTGTCCTGAATATATCCCACCAAATCATCCAATCACATCCAACTATTACGAGTTTGTTAATTTGAAAAGTTGTACATTTGTGTGCTGTAACACACAGTTCACTAAATGAACCAATCTAGTCATTCAAACTGCACAAGGATCCACTCCAAATAGTCTTATGGATACTGCACCACTTTTGTGGTGGGTGAAGAACCACCTGAAGCTGTGCTTCGTATCCAAAGATGATGAGGTTGGATGAGTCAGAGATTCAAGGAAATGAAAACCCACAGCAAGATTCATTCAAATTCTTGGACAGAGAGGATGCTACAACTATTTACTGCTTAAGAACTAGTCACTGTGGCCTTTTTGGTCATTTGAAGAAAACCAACCATGCAGATGCAACACTGTGTGCTTAAACACATACCTTGGGACTGCTATCTTTTGACCTGGACAGAGGGAGCAGATTTACATGCTAATCCATGGAGATCTGCAGCAGACTTTAACTTAATTGCCCAGTTCATGACCTCCATTGGACAGGAGATCTAATGGGCAGTCAAATACTGAAGGAGATGATTAAGGAAAACAGCCAGCCTGTTGTTCACTTGTGCACTATGCCATCATAACAAATGTTAGATGCTCATCCCAATCTATTTGATCAAGGTTAACAAAAGTGGTAAACACATGCTTAAGAGTCTGTACAGGAGATTCAGCCATATCAAAACAAGTTTATATAGAACTGGCTATTATCTCCTTGGTCCATGTTTGCTTTCATCAAATGAACAAAACTGTGATGTGAATTGTTAAGCTACTGCATGCGATGGACTGCTTTACTCTGTCATGATGGATAAACTTCAATCAACTTGGATAAGTAACCAGTAACTACCAGTAAATACTAATTACCTTTTACACTTTAGGACAGAAGATCAGCTATGTCAAATGGTCAGTTTTTCATTTGACCAGTGCACTGTTGCTCAGTGTCTTAACATGAATGTATCTGGTAAAACTACATTTAAATGAGTACACTAACACATAACACTCTTTGATAGCCTGCAGTCCTTGTATTATTGTTCAGTGTCTTAACATGAATGTATTTAGTAAAACTACATTTAAATGAGTATGCTAACACATAACACTCTTTGATAGCCTGCAGTCCTTGTATTATGCAAAGCCTGAGTTATTTTTTACTTTGAGCTCTGTGCACTACATGTTGGCTACATGTGCTTAAGGTTAATAACAACAATACAACCAACTGTCCTACGCTCGTAAGTGACAATACAAATATCAGATTCTGCAGTAATTTACAAATTTCTGATGTGTTTTTGTCTCTTCACTGCATGATAAGTAGTACTAAGTCTGAACCATTCAGTTGTTCTGATGTGTTTTTGTCTCTTCACTGCATGATAAGTAGTACTAAGTCTGAGCCCTTCAGTTGTTCTACCCAGAGTTTATAAGGAATGGAAATGAGGTCAACATAACACAAGCTTCTAACTATTGCTGAATGACTGCAAGGTTTCTGACCTTTCTACATCCAGTTCACCCTATGGGTGCAGAATATTTAAACATGTTCAGAATTTTTAGAAGCTTTACATCGTGTACAGAATGCTCACATTCAACTGCCAGAGGTGGACTATACATGTTAATTAAAGACTGTGTCCTCCAATTGTCACATGTTAAAGGCTTTTACTTGCATTTTTTATAGTATAAATATATAGTGTTGTTGGGTTTAGGGTTCTTCTACAGTAGATGTCTGTGACTTGTTAGTGATAAATTGAAAATTAAACCTCCAGCACGCTCACCACTTGTTTTCAAAATAACATATATATATTCAAACTAGTCAGAAGTATGTACAGGAAAATTTTTACACTACACAGATGAGAGATATATCGTAAACATTATATATACAGTTCTCTTCTTCTTGTCAAAAGTCCACTAAGATGTATTCACTTATTTTAGAATTTCAGTTGGCAAGCTGATCTACCTTTCTTTATTCCTATGACACAAGTATTCTGTGTGTAACACATTGTCACTGAGTTACCACAGTCCTATATATAACACTATGGTTCTTGTCAAAGTGTAATACATTGTCACTGAGTTACTACAGTCCTATATATAACACTGTGGTTCTTGTCAAAGTGTAATACATTGTCACTGAGTTACCACAGTCCTATATATAACACTATGGTTCTTGTCAAAGTGTAATACATTGTCACTGAGTTACCACAGTCCTATATATAACACTGTGGTTCTTGTCAAAGTGTAATACATTGTCACTGAGTTACCACAGTCCTATATATAACACTATGGTTCTTGTCAAAGTGTAATACATTGTCACTGAGTTACCACAGTCCTATATATAACACCATGGTTCTTGTCAAAGTGTAATACATTGTCACTGAGTTACCACAGTCCTATATATAACACTATGGTTCTTGTCAAAGTGTAATACATTGTCACTGAGTTACCACAGTCCTATATATAACACTATGGTTCTTGTCAAAGTGTAATACATTGTCACTGAGTTACCACAGTCCTATATATAACACTGTGGTTCTTGTCAAAGTGTAATACATTGTCACTGAGTTACCACAGTCCTATATATAACACTATGGTTCTTGTCAAAGTGTAATACATTGTCACTGAGTTACCACAGTCCTGTATCTAACACTATGGTTCTTGTCAAAGTGTAATACATTGTCACTGAGTTACCACAGTCCTGTATCTAACACTATGGTTCTTGTCAAAGTGTAATACATTGTCACTGAGTTACCACAGTCCTATATATAACACTATGGTTCTTGTCAAAGTGTAATACATTGTCACTGAGTTACCACAGTCCTATATATAACACTGTGGTTTTTGTCAAAGTGTTATACATTGTCACTGAGTTACCACAGTCCTATATATAACACTATGGTTCTTGTCAAAGTGTAATACATTGTCACTGAGTTACCACAGTCCTATATATAACACCATGGTTCTTGTCAAAGTGTAATACATTGTCACTGAGTTACCACAATCCTATATATAACACTATGGTTCTTGTCAAAGTGTAATACATTGTCACTGAGTTACCACAGTCCTATATATAACACTATGGTTCTTGTCAAAGTGTAATACATTGTCACTGAGTTACCACAGTCCTATATATAACACTGTGGTTCTTGTCAAAGTGTAATACATTGTCACTGAGTTACCACAGTCCTCTATATAACACTATGGTTCTTGTCAAAGTGTAATACATTGTCACTGAGTTACCACAGTCCTGTATCTAACACTATGGTTCTTGTCAAAGTGTTATACATTGTCACTGAGTTACCACAGTCCTATATATAACACTGTGGTTCTTGTCAAAGTGTAATACATTGTCACTGAGTTACCACAGTCCTATATATAACACTGTGGTTTTTGTCAAAGTGTTATACATTGTCACTGAGTTACCACAGTCCTATATATAACACTATGGTTCTTGTCAAAGTGTAATACATTGTCACTGAGTTACCACAGTCCTGTATCTAACACTATGGTTCTTGTCAAAGTGTAATACATTGTCACTGAGTTACCACAGTCCTATATATAACACTATGGTTCTTGTCAAAGTGTAATACATTGTCACTGAGTTACCACAGTCCTATATATAACACTGTGGTTTTTGTCAAAGTGTTATACATTGTCACTGAGTTACCACAGTCCTATATATAACACTATGGTTCTTGTCAAAGTGTTATACATTGTCACTGAGTTACCACAGTCCTATATATAACACTATGGTTCTTGTCAAAGTGTAATACATTGTCACTGAGTTACCACAGTCCTATATATAACACTATGGTTCTTGTCAAAGTGTAATACATTGTCACTGAGTTACCACAGTCCTGTATCTAACACTATGGTTCTTGTCAAAGTGTAATACATTGTCACTGAGTTACCACAGTCCTGTATCTAACACTATGGTTCTTGTCAAAGTGTAATACATTGTCACTGAGTTACCACAGTCCTATATATAACACTATGGTTCTTGTCAAAGTGTAATACATTGTCACTGAGTTACCACAGTCCTATATATAACACTGTGGTTTTTGTCAAAGTGTTATACATTGTCACTGAGTTACCACAGTCCTATATATAACACTATGGTTCTTGTCAAAGTGTAATACATTGTCACTGAGTTACCACAGTCCTGTATCTAACACTATGGTTCTTGTCAAAGTGTAATACATTGTCACTGAGTTACCACAGTCCTATATATAACACTATGGTTCTTGTCAAAGTGTAATACATTGTCACTGAGTTACCACAGTCCTATATATAACACTGTGGTTTTTGTCAAAGTGTTATACATTGTCACTGAGTTACCACAGTCCTATATATAACACTGTGGTTCTTGTCAAAGTGTAATACATTGTCACTGAGTTACCACAGTCCTGTATCTAACACTATGGTTCTTGTCAAAGTGTTATACATTGTCACTGAGTTACCACAGTCCTATATATAACACTATGGTTCTTGTCAAAGTGTAATACATTGTCACTGAGTTACCACAGTCCTATATATAACACTGTGGTTCTTGTCAAAGTGTAATACATTGTCACTGAGTTACCACAGTCCTGTATCTAACACTATGGTTCTTGTCAAAGTGTTATACATTGTCACTGAGTTACCACAGTCCTATATATAACACTATGGTTCTTGTCAAAGTGTTATACATTGTCACTGAGTTACCACAGTCCTATATATAACACTATGGTTCTTGTCAAAGTGTAATACATTGTCACTGAGTTACCACAGCCCTATATATAACACTATTGTTCTTGTCAAAGTTTACTGAGTTTGGTTCAGTTACTTTAGAATACTCTTTCGTGGAATAAACTATATTTTTGTTTCTTTTAAAACTATTAGTTTTCCACTAACTTTAATTTCTTCTGCTGTTTCACACTTGTTTCATAGTATTTAAAAATTTACTGCCAATTTGTATGCTCATTATATTCTCAACATCAGTAAATTACAAACACATTTGTTTACTCTATATTCTCAACATCAGTGAATTGCAAACACATTTGTTTACTCTATATTCTCAACATCAGTGAATTGCAAACACATTTGTTTACTCATTATATTCTCAACATCAGTGAATTACAAACACATTTGTTTACTCATTATATTCTCAACATCAGTGAATTACAAACACAACTTTCGACAGTCTTCTGCTATTAACTCTTATCATAAAAAACCTCAACAGTCATAAAAATATTCATTCACAAAATAAACTATATAACAATATCTGTACTAAACAAATTTATGTCCTGAAACATCCTTAATGATAAATCAGAAGTCAGTGGGTTAAACTCTTGCGAGCTGTACAAAACTTACTTGAATGTATCTCAGTAAAGATATTTAGACTAGTTATAGAAGAGTGAAATTAGTAATTATTTCAGGTGCTACAAAAGTATTAAATAAAGTGGCCAGTAAGTGTGCATTTTTATTAAGCTATGATATATAACTTTTATTTTGTGATTTAACATTATTGTGAATCATTCTGTGTTTCCTTTATTTATTGTCTATATATTAAGCCTCTTTTATCACCTAACATAATGTATTTCTTAATTTATTTGTTGTGAGTCAGATCTCAATTGCAGTGTTGCGTATTTCTGTACAAGATGGTTACTAGTGTTTACGATACATATTTTACTACAAAATATTGGAATTAATTGTGTAAATGATGAAAAATTATATAATTCTGAAGAAACTGCATGACTCTTGTATTTCTTTACAGTAACTTGTGTAATGAGGGTAAGGCATCATGGGTGAAAACAGAGTGTAATATGAACATTGTGTATACCACACCCAGTGCTGACAAGGCTTTATTACCCAATACCAAGACTTGCATTAGATCCATCTGTTGGCTCTCTTATGTTCTATACCAGTAATTTGTGTAACAATCATACGTCAGATTAATTTAGTGTGTTTTTTAGATGTGATTTCATATTCATCTTGAGGAGTCACTGTGTGTCAGTTCTGTCTTTGCTTTATCATGTTCTGTGGTATTTATCTACAGTAATGTGTGTAATGACTATATGGCAGGTCTGTCTAATGGCTTTACCATATTGCATCATAGTGTATAACACACATTAATTCCTGGTATTCTTAAAACCTTTAAAGTATATTCATATGGTAATTGTCAAAAATGTGGTGATTAGTTGATGATGACTTATGAACATCAGTTATGCTGTGTGATGTGAAATAATATACATATATATTAAACTTATGTTTGATTAAGCTCTAGTGAAAAGTACATGTATGCTGTGAGATCAGTGAATTAAGATAAAGTCACATATATAATTTTTATTCCATGGTTTTTACCATTATAATGCTGACAGTAGCATACAGCTTTCTGGAGGTTTTTAAACCCAAAGAGAATAAAGTTAGACTGCTGAAAAACTTCATAACTAATAATGTAGAACTAGCTTATATTTAAAAATATTATAGAGGTACATCAATGTTGTACTGATTAACACTGACTTATGCTGCAAAGCTACAAGAAATATTTTAATGTAATTTCTTTTTTGTAAAGACAGCACCATATATTGATCAGTCTGGTGGAGTTCAGAGTTAATCAACTTTAGAACAGATATTTTATACCCTGGAAACAAAATGGGAGCATTTTTTACCAGATTCAAGGTGAGAAAAGGCAAACATTGTAACTGTTTTCAAGATGTATATTAATATTTTAATAGACATTTCAACAAAGGGTAATAAGTCTCTAGATAGATAACACTGTGTAACACATATTTTGTTCCTGGATAGTATGTGTTATTTCTTAATCGCTTATGTTGTAAAAGTACAAAAATGACCATTATTCCCTTCAAACTTTGCTTTTGTGACCTGGGTAATGAAATTTAGAAATGGGTAAAAATGGGCAAATTTACACATTTTCATTCACACAAGGTCTGAATAAAACAACATATGAATCAAGATTTACATGTATTTATACTAAAGTTATACAAAAATGTTTAGAAGTGAGTAGTTTTTCGAGATTTGCGACTGTAATGTAAATCATTTTCACGTATCAGCCCAAAAATACAATCTCTCATTATGTTTTTGTCATACGTTCCCAGGTCACAAAAGCAAAGTTTGAATAGAAAAATAGGTCTTTTCCATTCACTTTGGGCATAAGCAATTGGGAAATAACACTTTCTGTCCAGGAACAAGAAGTAGTGAACATTTTGTTGCATAGTGTTATGTACTAATGATCTATTAATATTTATCAAAATACGAGAATTAACTCATCAAATGTAAAGTAATTATCACAAATTTATATGTTTGCATTTTTTTTTCAAACTGTAAACAAATCATGAACCATATTTTTAAAAACTTATAAGACTATTTCCTGTTTTTTAATGTTGTAACTTTTGTTGGGTGCATACATAAGCACACATGTATACTAGATGCATGTTTCCAGTTAAAGCATTACAGTTGAATTTGTTAATGTATTGTGTAATCACTTATTATGTTTGTTTATTTGATGTCATTGTAACAACAAAACATTATCTAATTGTGAAAGCCTGTAAGAATCTAATCCTTCTTAAAATGTGTTATAGTCATGTTTAAAACAAAATACAAGCAAAATTAAGTATTTGTTAATTTTTATTAGAAAAAACCTTCAACTGAAGAGATACTAGTGAAACTGGAAAAGGTATGATTTGACTTAACAATGAGAAATTCAGTTATAGCACTAATGTACTTTTTAAAACCTTAATTCATTATTTTACAAGTAAAAAAAATATTTGAAAATGTAAGATGATGTAGGTGGCAGGGATGATGATGTAGGGTTGGCGGTGCTGATGATGTAGGTGGCAGGGCTGATAAGAATGTAAACAAGAATATTGGAATGAGACAAATGCATACAGTTACGACAGAAAGTGTTTGTACCCCTGCGTCTTGAGTAGTTTTTTGCTCATAATTTTAAAAGTATCATGATTAGGCTAATAGACTTATAATACATTATAAATATTGTACTAACACACATCTACATAAATGTTTATGTAAATTAAACGACATATAAACTGTTTATAAACAAATAACCAAAATAAGGAGGAGCAGAAAGCTTCATCTCTTCTGGTGTAGGCAGCCTTCACCACGTCAACGGAATCATGAAAAAAGAAGAGTACGTTGATATATCAGGCACTTATATCAAGAATGATGCTCGGAACTTGTGGCTTGGGTGTTGTTGGATCTTCCAGCACGACAATGACCCTAAGCACACATCGAAATATGTGCAATCCTGGTTGCAGAGGAACCATATAATTATTCTGGAGTGGCCATCACAGTCACCCGATCTCAACCCAATTGAAAACGTTTGAGTTGAAGACCAAGGTTCATCAGCGTCATCCGAAAAACTTCCAAGAGTTGGAGGCCTTCTGTAAAGAAGAACAGAAGAAAATACCAGTTGAGTACTGTTAAACGATCATGGAGGGCTATGAGGAGAGATTGTGCCAAGTAATTCACCTGAAAGGCTACACAACTGACCATTAAAGTAGACACATGAACACTTTCTGCCCCTCCTATGTTTGGTTATTTGTTGTTCAATTTACATAAAAATTAATGTAGATGTGTGTTAATATAATATTTATAATATACTGTACTTTCATTATCCTCATCATGATACTTTTTAAGTTATGAGGAAAAAAATACTCATGACGCAGGGGTACGAACACTTTCTGTCGTAACTTTAGATCATTCCTTTATGACTTTCAGTATTAAAACTTAATGTAACACTGTAAACTATAATTTAACTGACATTGGCATGAGAGTCTGGACTAATCAAGAAATGTTTTGACTCAACTTGGTTTTCTTTTGTATCTAATTCTAGGCAGTACATTTCATGACCAAAATATTATGATAAACTGCATACCAACAGTCAGGAATATATAACTTCCAACTGGAGTAATATTAAAAATCAAGTAGGCCATCCTTTCATCATTTTACACATTACTAAAATTATTTTTGTAACTTGGTTTATCTTGTGTCTCCCATTACTAAGAAGTAGTGTATTATATGAATATGGATAATAAAATTAGTGTATTATATGAATATGGATAATAAAATTAGTGTATTATATGAATGTGGATAATAAAATTAGTGTATTATATGAATGTGGATAACAAAATTAGTGTATTATATGAATGTGGATAATAAAATTAGTGTATTATATGAATATGGATAATGAAATTAGTGTTTTATATAAATGTGTATAATGAAATTAGTGTATTATATGAATGTGGATTATAAAATTAGTGTATTATATGAATATGGATAATAAAATTAGCGTATTATATGAATGTGGATAATAAAATTAGCATATTATATGATTGTAGATAATAAAATTAGTGTATTATATGATTGTAGATAATAAAATTAGTGTATTATATAAATGTGGATAATGAAATTAGTGTATTATATGAATGTTGATAATAAAATTAGTGTATTATATGAATATGGATAATAAAATTAGTGTATTATATGAATATGGATAATAAAATTAGTGTATTATATGAATGTGGATAATAAAATTAGCATATTATATGATTGTAGATAATAAAATTAGTGTATTATATGATTGTAGATAATAAAATTAGTGTATTATATAAATGTGGATAATGAAATTAGTGTATTATATGAATGTGGATAATAAAATTTAATGTTGAATGTATTCATTTGTTTTTTATTCATTTACTTCATGCACAGTTTTGGAATTGACTTCCTAAAGACACCGACTGTATAATGTACAAAGCATTGAGTATTCTACATGTTACATTCATCTATGTCATTACTGATTGGTAATTTCTGTTTCACTACATATTTAAGATTTTGGCCATCATAGCCAGGTGGATAGGGTATTCAACTCATAATCTGAGGATCATGGTTTCAAATTTCTGTCACACCAAACATTCTTGCCCTTTCAACTATTTGGGCATTATAATTTGATGGTCAATCCCACTATTTGTTGGTAAAAGAGTATTCCAAGAGTTGGCAGTGGGTGGTGATGACTAGCTACCTTCCTTTTGGTCTTGCACTGCTAAATGAGGGACGTCTAGTGTAAATAGTCCTGGTGTAGGTTTGTGAGAAATTCAAAACAAACTAACCAAACAAATAGAACTTAAGACTTCTAAATGAACACAATATTTAAAATATTTGTTTGTTTTTTCATGTTTCTTTATCCCCAAACTCATTTACTACACTATTTACTACACTAATAATGTCATGTCTTATTGGGACACCCCTGACATTATTTACTTCACTAATAATGTCATGTCTTGTTGGGACACCCCTGAAGTTATTTACTTCACTAATGTCATGTCTTGTTGGGAAGAAAAATGCAGACAAGTGCATGTCATGTACATAGAAGTAGTTTGTATGTAAAAATGCAACTTGTCCAAATAAACAATGTTAGATTATTTGTCCCTAGTTGCATAATTACACGAAGGGCTATTTTCACTGTGCTCATTACAGATATTGTGACCTGGTTATCATCACCGTAAGCTATAAAATGTATGGCTGAGCCACTGGTGTGGATAAAGGTAGCACATGCACTTCAAGGGGTAATGATTACGTTCTTTGTGTGAGAATTGTGATTTTTGTAAAATAATACCACTTGTTATGAATAACCATTGACATTGTGTGCTGCCCAGAAACAAATAGAGTGGATGTACAGTTAAACTGATATTAAAGTAGGTATAGATGACTGAAACAAGATGACGGATTTCTTTCTGGTTTGGTATCTCAGCAATAGTTTCTTGCCTTGTTGGGTGGAGAAACAAATGAAAGTTAGCGGGAATCATTTTTTAAAGTAAAGATCTCTGTTGTTGTTGATTTTTATCATGCATATCTGTATTATGTCTAGTGAGTACTGTGGCCAATTCTGTATATATGCTTTTCAGTTGACATTTGTTCTATATTTACTTATGTAGGCAAGTGTCTACTGACTCTTTGGAAGCCCTTCTAAAAAATTTCAGTTTTAGGTTGCATTTATATGGGTACAGTGTTAAGCTGTTTATATGCAAGCAGTGAAAGAAGAGAAGTTACCTCATGTTTACGGAGGTGTGGTTTGAACATGCACTTCTGGTGATACAATACCCTAATGAGATTTATTCTATACATTAGTAACGTCTTTCAGGACATCAACAGAACTTTAGAGTACAAAAGGACTACAGAGCAAACACGGAAGCATCTCATCGGATCTCTAACCTTTTATTCTGTCTTCGTGTATGCTATATTTGCTGTTGTTTTCTATTTCTGGTGTTTTCCCAGTGCTTTACTGGATAGGATCCTGCATTCTTTACCCCTTTTTGTCTTTCCTCTTCTGTAAGTAACAGTTAAATATTTTCTTCATTGTAATATATGAGGCCAAAACAGCAATTTTGTTTAAGTCATGTGTAAACTATCAACTATAAGTTGTGTGACATTTTTTAAATAACATAAAATTCACTAGGTTACACGCTAAGTGCACTGAAACTCCTATAGGTGTCAACTGTGTGATTCTATAAAATGTTTATTTGATACTTTAGAAATAGGCTTAATCATTTTAATGTTAAGGTATTCTACATAAATTTTGAAACAGTGTGTTCTGATGCACAGAGTGAAATGTTTCCCTCTTTATGGTTTGGACACTTTTTGTCGTGGTTAGACATATTAAATGCAGTTAAAGAATTGATATTTAAATTCTTGACATAAAAATCTGTTAATTAATACATGTAATTAGTTACATAATGAAACTTTCCTTCATTTCTTATGAGAATAAATCAACATACAAATTCATTTGAGTATTTTCAGTTAATATTAAAATCTTAACAAAATACCTTCTGTTGCTTCCTAAACATAAAAAATAATTTCAACAGTTGATTTACTCTGGTTGGCAAGTCTTTTCACATTTTGTTAACTCTGTTGTTAATCAGTTTAACAAACTTCAACAAAATATAATAGTCGAGTTTATGGATACGTTTTTTCACACACAATTGTGAATTTTATAAACTTCAAACATTTGAATTGTTAGGTCTGTTGTTGCTTACTTAAATTTATAAATGTAACAAACTTCAAACATTTGAATTGTTGTTAAGTCTGTTGCTGCTTACTTAAACTTATAAATGTAACAAAGTCTGAAAAGTTGAATTGTTAAGTCTGTTGCTGCTTACTTAAACTTATAAATGTAACAAACCTTGAACAGTTGAATTGTTGTTAAGTCTGTTGCTGCTTACTTAAACTTATAAATGTAACAAACCTTGAACAGTTGAATTGTTGTTAAGTCTGTTGCTGCTTACTTAAACTTATAAATGTAACAAAGTTTGAACAGTTGAATTGTTGTTAAGTCTGTTGCTGCTTACTTAAACTTATAAATGTAACAAACCTTGAACAGTTGAATTGTTGTTAAGTCTGTTGCTGCTTACTTAAACTTATAAATGTAACAAAGTTTGAACAGTTGATTTGTTGTTAAGTCTGTTGCTGCTTACTTAAACTTATAAATGTAACAAAGTTTGAACAGTTGATTTGTTGTTAAGTCTGTTGCTGCTTACTTAAACTTATAAATGTAACAAAGTTTGAACAGTTGATTTGTTGTTAAGTCTGTTGCTGCTTACTTAAACTTATAAATGTAACAAAGTTTGAACAGTTGATTTGTTGTTAAGTCTGTTGCTGCTTACTTAAACTTATAAATGTAACAAAGTTTGAACAGTTGAATTGTTGTTAAGTCTGTTGCTGCTTACTTAAACTTATAAATGTAACAAACCTTGAACAGTTGAATTGTTGTTAAGTCTGTTGCTGCTTACTTAAACTTATAAATGTAACAAACCTTGAACAGTTGAATTGTTGTTAAGTCTGTTGCTGCTTACTTAAACTTATAAATGTAACAAAGTTTGAACAGTTGAATTGTTGTTAAGTCTGTTGCTGCTTACTTAAACTTATAAATGTAACAAACCTTGAACAGTTGAATTGTTGTTAAGTCTGTTGCTGCTTACTTAAACTTATAAATGTAACAAAGTTTGAACAGTTGATTTGTTGTTAAGTCTGTTGCTGCTTACTTAAACTTATAAATGTAACAAAGTTTGAACAGTTGATTTGTTGTTAAGTCTGTTGCTGCTTACTTAAACTTATAAATGTAACAAAGTTTGAACAGTTGAATTGTTGTTAAGTCTGTTGCTGCTTACTTAAACTTATAAATGTAACAAACCTTGAACAGTTGAATTGTTGTTAAGTCTGTTGCTGCTTACTTAAACTTATAAATGTAACAAACCTTGAACAGTTGAATTGTTGTTAAGTCTGTTGCTGCTTACTTAAACTTATAAATGTAACAAAGTTTGAACAGTTGAATTGTTGTTAAGTCTGTTGCTGCTTACTTAAACTTATAAATGTAACAAAGTTTGAACAGTTGATTTGTTGTTAAGTCTGTTGCTGCTTACTTAAACTTATAAATGTAACAAAGTTTGAACAGTTGAATTGTTGTTAAGTCTGTTGCTGCTTACTTAAACTTATAAATGTAACAAACCTTGAACAGTTGAATTGTTGTTAAGTCTGTTGCTGCTTACTTAAACTTATAAATGTAACAAAGTTTGAACAGTTGATTTGTTGTTAAGTCTGTTGCTGCTTACTTAAACTTATAAATGTAACAAAGTTTGAACAGTTGATTTGTTGTTAAGTCTGTTGCTGCTTACTTAAACTTATAAATGTAACAAACCTTGAACAGTTGAATTGTTGTTAAGTCTGTTGCTGCTTACTTAAACTTATAAATGTAACAAACCTTGAACAGTTGAATTGTTGTTAAGTCTGTTGCTGCTTACTTAAACTTATAAATGTAACAAAGTTTGAACAGTTGAATTGTTGTTAAGTCTGTTGCTGCTTACTTAAACTTATAAATGTAACAAACCTTGAACAGTTGAATTGTTGTTAAGTCTGTTGCTGCTTACTTAAACTTATAAATGTAACAAAGTTTGAACAGTTGATTTGTTGTTAAGTCTGTTGCTGCTTACTTAAACTTATAAATGTAACAAAGTCTGAACAGTTCAATTCTGAATGTAACAAAGTCTGAACAGTTCAATTCTGAAAGTAACAAAGTCTGAACAGTTCAATTCTGAATGCTCCGTAAGTATTACTGCAGCAGATTCCACAGTGACAAATGAGGAACATAATTGTAGAAAGTTGAAGCCATACTACATAATGTGAAACATTTTCCCTCAGTACCAACTCCTAATATTACAACTGTAATATAAAAAACATATTTGTGATCTCATCTTTTGTGAGAACGACAATATATTCTTGAAAGAGAACGGGCTTTGTGATTCTATTTGTTTAAAATATGAATTATGTTATTCCAGCACAATGTGTTATTTGCTCTCACAGATGGCTTTTGTAAATTATACCACCCTTTATATGCACAAATGTTCACTTGCCTTAAGCCTTGATATTTCCACCTACCCTCATATCAACATATTATCATATAAATAGTATGAGATATCAACATATTATCATATAAATAATCCTGCACTTATTCTTCACTAATAGAAGTGGAACACAACTCCTGTTGTCACTTCGTGATAGGCAGTCTGTCTGTCAGAATATGTTTTCACTTGTGTTTTTAAACTGCATTTTTTACTTAATTAATCAAATTTACTGCTATTATTTGGCCATGTATTTTTCTCTCTACCATTATTTTCCAATTTTTACAGACTTGTGAAATTGATGTGAATGAAAACTTTTGTTTTTTTCTTTCCCTTTCTGCTTTGCAGGTTATACTCTCAAAATTTGCAATTGTGTGGCAACTCCTACAGCAGCTGTATCAGCTTCAACTGATTTACTGGTCACTTTGTGTTATCTGATCAAACTTTACCTACTCAGTTGTGGTTCACAAGAAGTTGACTGCTTTTATTTAGTATTATGAGTTACCTAATGAATACCACTCAAAGCTTTTCCTAAACTTTATGATTAGGATGTGGGCATCCCGTTTTTATTTCATGTCATTGCCTCACCATCATCAAGTTTCCCTCCTTATTTGTAGACTTATTGAATCAGGTATGTTGTATTTTATCCTTCTCTACCATTTTCTATGATTCAAGTTCTGTCCCTCCCAGTGACAAGCCACTGGGTCAGTATCTAGTCTTTCTTCACTCCCTCCATGAGTACTGGAGTGACAAGCCACTGGGTCAGTATTTAGTCTTTCTTCACTCCCTCCATGAGTATTGGAGTGACAAGCCACTGGGTCAGTATTTAGTCTTTCCTCACTCCCTCCATGAGTATTGGCCTGTCAGTGGTATGTCTGCAAACTTATCCTGCTATGACTTGCATCTCAGAACTTTTTGTTGGCAGAACTTAGATAACCCTTTGTGCACCTTTGTACTTGACAACAAAAAGTCTGAATATTGGAGTTTACATAAGTTGTTTTGAGGATCAATTGAATTCATGTATCAGTATGCCTTGACCTCCTAGTTACTCTGGACAACTTGATTTTAGTCTTGTGTATCTCCAGACAAGGGAATACTCATTAAAGAAGACCTGTGTTTTCAGACACTAGACCTTGTCTATTGGGGCTTCAGTCATCAAATTCTTTTGTTGGCTTGTCGTATTCCAGGTGCCTTTAATCACATCACAGATCATTTATCACATTCCAACAGAATTCCCCCTAAGGAGTGAGTGGTCACTGGACCCACAGGTGTGTTCTAAAGCTTGAATACGTTTGCCAATCATCTCAGTTTCACAATTTTGGTCTTCTGTTCCACATTCTTTGTCTAGAGTAGTGGATGCTCTTATTCAAGATTGGACAGGTCTACACTTGTAGGTCTAACCTCCCAGCTGTCTACTTCTGTGGGTCTTTTCCATTATTCTGATCACTCTGTGAAAACTTCTGTTGGTGTTTCCTTATTGGACAGCTCAGCTGTGATTTACACTTTTGCATGGAAGAGAGACCATTAGTGATTATTTGGGTTGTGTTACAGTTCTATTGGTGGAGGGTTGTTGTATGATGCATAATGTGAATGTGTGTGAGGGTAGCTGGAAGTATCAGGGATAGTGGTGAACAAGAATTTTCAAGTTACAGAGAGCAGTGAAGAGCTGTTTGTGAGTGTAATCAGTATACATCAGAGAAAAGTTAGGAATATGTTAATTTTTGTATGTTACTAAAGGAATCTAACTTCAAGATGTTTCCTTTGTTCACTGCTTTTTTAAATGTTTAGCTAGAGTGTATTCCATTTATTCTCTCTTATTAGAGTTTGGATTCTAAAGCAAAGCCTTCACTGGTATTTCCTTGTCACCATTGAGGAATATGAAAATACGTTAGAAGAATTAAGAAGGAAAAAGAAGCAGATTTTGAATGATGTAAAGGAAACTGAAACCTTCAAAGTTGTAAAAACATTGTTACAAAAATTTGACCCAGAAGTTTCACAAAAGCAGATGGTATGTTTTGTAAAGTAGAGTATTTGTACTTAGTGTTAAAAAGTTCTGAATGTTTTGAATTTAGGAACTTAAAAAGTTAAAAGTTTAATTTTAATTGAACATTGTACTAAAAATGTCTTAATGTTTGTAAAACACAAAAACCTAATGTAAAAAACAATATTATTTCTAGGCTAGAAGGATCACAAAATTTAGTATAAATACTCATTTATAAGGTTAATATTACTTGTTTTTCTAATAGTGTTTATTTGAGTTGTTTTTGTGATGAATAAAGACATCAAAACTACCTAAAACTTTGTCAACACAAATGATTTTATTTCATTAATTCTTGCTACACAAGTTTATATTCATAACATTTCTTTAGATAGTTTGTATTAATTTCAATACCTACATCTCACATACCACTCTTTCAAATTTGAAATATTTTCTTTTTGCTATGAACACAACATTCTGTAATGTTTTAAAGTGCTCCATGTCTTCAGTACTTAGTGCATACACTAAATTTTGTTTTAATATCTGACAAATTTCTTGATGCTGTGAAGCTCTGCAGTATTTGGAACATTTATATGAAATACAGGAATATATAGCAGATGATAAGTTACATGGTTTGTGAACTCAAGGAAATTTATGTTAGAATCATTTAGATGAATTCAGAATTTTTAAAACAAAACAAACTTCAAACAAGTTTATAAAAAACAGCACTTACACTATTTGTTATTTAACCTTGAAACTTCTTTAAGTGACTTTTTCTCAATTGTTTATTTTCTGACATATTATTAATTATGTTCTACAAAGTTCATTGATAATTTCCATAAGAAACTGAACAGATAAAGGACATAAATTAAGCCTAACTTCAGATGTAATGTGTGCTAACAACAGTTTTTCTGGATAGAATTACTTACAGTTATCATATACTTTCCCAGTTTAAGTTCCACACTGGAGCATACTGGTTCTCTTACAGGTCAGCCAAAGCACATTACACTTAAAGATCCTCCTATAAACATTTATTGTGATTATCATGCATTGTTTAACAGTGTAAAATCTATTGATAACTGAAGGCTCACTCTATGAATTCGTGGTTAACCCTGTGTTCACAGGTAGGGTTAAGACTTGCATGTCATTACTTTCTTACAGACTTGCATTACACTACTTCAGTGTCAGTTTGTATGGATAAACTTGGCATCAAAACATGTTATAAATCAAATTGTAATACTGTGTGAGATTGTATTTCTTAATTCAAAATAAAGTATTAACAAACGTACTCAACATTCTGTATTGTACGTCACATGACATGTCTGCACTATAACTTTTAGAATTTACACATATTACTTCTGTTATTAACAAAAGTTAGTGGAGTCTAACAAATTAAAAAAAAAAAACTTCACATGTTGACAAGCTAAGAAATAAAGTAAGAATCTCCCACTTCTTCATTTGCTGCACTATCAACACATATTTAGCAAATCTACCAGAGAAATCTCTCCTGTCTCTTTATCCCTTTGAAGCCACTTATCTTTTTGCACCTGCCTGTTTTAAGTACATGCTTATAGCTGATTGATGAAGGAGGTTCTGGACCATGTAAATATGAAGGTTACTTGTCAATTTTGTAGTGAGAAAAAACACACTTGTGAGTTTACTAAAATTATTGTGCTAAAAAGAAATGAATTTTAAAATCTATTTTTAACCTTTTTAAAGAATCCAGGTATTTATATTGGTTTTGTAATGCTATATTATAATGAGTAAGGATCTTTTGTTTCCTGAAATGGGTATTTGAAAAATATAAAAATTCATTCTTTTCATCTCAGTTTAAAGCATCATCAAGGTTTAAAGTGAGGGTTAGCATCTACATCTCTTGAGTGTACATGAATTTTATAACATCTGAAATATCTGTAAATCATGGCTTTTTATGAATATTTTTGCATTTGTTACTAAATTTTTCAACAAAAATAAAACTGAAGAATGTATCCGTAAATAATGACAACATATAACTGAAAACAAACTGAAACAAAAATAAAATTAAAACAATAAAAAAATGCTGATCTGTTTGAAAGGATCCCAGGATACAAGCTATAACGAGTGACATAAAATGTACCCAAGGTTTTGGAGGTGATTGCAGAAGTAGGACCTACATTGTGGCTGGGATACACCATCTCTCAGTCATAATCTCCACTTACCAGTCTTGTATGAAGAAATATAAAGTAAAGGAATAGTAGATACAGAAAAAAAAAATTAGGAGAGTGAGGTGTGGGTGCTCAGGCCCACAACAACTCACATCTGTATGACCCTTCACTGCTTGCAGACAGTTGTAGGGAGGTGACTGCTCTTTAAAGTAAAGAAGAAAGAAAAATTTAATTAAAAAATAAGGTACTACCATTTGGGAGTAAGTAAGTGAAATAAACTTACCTATTCAAGTTAGCATCCAGCTCCCATAATGGTAGAAAGGCAGTAATTGATAGCACAGAAGATGAATTATAATGGTATGAAGCATCCCATCCAGTTATCTAAACAAACTAGTACAGCACTCAGTCGCTACTCATTTATTAAGTGTACTGTGACTATCCTGCTCTATGTGGCAAGGTGTACATCCACATAAAGTAGTGCCAAGTTGTTAAATTACCTTATTCATAATTAAATATAATTATTAGAAAATTTTAGTTAAATTTTTTTAATTGTTGTTTCATCATATTTAATACATTCATATGTTTGTTACAGAATAGTTTAATAATTTTATTTAAAGTTTTTCTTAAATCCATTAACTCTTAATATTTGCATCAGTATTTCAACATTACTGATAAAATATTGTAGTGTATGTATATGGCAATTCAAATGTCATTGTATTTGAAGGGGTTCAATTCCCCTTGGTGGACTCAGCAGATAGCCCAAAATTGGCTTTGTTAAATGAAAACACACACACTCATTATATTTACCAAAATACTTGTACACTGAATTATAGATTTCTACTTTGCAGGCTGGCTTTATTCTATAATTATAAATTCATGTAAAAAACTTTCACACATCCTATCTCGTGACCTGTTTTTATATCTTTACCAATAATATGTGTCAGTAGCATCATGACGTAGTTTATTGTTCAACTTTATTGTTATGTGAATTTCAATTAATTTTGGAAAGAAAAGCTTATATTAGATTATTTTGAATCCTCCTTTATCCTCTTAGTTTTGTATTAATTACTTATGCTATCAATACTGCTAAGCCATAATGTAAATTGTATTAATTACTTATGCTATCAATACTTCTAAACTATAAAGTAAATTTCCCTTCAAGTTTATTGTTTAACTGAGAGCTTGGCTTGTCTGTGCACTTTTCATATCAAGTGTTATGGTTTTCCAGAAACAGTGTGAGGGCCACAGTTGTGGTTTATTGAGGGGATTACTGCTTTGTACAGCTAAATAAAAACAAAACAGAAAACTTGTTTAACAAAACAAAAGTTTAAACTGTGAATGTTCACGGTCACTACTGAGAAGTAAAGAACTATGTTAATAAATTTGTTTCATGTTTTTCAAGTCACCCTTTTCCTTACACTTAAGTGATATCTCTAAAGACACTGAAATAAAGTATGCAGTTTGTGCAGAGAAATTACAGATAAAATATGCACAGTGAAAAGAAAATGGAGTTTTGATTCATTTTGGAGTTTCTAGAATTTAAGCAAATGAAATGTGGAAGCTTTAAATGCAAAGTAAGTATCTCATCTTTTACCTAGAATGGCTTTAGTAAATGTTCAGATAAAGTAAGTATCTCATCTAGACTGGCTTTAGTAAATGTTAAGATAAAGTAAGTATCTCATCTAGACTGGCTTTAGTAAATGTTCAGATAAAGTAAGTATCTCATCTAGACTGGCTTTAGTAAATGTTAAGATAAAGTAAGTATCTCATCTAGACTGGCTTTAGTAAATGTTCAGATAAAGTAAGTATCTCGTCTAGACTGGCTTTAGTAAATGTTCAGATAAAGTAAGTATCTCGTCTAGACTGGCTTTAGTAAATGTTAAGATAAAGTAAGTATCTCGTCTAGACTGGCTTTAGTAAATGTTCAGATAAAGTAAGTATCTCATCTAGACTGGCTTTAGTAAATGTTCAGATAAAGTAAGTATCTCATCTAAACTGGCTTTAGTAAATGTTAAGATAAAGTAAGTATCTCATCTAGACTGGCTTTAGTAAATGTTCAGATAAAGTAAGTATCTCGTCTAGACTGGCTGTAGTAAATGTTCAGATAAAGTAAGTATCTCGTCTAGACTGGCTTTAGTATATGTTCAGATAAAGTAAGTATCTCATCTAGACTGGCTTTAGTAAATGTTCAGATAAAGTAAGTATCTCGTCTAGACTGGCTTTAGTAAATGTTAAGATAAAGTAAGTATCTCATCTACACTGGCTTTAGTATATGTTCAGATAAAGTAAGTATCTCATCTAGACTGGCTTTAGTAAATGTTCAGATAAAGTAAGTATCTCATCTAGACTGGCTTTAGTATATGTTCAGATAAAGTAAGTATCTCGTCTAGACTGGCTTTAGTAAATGTTAAGATAAAGTAAGTATCTCGTCTAGACTGGCTTTAGTAAATGTTCAGATAAAGTAAGTATCTCATCTAGACTGGCTTTAGTATATGTTCAGATAAAGTAAGTATCTCATCTAGACTGGCTTTAGTAAATGTTAAGATAAAGTAAGTATCTCATCTAGACTGGCTTTAGTAAATGTTAAGATAAAGTAAGTATCTCATCTAGACTGGCTTTAGTAAATGTTCAGATAAAGTAAGTATCTCATCTAGACTGGCTTTAGTAAATGTTCAGATAAAGTAAGTATCTCATCTAGACTGGCTTTAGTATATGTTCAGATAAAGTAAGTATCTCATCTACACTGGCTTTAGTAAATGTTAAGATAAAGTAAGTATCTCATCTAGACTGGCTTTAGTATATGTTCAGATAAAGTAAGTATCTCATCTAGACTGGCTTTAGTGAATGTTAAGATAAAGTAAGTATCTCATCTAGACTGGCTTTAGTAAATGTTCAGATAAAGTAAGTATCTCATCTAGACTGGCTTTAGTAAATGTTCAGATAAAGTAAGTATCTCATCTAGACTGGCTTTAGTAAATGTTAAGATAAAGTAAGTATCTCATCTAGACTGGCTTTAGTATATGTTCAGATAAAGTAAGTATCTCATCTAGACTGGCTTTAGTAAATGTTCAGATAAAGTAAGTATCTCGTCTAGACTGGCTTTAGTAAATGTTCAGATAAAGTAAGTATCTCGTCTAGACTGGCTTTAGTAAATGTTCAGATAAAGTAAGTATCTCATCTAGACTGGCTTTAGTAAATGTTCAGATAAAGTAAGTATCTCATCTAGACTGGCTTTAGTAAATGTTCAGATAAAGTAAGTATCTCATCTAGACTGGCTTTAGTAAATGTTCAGATAAAGTAAGTATCTCATCTAGACTGGCTTTAGTATATGTTCAGATAAAGTAAGTATCTCATCTAGACTGGCTTTAGTAAATGTTAAGATAAAGTAAGTATCTCATCTAGACTGGCTTTAGTAAATGTTCAGATAAAGTAAGTATCTCATCTAGACTGGCTTTAGTATATGTTCAGATAAAGTAAGTATCTCATCTAGACTGGCTTTAGTAAATGTTAAGATAAAGTAAGTTTCTCATCTAGACTGGCTTTAGTAAATGTTAAGATAAAGTAAGTATCTCATCTAGACTGGCTTTAGTAAATGTTCAGATAAAGTAAGTATCTCATCTAGACTGGCTTTAGTAAATGTTCAGATAAAGTAAGTATCTCATCTAGACTGGCTTTAGTATATGTTCAGATAAAGTAAGTATCTCATCTACACTGGCTTTAGTAAATGTTAAGATAAAGTAAGTATCTCATCTAGACTGGCTTTAGTATATGTTCAGATAAAGTAAGTATCTCATCTAGACTGGCTTTAGTATATGTTCAGATAAAGTAAGTATCTCATCTAGACTGGCTTTAGTATATGTTCAGATAAAGTAAGTATCTCATCTAGACTGGCTTTAGTATATGTTCAGATAAAGTAAGTATCTCATCTAGACTGGCTTTAGTAAATGTTAAGATAAAGTAAGTATCTCATCTAGACTGGCTTTAGTAAATGTTAAGATAAAGTAAGTATCTCATCTAGACTGGCTTTAGTAAATGTTCAGATAAAGTAAGTATCTCATCTAGACTGGCTTTAGTAAATGTTCAATAAAGTAAGTATCTCATCTAGACTGGCTGTAGTATATGTTCAGATAAAGTAAGTATCTCATCTAGACTGGCTTTAGTAAATGTTAAGATAAAGTAAGTATCTCATCTAGACTGGCTTTAGTATATGTTCAGATAAAGTAAGTATCTCATCTAGACTGGCTTTAGTATATGTTCAGATAAAGTAAGTATCTCATCTAGACTGGCTTTAGTATATGTTCAGATAAAGTAAGTATCTCATCTAGACTGGCTTTAGTAAATGTTCAGATAAAGTAAGTATCTCGTCTAGACTGGCTTTAGTAAATGTTCAGATAAAGTAAGTATCTCGTCTAGACTGGCTTTAGTAAATTTTCAGATAAAGGTTCAGAACAAATACTTTTTATTTAAAATGTTTAAACTTTTCACATTTAATAAAAGATTACCAAATTTTGTGAAGACACAAAGTAAACTGAGAACTATTGTCATTGTTAATTCTTCTATATTGGCTTGGTACAATGGACATAGAACAGATGATTCTTCCTGTGGTTACTGCTATTGTTATCTTGATCATTGTACATCAGTTAATAATAACTTCATTAATTCACCCTTTACTGTATGAATTAAGGAAATGGTAAATATCACCCTTCAAATCATCACTTTACCTCATTAGTCAACATAAGTACTGGCTGTGACAACCGATCCTTCATAACTGTGGTGAAAGGAATCATTTTTCACTGTTAACATCAAAAAATGTTTATCAAATTGTCTTTCAGGGTAATTTACAATTATAGTTAGTGATGCATCTTTACTTTATCAAATTGAAGTATTTATTAGACTGTTACTGTGACTGTGTTAAGATGATATTGAGTTGGACACTGTCCTCAGCCAAGCTATTTGGGTTCATGAATAATTTATCTTATAATTACTTACATGACAATGTTTCTCTTGTTCGTTGTTCTCTTAATGTCAGAATGCTTTCTTTTGTTTACTTCTGTGCTCTGTGTATAATAAGCATTCTCCAATGCATTAACTTCTTACAATATTTTGGTATGTAATGTAAAAGATGTCTCTCAGTGTATGAAAATTATGTAGTTTATTGTATTCAGTGCTCAGTGGACAAGAACTTTCTAATTTGTTGCAGGAAAGTGAGGAAAAAGTTCCTGCTTCTAGACGAAAAGGATCACAACCCACAGAGATGGGTATGTGAAAAGTAATATCAATATTATTAACCAATGAAAGACAACTGAAAAAGCATTGTTATAATTATAGTTGTCATAAGGTATTGTGTTAGGCCTATTGTTGTTGTTGAACAACATTCTTTGTGTTGTCTGCTAATTTAACTTCTTCATAAAGACAACCATATGACATATCAGCCATGTTACGTGTGCCATATCCATATTATAGAAATTGTTTGTTGAAAAACATAAATGAATGCATGTATTTATACAGAAAGGGACTGTTTCATTTAAAATATTATCGGAATAAGTTTAATTTAGAAGAGTTAAGAGTTTTTCAATAAGAGCATGTAATAGTTTTTCAACTGCACAATGTTTGCCACATGGATATAGTGTTCATGGTATGGCTGAAGTATTCTTCTACAGTTTTCTTCTTGAAAATGGTAAGAGACTAAATAAAGAAGTAGGGTTGAAAAGGTATACAATAGGCCTAATACTACCATTGTGTAACAAGAATAATTAATTATATATTTAATATTGTATCCATTTTTACTTAAGAAACGTGAGTCTTTGAGAAAAACGTAATAGGAAACAGTAAAAGTCATATACTGATGTAGATTGTAATGATTTAGAATGTTGATATTAATGTAAATATTTTTTTATATGAATGTTACATATATTGATTTTCAAATAAAGTTACAGTGGATTTTATGTGGTATTTTTTAGAAAACTTAGTTTATTCTCAACTTTGGATTTTAGAGTTACGTCAGAGGTCAGCTGCATCAAGAGGAATTTCTACAGTCTCTCCTATGAGATTAAGTGCTGTCAGGCCTAGTCACCCTATGTGTAGCCCATACTCTAGCTTTATAAATCTGCCTCATCAGAATGGACAGTGGAGTGAGTATAATGGGTTTTATGTACTTTGTTGTATTCAGTACTTGAATAAGAAATTTCTGGGCTGTTACTTGTAAAGAAACTAACAAAGATTGGTTATCGTGGAGATTGAATGAGCAGTCATTGTGTGGAGTATTAACATCAACAAACCAACACAGAATTTGTAGGCAAAAAAAATTAAAATATAAATTAGGAATTTAAAAAAAAATTGTAGTTTATTTCTTTTCTTTATATTTATCCTGCTAGTTACTGTCTGGAAGGTGTCTTATGTTCTCTTGATAGGCTGGTGAAATTGATATATAATCCTTCACAGAGAAATGCTGTTAATTAGTCTGATAATAATATAAAAAAATTATAATTAAATTAATACGATCATAAGACCAAAACTCTTCACATATTTGTAAGTTTATTATTAACAGTTTTATGTTGAACTATTTTACAGGCTCAACTTGGTGTAATAAGTTTATGATTGGCAATAAATTATTATCAAACGTTAAAGAGGATTTCAGTGTCTTCAGTTGTTTGTTTTGTAATATGTAAAATATAAATTAGCCATGGACTGATTTAAATGTTTAGTAACTTCTATCATAGATTGCTTTTAGACTGATGTGAGTATTTAAAACAGTAAGTTAATTATGCCATAAACACTTTTATGATAATTATGTGAGATTGAAATTGTACAAATCAAGATTTCATTGCATAATGTTTGTGTTCTTCCTAATAATTTATTAAAATTTGATTTATCTTTCCAGTGGTGATGGTTTAAGTAAACTAAAATCACTAATGATAAAAATATTCTGATATAAAAGTTCATGGAGATTTGTATTAGTTGTACATGCCATTAATTGACAAGGTCATAGAGAGTTTTGTAAGATTGTTTTTTAGCTTTCTGTTTTGTGAAATTATGTTGATGGTTTTGTGAGAAAATTCTTTGAAAATAATTGTTTAAGATGTTGTTTTCAGGTGTTTCTTGAAAACATAAATTTTTAATTTTATCTGGGAAGTTTGGCTGTTGGATGTCAGTAAAATTGTCTGAGTTGTCTTCTTTCTGTTGGTTGTTTTCTGTAGAAAGCATGGGCATTCTCCAAATATGTAACATCAGCCAGTTCATTCATCAAAGACTCTTTTAATTTCAAGTCTAATCTAAATCAACTTAATCATAAAGCCTTAATGGCCAGTTTCAATGTTATATCCCTCTTTACAGAATTCCCAACCACTGAAGCCTTAAAGATAGCCTTATAACTCTATATACCCGAGACCCTAACACCACTATAGACATTCCCAACAACCAATTAGCAACCCTCATAGAATTCACCACAAAAAAGACAAACTTCATGTTCAACAACCACAACTATATACAAACAAATGGCCTAAGCATGGACAACCCAGTATCACCAGTTCTAGTCAATACTTTTATGACACAAATTGAAACACAAGCAATTAATACAGCATTACATCCACCACTATACTGGCACAGATATGTAGATGACATGGTTGCGGGATTCAAATCTACAGAACACATACTTAATTTTTTCAATCACATTAACTCGATACATCCCAACATTAACTTCACATGTGAACAAGAAGAAAGCAATCAAATATCATTTCTTAACCTCAAAATTACAAGAACCAATACACAATTTAAAACAGAAATCCACCGAAAAATCACCCATACTAGACTATACATTCCTTGGGACTCAGCACATGAAACAAAACAAAAACTCAACATACTAAGAAACCAAATAAATACAGCCATAAAACTATGCTCACCAGATAAAATTAACGATGAATTAGACAAAATAAAACAATACTTCATCAACATCAATAAGTTTCCTCCACAAACCGTAGAAAACATTATATGCACACACCTAGACAGAAAGCAAAATCAACCAACAAAAGTAAATATATCTCACGAACCAAAAAATTACGAAACTATATTTGCTGCATTCTATGTATTCCCAACATCAGCAGACAAATAACCAACATTTGGCAAAAACTAGTAACAAAATATGACATTCCAGTTAATACCAAATGAATTCAAAAACCAGGCACAAAACTGAGGTCTATACTATGTAAAAAGTACACTGACAAACATCACACCAACATTATTTATAAAATACAATGTGATAACTGCCTCGACTTCTATATTGGAAAAACAAGTAGAAAAATGGAAACCAGATATAAAGAACATAAAAAGTCACCTTCACACGTTTTCGAAACACTGCAAATCAAATAAACAGAATGTAACTATAGAAAACACTCAAATACTAAGTAAAGAAACAAACATAAACAAACGCAAAATTGAAGAAGCCTTACTTATACAATGACTTAAACCCAAAATAAACCAATACAAAGGAACACCTTTATACTTATATTAAATACAATAAAATAAGTAATATAAAATTATATATTCAAACATCCAACACTGCCCTTTACATTCCGACACTCAGTTACACGACCCCTTTCAAACATGTGGTCAGCTTCCGGTCAGTTACCTCTTTTTTTGTGAACCTAACAATGACCAAAGAAGGTCAAAATGTTGTTCGCTCTTCTACGTAAAATATTTTCTCAACCCAAATGAGCAGATTTTACATATATATAGTATTACAGATAGATTTAAGCAGATTGAATTAATAACATAAATTACTTAACAAAGTCGATGTATTAATTTTTACTAAGATATGGTTGAAAAATAAAGAAATGGTATCAGCTAAATGATATGAACTGTTTAATATCTGTATAACAAGCCTGGGAGATGAATGGTATTTGTCAAGACCAATGTAAAAGTTAAACAAATACACACACATACACACATGGGTGAAAACATAACCTCTGACCACCTTTAGTGTCAAGAGTAAAAGAGTAATTTAATTAATTAATTTAAAATTAATTTCTAACTTTTTTTGTGGTGATTGTAAACTTGATCAAATCAACCAACTTTGTAGAGTTATAGTATAGCAAATAACAGATAAAATATAAAGCTTTTCTGATAAAAACATTTGTTGTTTATTTAGGATGTTTTAGAGAAAATTTCAAAACATTTGGATGAAGATTGATGTTTTTAATCTTTATGTGAGACTTACTTTGCACTTGGAGCAGCCAGCACTTTGACACCATATAATTAAAGACAATGCATTTGAGTAAAAATGCTTAATTAAATATACAGATTATTTGTCTATAGAACACTTAATGTTTACAGAAAGCATGTCAAATTTTGTGAAGATATATTAAACACTTTGAAAGTCATAATAGGTAAACCCTTGTTACATGGCATGCTTAAAAATGAAATAGAGAAAATCATGGCAAAACTGGCCCAAGAGGCACAACAAAGAATATTTTGTATGTATCAAAGCAGGGATCTAAGGAATGAGTCAAATTGTTGTTGTTGTTGTTTTGAATTAAGCACAAAGCTACACAAAGGGCTATCTGTGCTCTGCCCACCACTGGTATCGAAACCCGGATTTTAGCATGTAAGTCCACAGACATACCTCTGAGCCACTGGGGGGCGAGTCAGATTGAAAGATAGACATAGAGAAAAATGTGAGATCAGTCTTGAGTGAGAGCATAAACAATCAAACCTAAAAGATGAACTGAGGACCAGAATAGAGAAAGCTTGCAATTCAGAAGAGTGGAAAATGCATTTTTGAAGTTGTTTGTGACCAAGTGAGAACATACCTAACAGAAAATCTGAAGGTGGAGAGAATACGATAGGAGTAGAACACAGTCTGTGATCCACCACAGGCTTTCAGCCCCTAGAACATGACAAACTTAATGGTAATGATTCCAGAGGAGAAGGACCAATACTGAAATGCAAAACATCCTATAGAAAATGTTCCCTTGTAAGCTAACATGAAAAAACAGCCATGAAAATATTGGAGTAGGAATTGGGAACATGCCCAATGAACAGTAAGAATGTTTGGTACAGTGATGTGGAATGAATGTGTCTGAATGTCAGAAATCATGTAGTCATTCAAAGATATGCCCAAACCAAGGAGGAAGGTAATTATGAAGAGATAGATATCCAGATGGGAGTTGAAAAGGAACACCTATTATGGAGTTGGCATTGTCTATCCACCAACTCAATTTCTCAAAAAGAGAGGTTCAAAATCAAGGAAAAATGATGTTGAGAAAGATTGTTGTGGTCTTACAAGTTCTCCTGAGGAACTACATATGTATGTAACCCAAGGGAATGAGTAGATTCCAAGGAAGTCAGTCTTCCAGTACCAAAAGAACCTTTTTTATACAATGAAAATAAGAAGTGAAACTCTGGGAATCATACATTCCATAGCCACGGGCAAGGAGGTGAAGGCTAAGCCTGACTGGCATGAGACTTTAAGAAAATGCCCAGGTGTACTAAATACTATATAAGCACGAGAAAAGATTTAGAAAACTTGACGTGCAATCACAAATAAGCAGCCTCTTGCAGAAGAAGGAACATTTGAGAGAAGAACATCTCCCAAAAATGGGCAAGTAGAAGCCAGCTGTCAGTACAGAAATTTAAAACTAGCCTCAGTCCATAATGGCAACAAATTAAAGGCTTCATGACTTGAAAGAAGCCAGAAGAGTTTGATGGCACACCAAAGTTAAGAGTAGATAACTGAAAGATTTGATTCCAATGGATGAAACACAAAAAAATGTCTGGAATACTGATTATTGGGATATATAGAAAGGCATGTGACAATGCAACTGTGGTAACCTATACATGAGTGAAAAAGACCAATAGTGAGGAAAAAATTCGCCAAAACTATGGAATCATCTGAAACTAACTAATAAACAACGGGTTGGTTACTGGAAACCATTCCAAGGTCTACTGAGGGAACTGTAAGTAGTGATAGTAAAAGACCCAGAGAAGAGAATTATATTCTCTTAATGGCATGTTTTACTGAAATATTCAAGACCAATTCCAAAAGACACCAAAGATAGATTGGGTTGGAAAAAAAAGAGAGTAGATGAGAGGGTGGAGGAGAATGTAGATGAAAACATAAAAAAAAATCCTTCTGTCGGTAGAAAACAGAGACCAAAGGCGGTTAACACTTGGACACCTTCAGAGCCTGACCTGAAAATATAGTTACCAGAGGAATTAGCAGTGAACTATGCTTCATCTGTTTGGAGAATAGGAAGAAGAGAAAAGCCTGGAAGCTGGAACAAGAAGGATGTAAGTAGAATGTTCCAATCAAAGGACAAGGCTGATGAAGACAAGAAATCAAGAAGAGAATGAGACTGCTAGTGGGCTACTTCAGCCTGAGTATTCAATGAAACCTGAACCCCACCAAAGACTTTGAATGAAAAATGGAGCGCAACTAAGATAATTTGCATATTAGTGAGGAGCATATTCCAACCAAACAGCAGAGGAATCAGTTTGTGAGGACCATGTGGAAGACGTAATAGAGACTAAAATGGTAAAGAAAATGAAAAAAGCCCTCCAAAAAATGTTTGGAGTACAAGGAAGTGCCTGAAACAGGGAGGAAAGGAAACACAGAAGAGTGGTGAGAAAGAAATACTAAAAATATAGAATCATAAATGCAACATAAAGAACAAGATGTCCAATCTCCAAGCAGGCAAAAGAGATTCCAAAAAAATGGGAATCTAGAAAAGGAAATGAATGGCTGGAAGTCACTACAAAAGGAGTAGGAGGAAGCATGTGTGGAATAGTTTAAGAAATAAATCAGCGTGGATTATAATATTAGAGGAAAGACAAATTAGTCCTAAGAATGTGTTTCATGAAGTAAAAAATTCCAAGAATCAAAGAACATTGGCTAAATATACCTGATAAATTATGTTTAGAGAGAAGTGGTGGGTGTAAGACTCTTTTGCTATATCTCTGTTTCTTGCTGAGCCCTGGACAAGATGAGGTGTTCTCCAATCTGCCACAGGATGTCACACTTGTGACATGAACACTTTGTAGAGAGAAACTCCTCCAACACTTCATTGTGGGATCTTAGGCATGTGTTGAGGCAAAGTGTTATCTTGGAATTTAACAGTTTCCTCAGCTGAAAATTTATCTCTGGAAGATGCTCACTTCTTTACTCCTTCCCATCTATTCTACCCACATTTATTGCA
This sequence comes from Carcinoscorpius rotundicauda, assembly GCA_011833715.1. NCBI lineage: Eukaryota > Metazoa > Arthropoda > Merostomata > Xiphosura > Limulidae > Carcinoscorpius > Carcinoscorpius rotundicauda. Next base: position 4,759,282 of record CM022399.1, on the reverse strand, counting down.
CCTTCTTTTTATCTCATTTAAGAATGAAGTTATTTTAAATGCAGGGGCTTGATGAGAGTTACTGCACAAAGATGTTTGTGACCCTCCTGTTCATGGAGGACTGTTGTTGTATGAGTGTTACCATCTCCAGCATAGATCACATTTAACTTTAATATTTAAGTGAAAGGTAGCTCATACAGGTCTCATCAGCAGAGGATCAAGCTATTCTGTGCGAGACGTGTATCTATATGAAATATAGTTTCAGGAAAATAAAATACTAACTTTCATGTTTTTATTCCCCACATGAAATGACGAAGTGAAAATTGTAATTATGACTTATAAAATCAGAAAAGTCCAAGAGAGGGCATAATTTCAATAAAAATAACAAAAGACTATATATATTATTCCACAGAGCTATGTATGAATATTTTAACTATCACAACAGGAACTATCCAGAGTGCCTCCTTAAAAAACTGTAGCAATTCCAAAGGTAGCAAGAGTAAATACGTAAATTATAAATTTATTATTATCAGCATTTTCTAAAATACTAAAAAGCATGTTGGACTAAATTTTTGCATAAAACTTTATCTAAAATCAGTAAGATTTAGAAAAGGGTTAAACACTAAAGAGGCTCTATTAAACTTTGTACAGAATATTTGAATCCTTGGTAAAAACATAGAATATGATTTTGCATTTATGAAGGAATATGGTAACATTATCACAAACAATATGGACATTCAACCGATAACAGGCAATACATTAAAATGGTTAAATTTCTTTTTGTATGAAAGAAACTAAAATGTAAAAACTTATTAATAACTTCAGTGGTGCAAATGTAATGTAGTAAAATATTAAAAATGTAATGTAGTATTATGTTACAAATGTAATGTAGTATTATGTTACAAATGTAATGTAGTATAATGTTACAAATGTAATGTAGTATAATGTTACAAATGTAATGTAGTATAATGTTACAAATGTAATGCAGTATAATGTTACAAATGTGACGCAGTATAATGTTACAAATGTGACGCAGTATAATGATACACATGTAACGTAGTATAATGTTACAAATGTAATGTAGTAAAATGTTACAAATGTAATGCAGTATAATGTTACAAATGTAATTTAGTATTATGTTACAAATGTAATGTAGTATAATGTTACAAATGTAATGTAGTATAATGTTACAAATGTAATGTAGTAAAATGTTACAAATGTAATGTAGTATTATGTTACAAATGTAATGTAGTATTATGTTACAAATGTAATGTAGTATTATGTTACAAATGTAATGTAGTATAATGTTACAAATGTAATGCAGTATAATGTTACAAATGTAATGCAGTATAATGTTACAAATGTGACGCAGTATAATGTTACAAATGTAATGTAGTATAATGTTACAAATGTAATGCAGTATAATGTTACAAATGTAACGCAGTATAATGTTACAAATGTAACGCAGTATAATGTTACAAATGTAACGCAGTATAATGTTACAGATGTAATGTAGTAAAATGTTACAAATGTAATGCAGAATAATGTTACAAATGTAATGTAGTATTATGTTACAAATGTAATGCAGTATAATGTTACAAATGTAATGTAGTATAATGTTACAAATGTAATGCAGTATAATGTTACAAATGTAATGTAGTATAATGTTACAAATGTAATGTAGTATAATGTTACAAATGTAATGTAGTATAATGTTACAAATGTAATGTAGTATTATGTTACAAATGTAATGCAGTATAATGTTACAAATGTAATGTAGTATAATGTTACAAATGTAATGTAGTATTGTGTTACAAATGTAATGCAGTATTGTGTTACAAATGTAATGCAGTATAATGTTACAAATGTAATGTAGTATAATGTTACAAATGTAATGTAGTATTATGTTACAAATGTAATGTAGTATTGTGTTACAAATGTAATGCAGTATTATGTTACAAATGTAATGCAGTATAATGTTACAAATGTGATGTAGTATAATGTTACAAATGTAATGTAGTATAATGTTACAAACATTACTCTATTTGAACCCATGTTTTTCTTAACATAAATAATTTATGTGACCTAATTTTAAAGTGTTTGAAGCTTCATTAACTGTTAGCTCCAGATGAATGAGGAAATTAAAATTGTAAATATGAGTAAAATAACAGAATTCAGGAAAGGATAAGAAAATAATATATTAATTGCAGGGGTTATTCTCTTCATTTTATTATTACAAGTTTTGATGCTTATGTGTGAATCACCTGGGGTTTCATGGGCTTAACACAAAACTAAATCTGATGCTCACAAAAAAATGGACTCAAAAATATTTGATATTTCATGATATTGTTCAGGGCCAGTGCAAGTTCCCTCTACCATTTACTTTAGGGCATATCCTGTACAAACTGTGTGTACTGTTAACAAATGATCAGTCATGTTGGAAGCTCTTCCTACCATTTACTTTAGGGCATATTATCCTGTACAAACTGTGTGTACTGTTAACAAACGATCAGTCATGTTGGAAGCTCTTCCTACCATTTACTTTAGGACATATTATCCTGTACAAACTGTGTGTACTGTTAACAAATGATCAGTCATGTTGGAAGCTCTTCCTACCATTTACTTTAGGACATATTATTCTGTACAAACTGTGTGTACTGTTAACAAACGATCAGTCATGTTGGAAGCTCTTCCTACCATTTTCGGTTTAATGGCTGTTTAGACTGATTTTTGGTATTTTCTTGCTTCTACCAATGGCTATAAATGTAAGTATTTATTATCTTGCTCTGTGTGTTTACAATACAAGATTTTATGAATTAACCTGTTACTTTTGCAATCACCACCAGAGGAATTTTGTACAGCAAAACTTTATTTTAAGTATACACATTAGTATTTCATTTACGTCAGTGGTTCCCAACCTATTTTATGCCCTGCACCCCTAAAAAAATTTAATGTTTTCTCATCCCCAAGAGGTGCGAGCACTCCTGGTTGGGAACCATTGATTTACATTTTGGGTACACAAAAGGTACCCACCATTAAATAAATGCATTATAATAATTATATTCTTTTAGTTTTTGTTTTTTCTGATTTATTAAGTGACAAACTTGCAGTGAGTTTGTTATATTGAATTAGTTTCTCAAACTGACAAATAACTTTTTAGTTCATATCTCCATGTTTTACCTTTGATCACACTTTACTGGTAGTAAAATTGAAGCTGCCCTTTGATGGCTTATTGGATAGTCTGAAACATTGAGTTCAGATGCAATACATGCCTCCTTTCACACAACGACTTTTTACAATCTTCATCATTTGTCTAATGTATTAACTTTTTTTATTCTTGCTTGACTGACAAGATAAAGTTGCTAATTTAACATACTTTCAGTGACCCTTCACCTTCATTCCTGGAGCAGGTGGCGCCCTCTACATTACATTTTGGATACCTCACCTTCTCAACTGGCACCATATGAGTCAGCCCTTTTTCTAAATTTCCATTTTCAGTTCTGTTTATACGTGATTTTTTTCTCCAGTGTGTGTGTTTTCATTCTATATTCAGATTCTCACACACACATTCTTGTGTTTTATGCGTTTCCCATTTTTTTGTGATTCCCAAAATGGTTAGTGTTGTTTTTAAGAACATACTTACTTTTCTCACCCATCTATTGTCTAGTGAGGGTGGTACGTGCCTCAGTTTGTTGAATGTTCATTTCCTCCCTGTGACCTGGACCTTCTTCTCCATGATGCTCAAAGCATGTTTCAGTTCTTTTGTAGGTTTGTTTTATTTCTCTTCATCTATTGCATCCAGTTCCCCGGTGGCTTGATGGCAAATATTTTAACTTGTATACTACAAACTTAATAGTTGTATCTATGATAGGCACAGATTGGATATCTATTGTGTGGCTTTGCCCTCATTTGTGGAGTTATTTCATGTTATCATTGTTCTGACTTTTGTAGGTTGGATATTTCTCTGTACTTTGTTGGCTACCTCATTTTCAGTGAATTATTTGTTAGATGTCATATGATGTTTTGCTTTCTTGGTATATTTAGACAGTTTGTAAGTTCAGTATTATTAATTCCTTTGTTGATTAAATATATTTGATGGTTTTCAGTTTGATATTAATATGTACCAGTTGTTGGCTCAGCATGGCTGGGTGGTTAAGGTTCTCGACTCGTAATCCAAGGGTCGCAGGTTTGAATCCCTGTCACATCAAACATGCACACCCTTTCAGGCATGGGAGTGTTATAATGTGACAGTCAATTCCACTATTCATTAGTAAAAGAGTAGTCCAAACGTTGGCAGTGGGTGGTGATGACTAGCTGCCTTCCCTCTAGTCTTACACTGCTAAATTAGGGACGGCTAGCACAGATAGCCCTCGAGTAGCTTTGCATGAAATTCAAAACAAATGATCAAACACTAGATGTGTTTAGCTAACTTGTAAGTTTTATGTCACAAGTAATAATGACTGTGATGTATGGTTGGTTATCTCTGTAATTATGATTATAATAATTCAAAATAGTATTCTTTTTCAATAAATAAATGCCTAGTAATTTAATTATAATTGTAAATTATGGTTATTTCTGAATACTTTTTTAAATCATTGTTAAGTATATCTACTGAATAAAGCAAAGTGTGTCTGGGAAAATTTGTGGTCATATATATCAATCATTTCATATCTGTTCCTTATATGTTTCCTCATTTCATGATTAATCAGGACCAAACTTGACTCAGTGATATAGATAAGACTTGGTCATAAACCATTGGTAAAACTTCTGTGTCTTGATCCGTATCTTATCGTAGCACCAATATCTAGAAATGTATTGTGTCCACTACTGTGATGAGATGCACACCCCTAGTAACATCTCTTCCCATCTTCTTTAGGTTTCCCTTAAGAGGAAAGATTTTTTTTTATATGCAAAAATGGATCGTTTGGGTTGAGAAAATATTTTAAATAGAAGAGCGAACAACGTTTCGACCTTCTTCGGTCATCGTCAGGCTCACAAAGAAAGAGGTAACTGACCGGAAGCTGACCACATGTTTGGAAGGTTTGTGTAACTGAGTGTCGCAATGTAGAGGGCGGTGTTAGATGTTTGAATATGTAATTTTATCTATAATATTAATACAGGTGTAATGGCGTTCCTTTATATTGGTTTATTTTGGGTTTAAGTTGTTGTATAAGTAAGGCTTCTTTAATTTTGCATTTGTTTATGTTTGTTTCTTTATTTAGTATTTGAGTGTTTTCTGTGGTTATGTTGTGTTTATTTGACTTGCAGTGTTCGAAAACGTGTGAAGGTGACTTTTTATGTTCTTTGAATCTGGTTTCCATTTTTCTACTTGTTTCTCCAATATAGAAGTCATGGTAGTTATGACATTGTATTGTGTATAATGTTTAATTACAATCTTGATAAATACATAGCATGGGCATTCTCCAAATATGTAACATCAGCCAGCTCATTCATCAAAGACTCTTTTAATTTCAAGTCTAATCTAAATCAACTTAATCATAAAGCCTTAATGGCCAGTTTTGATGTTATATCCCTCTTTACAGAAGTTCCAACTACTGAAGCCTGCAAGATAGCCTTAGAACTCTATATCTGAGACCCTAACCCAACTATAGACATTCCCAGTAACCAGTTAGCAACCCAAATAGAATTCACCACAATAAAGACAAACTTCATGTTCAACAACCAAAACTATATACAAACAAATGGTCTAAGCATGGGCAACCCAGTATCACCAGTTCTAGCCAATATTTTTATGACACAAGTTGAAACACAAGCAATTAATACAGCATTACATCCACCACTATACTGGTACAGATATGTAGATGACACGGTTGCGGGATTTAAATCTACAGAACACATACTTAATTTTTTCAATCACATTAACTCTATACATCCCAACATTAACTTCACATGTGAACAGGAAGAAAGCAATCAAATATCATTTCTTAACCTCAAAATTATAAGAACCGACACACAATTCAAAACAGAAATCCACCGAAAAATCACCCATACTGGACTATACATTCCTTGGGACTCAGCACATGAAACAAAACAAAAACTCAACATACTAAGAAACCAAATAAACACAAACATAAAACTATGCTCACCAGATAAAATTAACGATGAATTAGACAAAATAAAACAATACTTCATCAACATCAATAAGTTTCCTCCACAAACTATAGAAAACATTACATGCACACACCGTGACAGAAAGCAAAATCAACCAACAAGAGTAAATATATCTCTCAAACCAAAAAATTACGAAACTATATTCTGCTGCATTCTATGTATTCCCAACATCAGCAAACAAATAACCAACATTTGGCAAAAACTAGTAACAAAATATAACATTCCAGTTAATACCAAATGAATTAAAAAACCAGGCATAAAACTGAGGTCTATACTATGTAAGAACTACACTGACAAACACCACACCAACATTATTTATAAAATACAATGTGATAACTGCCTCAACTTCTATATTGGAGAAACAAGTAGAAAAATGGAAACCAGATTCAAAGAACATAAAAAGTCACCTTCTCATGTTTTCGAACACTGCAAGTCAAATAAACACAACATAACCATAGAAAACACTCAAATAATAAATAAAAAAACAAACATAAACAAATGCAAAATTAAAGAAGCCTTACTTATACAACAACTTAAACCCAAAATAAACCAATATAAAGGAACGCCATTATACCTATATTAATATGATAGATACAATTATATATTCAAACATCTAATCCCGCCCTCTGCATTACAACACTCAGTTACACAACCCCTTCCAAACATGTGGTCAGCTTCCGGTCAGTTACCTCTTTCTTTGTGAACCTGACGATGACCGAAGAGGGTCGAAACGTTGTTCACTTTTCTATATAAAATATTTTCTCAACCCAAGCGAGCCGTTTTTGCATACAAAATTCTCAACAAGTGGGTTTCTCGACATCACTGAGAGATATCTTTTGTTCTAGACTTTTACATTTAGGTTTTCATATTTCTGTGAGTAGTCCTCACCTTTGCTGGATATCTATCAGTGTTCTTCAACTAGTATAACATTCTTCAGGGTGACTGGTTTGCAGCTAATTTCTGTTTTCACCCTACAGCAGTTTGCTTCTGGAAGAGTCACACTGTATGATTATGATGTGTTTCTTTGATAGGAGAGGTATTCTTTGTTCCCTGCTTCTGGTTCTCCTGGAGCATTTTCTTTACTTCTCCACGTATTTAGATCATTCATTTTCTGTTTGGCATTTGGAACATTTAATCTTCCATGCCTTTTTCTCTCATTTTCTGGCTACCATTTTGGGAGGTACTGTCTGTTATGGGGAATTTGACTTAATTGGTTACTGTGATACTCTTCCTCAGCAGTTGCACATTATCTTTGATGGGTCATCTGGTTGTTATTGGTTGGATGTTGGTTCGTGGTGGAACATTGCCCATCGTGAGGCATGCATTTTCCTCATACTAATGAGATGATGGTTCATCTGGTTGTTATTGGTTGGATGTTGGTTAGTGGTGGAACATTGCCCATCGTGAGATATGCATTTTCCTCATACTAATGAGATGATGGTTTGTCTTGTTGTTATTCATTGGATGTTGTTTAGTGGTGGAACATTGCCCATCGTGAGACATGCATTTTCCTCATACTAATGAGATGATGGTTCATCTGGTTGTTATTGGTTGGATGTTGGTTAGTGGTGGAACATTGCCCATCGTGAGATATGCATTTTTCTCATATTAATGAGATGATAGTTTATCTTGTTGTTATTCATTGGACGTTGTTTAGTGGTGGAACATTGCCCATCGTGAGACATGCATTTTCCTCATACTAATGAGTTAAGGTTGATAGTACCTAACATTTGAAACCAGTAGATTCCTCCTGACTTGATAATTATGGTTGTAGGATGAATTTACCCTATGCCTAAGTTAAGCTCATGGGACTTTATCCTCTTTGTGATGTTAGTTGCAGGGTTTCTGATAACCTGTTTCCAGTGTTTGGCAGGTCTTCCACATCATACTCATAATTCTGGGTACAAGTTTGCTTCCCTGCTCTTAAGGTTGAGTGTATCTTGTTCTTTTTGTTTGTAATACCAACTGCAAGAGTAATCCCCATTCTCATGGATGAGTTAAGATTCACATCACTGTCTCATAATCTCAAATTCATTTGATATCCTTTTTGCCTGTTACAGTTGATGTGAAAGTTTGTCTGGTCATCGCTGTTTGGCTTCCTTATTGTAATTCCAGTTTTTTACAGATGTCACTGTTGATTTGCTGTTGGAGTTAGTGTATATCTTTTGTTCAATGTCCTCTTGCCTTGGTCATGTTAAATTGTGTACACTCAACTGAATATTTGGCACTGTCTTCCAACACTTAGGATGAGACTTGAAACCTCATTTGTTCAGTTGGGGTTGAGGAATGTCTTGCTTCAGTGTTAATTTGGTCTTTAATGCTGCGTAGTTCATGACACTTCTTCAAGGATGAAGGGCATACCTGTTCCAGGAGTGGTCTGGTCCCCTTCGTGTGCTTTCATTCAGTCATTGAACTCTCTTGTTTGGTTCCCTTTAGACCCTTTCCACAGGGAGTCTTTTACTTCTTTGTTACACTAGTTACACTGTGAGATTTGTGTTAGATGTAGTATGTATTTATCAGAAGTTTTAATTTTCCTACACAAAAACAGATTTCCAGGAGAGACACACTTCTATTGTGGCTATTGTTGAAAGTGAGATACACAAAATATAATACAGAGGGAGCCACCTGCTCCAAGAGTATGTGTCATGTTCATGTTGGTGGAGAGTTGTTGCCTTCACAGTGCATGCTAAATGAGAAACTGGAACTGAGAAGTACAAAAGGCAGTGTGTTCACAGTGCTAAATGAGAAACTGGAACTGAGAAGTACAAAAGGCAGTGTGTTCACAGTGCTAAATGAGAAACTGGAACTGAGAAGTACAAAAGGCAGTGTGTCAAATAATAATAAAAATTATTTTATGAGTTAGGGAGCAGACGAAGATTGGAAAAAGCTTTTTGTACGAGAGGAGGTGTCAATTGGAAATGTATTTCCAGTGTCAGAAAATAACTTTTGGTATGTGGTGAGCAGAGAACTGCTATATGTAACTCTGCTCTTAATAACAACAAAACACAAATTATATGATTATAATACCTGTGAGATTCTTAAATTAAAAAATAAAATTATGACAAGTGAAAATCATTTGAAATTATATGTTCATAATGATGTGTGTATAATTAGTAATGATTGTAAATGTTCATAATATTGGATGTTATGAGAGACTGAAGCTTTCAGGTCAGTTAAAATTTTACCTGCTAACAGCATATTAAGGATTTGGCAAAGCTTTGAGATTTATTTCTTCCAAATGCATTCAGTAATTTAGTATGGAATTTTACTTTTGTGAGAAACTTGTCCAACAACATTAAAGGAATTTGTTTCCACACAGGAAACAAAATATCACGTAGCGATATTTATAAAAGATGTATTTTATTGAAAGTAATCACTGTGATGTGTTTTATTTATGAAGAATAAGTTATCACTTATGGATTAAAATATTAAATTTCAGCTGTTAAAAAAAGAAAAATCATAAAAGTTCTTGCTCTGTAATACCCAAAAATGTCAGTAATTTAACTATAAGAAGTGAATATAACTCGATTTAAGGTGTTGGTGATACATATTTTAACTACAAATATAGAATACTTATCTAAGGTAATAAAATTAATTGTTATTTATTCGTTAATTGTGATTGAAATACTGAATAATAATTCTTATTAATCTAAATGAGATAAAAACTCTTGGGATAATTATAATTAATTTGTATTATATTAGATAACTCATTTTAAATTCATAGCCAAAGTCATTATTTTGTGAAATTACAACAATGTTTCCTGTATCGAAGTGTGTTCTTTAAAAGCAGGTACTAAATGAAACTATAAGTTAGAAAAGCAGCTGTTTCATTATATCTAGTAATAACCTATTATTTTTAGAATTACTTTCGTTTTGCAGGGTAAAGAAAAAAATTGAAGTACGAATTGTTTTTCTTATAAATGACAATGTATTTGGCATGTTCCACAGGACCTCCGATTCCTTATCCTATCCTACCCCAGCAGAGGACTGCTGTTGACCGTATTGTGGACTACCTTATAGGAGATGGACCCACTAATCGGTATGCTCTTGTGTGTAAAAGATGCAACTTCCATAATGGAATGGCCTTGAGCGAAGAGTTCCAATATACTGGTAGGCTTAATTATCTCTTCTGTATTTACATTCAAGGAATTATTTTATGATGCAAACTCACATTTACTTTCTGAGCTGTTGTGAACAGTTTTGTCCAAATCCTTTATTATATTTATGTATTTAAAACTTCGGATGAATCGAAGTGTTAGATGTTCACTCCATTTGGTAAAGCTTTCCATAAATGGAGTGACTTGATTATTATCATAATTAATTATCAAATCAAATGGCAAAACTTTTCATAGATGTACCTTTATAAGGTGAGCCTCTTCATTGTCAGCTGATACAGTTATGAACAAACCTCTGTATAATCCTCTGGTACACGAGTGAGAAAAACCAGTAGAAATGTTTGAAGGGTGTCTCAACACGATACTGTTTTATATGTAGATTAGTGACAGAAAACTGCACATAACTAATAGTTATTCATATATTAAGTAACAAAACAGTGAATAATTAAAATTTGGTTCAATAACTTGCAGAATACAAGTAGAATAGTAAATTAACTAAATGGATTAGAGAGAAGCTACAAACCTTACTATATGAGTATCGTGTATAAACATGTTTTCAGATGTCAAACCCACAGTATTTTATATGTGTGGTCGAGTTAAAAAAATGTAATACCAGAGGTATTAAACAAATAAAGTTATATTCTGCAAATTCACAGAACAGTATGAGGTGCACTTAGGTGTACAAATGATTGTACTGATAAGTTCATTTGACAAATAATACACTACCAGCAATAGCATATGCAAGAACTAACTCATTTCTAACTCTTTATTTTTGATGAATGCCAATACAGATGCCTGAAAAATAACTGGCTTTAAACTTTGGTCCTGTTGTTATTTGTCATGATATTCGCCACACAGTCAGATGTTGGATATAAACATGAACAATCTCACCTATAATTTTGTGTGACCCTTTTGGGTGCTGTGACTTTAATACTTTCATTGGTCTAGACAACGGTAGTACATTTGTAACTATACAACAGTAGTACATTTGTAACTATATCGCACTTGTAACTGAACAACTAGGCTAATGTTTTAAAAACTGTTTATTAATTACTAGCAGAGAGTGTATATGGTCGTGACCTGAATAACCTCTGATGGGCTGTCTCTGCATAACACAAGGCTGCAATGTAATTCAGTGGCACAATGTTAACGTGTCTTAGTTTTGCCAGTGGAACTTTTGTTGACAGAAAAAAATTAAATTAACTTTTATTGTCTATTTTCGTAAATGTACAACCGAGACATAGCATGAGCCCACAAAAAGCTTTTATGGGCTATATAGATGTATCCTGCATTTTCAAATGTGAAGAAATTTTATTTATTTACTGATACTAATTTGACTAAACCAGCAATGTAATACTCTGTTATATAATGGTTTGTTATGTTACTTTCAATAGCTAGTGAAAGATAATAACCAATCTACTAAAATTGCTTCCAGCCCAGCATGGGCAGGTGGGTTAAGGTGTTTGACTCATATTCTGAGGGTTCCAGGTTCAAATCCCCATCACACCAAACATGCTTGCCCTTTCAGCCATGGGGGTCATTATAATGTGACAGTCAGTCCCATTATTCGTTCGTAAAAGAGTAGCCCAAGAGTTGGCAGTGGATGGTGATGACTACCTGCCTTCTCTCTAGTCTTGCACTGCTAAATAAGGGATGGCTAGTGCAGATAGCCCTCGTGTAGCTTTATGCAAAACTCCAAAACAAACAAACAAAATTGCTTCTTCTTCAAATAAAAAACTACAGAGAGATTGTGACAGTTTTTAAAACACTTTGGTTTCATGTAAATATTTCAGTTATGTAAACAGTATCTTAAAAAGTGTTGATCATGCTTTAAAATGAAATAAACTCATTGTATTAAATAGAAGAAACCTCATTTGTTAAAATTATGGCAGTAGGAGAAGTTCTGTGATGTTTAATGAGTTTTTAGGAATAATTATCATAATGATTTGGAATGTCTGTATTAGCATGTGTAAAATAATTTCAATTTTGCAGACTCACTGGTTAAAAAAAGGAAAATGTTAATTGTGGTTTATTTTATTCCATTATTGGTAAGATCAGACCCTAAATCCTGGAAAATTGTTGGTTATTCGACTATGTATTATTTTTTTAACTCAAGTTTTTGTTTATTCAAAAAGCTATTTAAATTCAAGTTTAAAATTATTACATTTAGAACTTAAGGGGTTATAATGAACATAATATAGTACTGTACATATTATTTAAAATTAAACTAAAGCTCACACTTTTTTAACTGGTACTTTTAACTTCTCTTATGATGGCTAGTGACATGTAGCACCTTTATAGCTATGATTACAGTTCTATAATCAGTAACCATACAAAATTTGTCTGGTTGGTCTGGGATTTGTATACAAGAAATACATATGACAATACTGATGGGACTGAGATTATCCCTCGATAGGGCATATGACATATCACTTTTTATCAGACTGAGATTTTACAGGACGTGTAAACTATTAAATTGGGGAGAAAGGAGTGACAAAACAAATAAAGTTTAAGTTTTTGTTCCTGAAAACGAATATTTTATTGATAATAAAGTCTTCTATATTTGATACTATTATTGTTAAAATATGTTTAAGTTTTATTAGATCCTTAGAAAACTTGTCTGTGTAATATACCTTCAACTTGTCTGTGTAATATACCTTCTGTTGTTTGTGTAATATACCTTCTGTTGTTTGTGTAATATACCTTCTGTTGTCTGTGTAATATACCTTCTGTTGTCTGTGTAATATACCTTCTGTTGTTTGTTTCATTGTCCAGGTTTCCATTGTTGCTATTGTTATCTTTGGAATCCTCCACGAAAACAACGCCCCAAAGCCCCTTCTCTACTAGAACCAATATGTACATCACAAAAAAGAGTGTCCGAGTCTGTAGATGGTACATTGTCAGATACATCGGGAAGTTGTGGTAAGATTTGATTTTGAGAATGAACAGTTACGTGTAATATTCTATAGTCTTTTCTTTTTTAATCTTTTGAGATTAGTTAGCTGTTCCTATTTATTCCTGTGGCTTGCCTGGAGAGAGGAACATTAATAAAAGGTTTTTCATCAATCCAGATAAACTAAATATATTTGTAACATTTCTATTTATTGTATAGCTCTTGGTTTTCAAACAGAAGTAGAAAGTTTAATGTAGTTACAGATAAAAGTTTATGGCCTGGTTCCCTCTACCATAGATGATAACTGAGTAAACTATCTTGGAGTTGTCTTTACAAACAGATGATACTGAAGTTGAGAGTTTGATGGATGACACAGAAGATACCAATTCTGCTGAAGATGATGTTGGAATTAAGTCATGGCCAGCAGAGGATGATGATTCAGGGAACTGGACAGAATCTGGTAATGGAGGGCCTTGTATTTCAGGGTTAAAGATTGATACTGAATCAGTAATGTTTACCACCACTAAGAAAAGTGATTAAGCATTTTAATTTTCTGTAGGTTATACATATATATATCAAGGGCTTGTAATGTAATGTTATACATATGTATAACAAGGGCTTGTAATGTAATGTTATACATATGTATAACAAGGGCTTGTAATGTAATGTTATACATATACATCAAGGGCTTGCAATGTAATGTTATACATGTATAACAAGGGCTTGCAATGTAATGTTATACATATACATATCAAGGGCTTGTAATGTTATACATATACATATCAAGGGCTTGTAATGTTATACATATATATATCAAGGGCTTGTAATGTTATACATATATATATATCAAGGGCTTGTGATGTAATGTTATACATATGTAACAAGAGCTTGTAATGTAATGTTATACATATGTAACAAGAGCTTGTAATGTAATGTTAAACATATGTAACAAGAGCTTGTAATGTAATGTTAAACATATGTAACAAGAGCTTGTAATGTAATGTTAAACATATGTAACAAGAGCTTGTAATGTAATGTTATACATATGTAACAAGAGCTTGTAATGTAATGTTATACATATGTAACAAGAGCTTGAAATGTAATGTTATACATATGTAACAAGAGCTTGTAATGTAATGTTAAACATATGTAACAAGAGCTTGTAATGTAATGTTAAACATATGTAACAAGAGCTTGTAATGTAATGTTATACATATGTAACAAGAGCTTGTAATGTAATGTTAAACATGTGTAACAAGAGCTTGTAATGTAATGTTATACATGTGTAACAAGAGCTTGTAATGTAATGTTATACATGTGTAACAAGAGCTTGTAATGTAATGTTATACATGTCTAACAAGGGCTTGTAATGTAATGTTATACATGTGTAACAAGGGCTTGTAATGTAATGTTATACATGTGTAACAAGGGCTTGTAATGTAATGTTATACATGTGTAACAAGGGCTTGTAATGTAATGTTATACATGTGTAACAAGGGCTTGTAATGTAATGTTATACATGTGTAACAAGGGCTTGTAGTGTAATGTTATACATGTGTAACAAGGGCTTGTAATGTAATGTTATACATGTGTAACAAAGGGCTTGTAATGTAATGTTATACATGTGTAACAAGGGCTTGTAATGTAATGTTATACATGTGTAACAAGGGCTTGTAATGTAATGTTAAACATGTGTAACAAGAGCTTGTAATGTAATGTTATACATGTGTAACAAGGGCTTGTAATGTAATGTTATACATGTATAACAAGAGCTTGTAATGTAATGTTATACATGTATAACAAGGGCTTGTAATGTAATGTTATACATATATAACAAGAGGTTGTAATGTAATATTCTCTACATTTTTAGGGATATCTGAGACAAACTTATAATTCAAAATCTTTGAGTAATGTGTGAAGCAAAATGTTTTATCTGAAACCTGTGTTGAACTTACTTATAAAGTTTATATATAAAATCATGTAGTCATATGTTGTCTTCAACATAAGTCAAAATAAAGTTAGTATTAACACTGAGGGTGGATTTGCTCTTGAGTTTTACACTTAAGAAAGTGGATATTAATTCATAAATAAGCTAAAGAAAGGTCAATTGTTTTTTTTTATAAATCTGAGTGAGGTGAATTGTTTCTTGACATTGCAAAGATCATGTTTTTACTTGAACAAAGAAAGACACTGTGCTAACTGTCAGGTTTTTAAAGCTGGATTCTTTACAGTAGGTGTCTGTGACATGTTGGAGATAAATTTCAATTTTAAACAAACAGTAACACAGTTCACTTGTTTAAAAATAGTATATTTAAAACAAATGAATTGTGTACAGAGATTTTCATTACACTGTTGATGAACCAAGTTGTATCCAAAACTGAATATTTTTCACTTTTTCATCAGAGCCAACACAGGCTGATTCATTTACTTTGAAACACAATTTATAAGCTGAATTATTTCTCTACTCAGTTATTACAATACAGTCTATTATAATTTCACTTTAAAAATTGCTACTCTACACTATTGGAAAACTCATGATCATGCACCTAGAACACACTATCCAATACTAGATATTCAATTGAAAAATACTCAATTTAACCAACAAGAAACTGACAAAGTTTTTGTAACATGACACAATAATCTCACTATTATAAGGAGCTGCAAATTCATTCACTACTCAATTTACAATTTGTAAATAATTACATAAACACATTTACCATAAAGTATCACTTCTAAAAATAACTAAATATCACATTGTCTTATATAAACTTAAACTGAAACAGCCATGTATATCTAGTACTAAGTAGTCAAAGAAATATTTATAAGTAATGAAGTAATTTATTTGTGGTGAAACATACAACATGGTTCAACAGAACCAAGCAATTGTTCTGTCGAAATATGTAGTATGTTCCACCATGAATAAATCACTTCATTATGCTTTGTACTCATTGTTTGTCTGCTGAGATAGTTTTGAAGTTGATGTCGGGAAGCATAAGACGCAGTGTTTTGTTTTTCAAGTTTGAAGTTAACAAAATTGTCAGTGTATTGTTTAAAACTTGGCACTATTTGCTTTCTCATAATCAAGAAGTTGTGGAACTTTTTTCTTCAGAGGAAGCACTCTAGAATGTTATGGTAGAAATACACATAAATATTTTAGCGTGGTGACAAAATATAACGTAAAAACACGTTTTAGAAGTTTGAAGGGTTTAGTTGAAGAGATATAGCTGAAATTCTCAAAAAGAAAAGTGGAGGTATAAGTGAATCAGTTTTTGAAAAAGAAAACAATCTATGTGTAAATGAAAAAAACCGACAAGCAGCAGAAATAAGTTCCTATGTTAAGTGCCACCTTAAATGTGATGGTTAGTGTATTAAAGAGTAAACTTTGTGATGATTGGTGTATTAAACAGTAAACTTGTAACAAACACAAATCAGAATAAACACTATATGACTTTCAAATCAGAACATTTCTTTAAGACTATAATCGTTTTAATAAAATAAGAAACTGTGGGTCATGGGCTCGAATCCCATCACAGACAACAACATAATACACCAATACAGATAACAATATACAGTTCATACACCCATACAGATAAGAACATAGTTAATACACATGTGCAGAAAACTTACAGGCAATAACATATACATAAACAGAATGATCACACATACTTAATCAAGAAACACAGAAGTCAATAAAACAAATCTAGAAACAACCTAATAGTTCAAATGTACAACTAAAAATCAGAAAATTCCACCAACATACTTAAAACTGAAACAAATCCCATCTGAAACAATTAAAAATTATAGTTTGAGTCTGTCAGAAATAAAGTGACATGTCTGTAATCTTGAAACCAGGTTTTGATACCCTGATGGGCAGAGCACAGATACCAATTTGTGAAGCTCTGTGCATAATAAACAAAAACATTATTAGATTTCATAAAACATCACAGAAACAACACAAATACCACATGGATTAACAACACATCTAAAAGGAACTAAACAACAGAAGTCATTCCATATCAGAGCTTCACTCCAGCCACAGGTAACATTCGTGGGCATGACCCTGACAAAGAAAAAACAGAAAATTAAAAAAGACTATAAAACTCAATAAAAGTAACAGTCTAGAAGAGGTGCCAAGTCTATAAAGATTTGAAGCCCAATACCGAAACGGCTTCTCCTTCAGTCTGATTTGTGGTTCTTCATATTCTGAAATATATTTGGAATGAAGATCATTAAATTACAAACTGTTCTCTCAGGTATGTTAGCTACATTAGACTACATGCACTTAGGGTGATATTTATATTCAAATACTGAAACAATTTCTTGAAACTTACAACAAACAACACAGTTGTTCTTTTGATTTTTTTTTAATTTTGCGTCCCTAATTTAACAGTGTAAGACTAGAGGGAAGGCAGCTAGTCATTACGACCCACTGCCAACTCTTGGGGTACTCTTTTACCAACGAATAGGGGGATTGAGCGTCACATTATAACGCCCTCACGGCTGAAATGGCGAGCATCTTTAGTGCAACCGGGATTCGAACCCGCGACCCTCAGATGACGAGTCGAGTGCCTGAACCACCTGGCCTAGTATTGAATGAAATCATTACTCGTGAAATGAAAAGAAGAGAGTCCAGGTGGGCTAAGGCGTTCGACTCGTAATCTGAAGAACGTGGGTTCGATTCCCCATCACACTAAACATGCTCACCCTTTCAGGTGTGGGGGAATTATAAGTACGATCAATCCCACTATTCGTTGGTAAAAGAGTACCCCAAGAGTTGGCAGTGGGTGGTAATGACTAGCTGCCTTCTAATCTTACACTGCTAAATTAGGGATGACTTGAAACAGATAGCCCTCGTGTAGCTTTGCGCGAAATTCAAAAACAAACTTTCAATACGAACTTCATTAAATTTTAGGATCGTTTTAAATAGTGAATTCAACAATAGATGTCGCTGGAGACTAAAGTGAAATTAGCGTCTTTTTTTGTTGTTGTTGTTGTTTTGTTTGTTTGTTTTATATTTGGAAGCCTAAAAACTAAAGTGTAGTGTGAAAAATAACAAGTTAAACGTCAGGAACACAGCAAATATCACCATTAAATAACACTTTTTATTGTTACAAGAATTAAATCAGTCCCAGAATATAAAGGTCTCTTCGTGGCTCTGACCCGGATTTATAGGTGTACATTTTCAGTGATGTCGAGAAACCCACTTGTTGAGAATTTTATATGCAAAAACGGCTCGTTTGGGTTGAGAAAATATTTTACGTAGAAGAGCGAACAACGTTTCGACCCTCTTCGGTCATCGTCAGGTTCACAAAGAAAGAGGTAACTGACCGGAAGCTGACCACATGTTTGGAAGGGGTTGTATAACTGAGTTTCGCAATGTAGAGGGTGCGATTAGATGTTTGAATATATAATTTTATCTATAATATTAATATAGATATAATGGCGTTCCTTTATATTGTTTTTTTTTTGGGTTTAAGTTGTTGTATAAGTAAGGCTTCTTTAATTTTGCGTTTGTTTATGTTTGTTTCTTTATTTAGTATTTTAGTGTTTTCTATGGTTATGTTGTGTCCATTTGACTTGCAGTGTTCGAAAACGTGTGAAGGTGACTTTTTTATGTTCTTTGAATCTGGTTTCCATTTTTCTACTTGTTTCTCCAATATAGAAGTCGTGGCAGTTATCACATTGTATTTTATAAATAATGTTGGTGTGGTGTTTGTCAGTGTAGTGTTTACATAGTATAGACCTCAGTTTTGTGCCTGGTTTTTGAATAAATTTAGTATTAACTGGAATGTTATATTTTGTTACTAGTTTTTGCCAAATGTTGGTTATTTGTTTGCTGATGTCAGGAATATATGGTATACAGCAGTATATGGTTTCGTGATTTTTTGATTCGTGAGATATATTTACTTTTGTTGGTTGATTTTGCTTTCTGTCTAGGTGTGTGTGTATAATGTTTTCTACGGTTTGTGGAGGAAACTTATTGATGTTGATGAAGTATTGTTTTATTTTGTCTAATTCATCGTTAATTTTATGGCTGTGTTTATCTGGTTTCTTAGTATGTTGAGTTTTTGTTTTGTTTCATGTGCTGAGTCCCAAGGAATGTATAGTCCAGTATGGGTGATTTTTCGGTGGATTTTGGTTTTGAATTGTGTGTCGGTTCTTATAATTTTGAGGTTAAGAAATGATATTTGATTGCTTTCTTCCTGTTCACATGTGAAGTTAATGTTGGGATGTATAGAGTTAATGTGATTGGAAAAATTAAGTATGTGTTCTGTAGATTTGAATCCCGCAACCGTGTCATCTACATATCTGTACCAGTATAGTGGTGGATGTAATGTTGTATTAATTGCTTGTGTTTCAATTTGTGTCATGAAAATATTGGCTAGAACTGGTGATACTGGGTTGCCCATGCTTAGGCCATTTGTTTGTATATAGTTTTGGTTGTTGAACATGAAGTTTGTCTTTATTGTGTTGAATTCTATGAGGGTTGCTAACTGGTTACTGGGAATGTCTATAATTGGGTCAGGGTCTCGGATATAGAGTTCTAAGGCTATCTTGCAGGCTTCTGTTGTTGGAACTTCTGTAAAGAGGGATATAACATCGAAACTGGCCATTAAGGCTTTATGATTAAGTTGATTTAGATTGGACTTGAAATTAAAAGAGTCTTTGATGAATGAGCTGGCTGATGTTGCATATTTGGAGAATGCCCATGCTATGTATTTACCAAGATTGTAATTAAACGATTCATATGTTGACATTATTGGTCGTAATGGACAATCTGGTTTATGAGGTTTGGGGATGCCGTATATTTGCGGTGTACGTGAGTCGGTTTTACGTAGGTAGGAATAAAGTGTTTGTGAAATTGTGTTGGCTTAATTCCATTAAAAACCTAAAACAAGACAGAAACATAAAAATTCTAAAAGCAGATAAAGGTAACGCTATAGTAATAATGAACACGAATGAATACATACAAAAAATGAATAACATCCTATCAGACACAAACAAATTTAAACCAATACACACAAATCCAACAAAGACACATGAGACGCAACTGAACAAATTACTACTACAAATGAAAAAAGCCAACACAATTTCACAAACACTTTATTCCTACCTACGTAGAACCGACTCACGGTTTTACGAGTGCACGCCTTAACGCGCTCGGCCATGCCAGGCCTCAAGAGTCTAATAATAAGACTGACTTCAAGGTTTTATTTCAACATTACATAAACGTTTCACTTTTATTTAAACATTTATTTAATTGCTTAATATAATAAATATATTTTAATCGTTCCATTTGCGCTCCCCTTAAAAAAATCATATTTTCATTTCTGTCTTATTCTACCTCTTGCCTCTTTCTGTTTAATCTATTTTATCAAATATTTTAAGATCTATAGGAACCTTTGAAATAGTTGTTTGCTTGTACTTAAGCACAAAGCTACATAATGGACTGCCCACCACCTTTCAAGTCCATAGACATACCGTATCGTCTGGAGACCCGTAGAACTATCAAACTCACGGAATATTAGGCCTTTAGAATATCTATCTAATCGTTAAGTATGAAGATATTGACCTATTTGTTGTTGTTAAGTAGACTAAACTTAATTTATTTTTAATTATTTTCTTTAATGAATAACCCAAAAAACCCACCTGGTCGACAGAAGAATAATTTGTGTTAGTAGTTACATATAGTTTTAACGGCTTATTTTGTCGACCAGAATTAGAAGTAGCTATAAACGATAAACTTACCTCTTCATCACGCAGGACACTTTAGTTAGGTAAGTGAAGAGACAGAGCTTTCGCATATTCCCTTCTTCTTTGTGCGTGTTTGGTTAGTCAAAATTCATAATTTCTACCAAGTGCTGGGTTGAAGGAGGACTGTTTAGTCTTCGAACATCCCTTGGAACTAATATTTCCTAAGAAATATTAATCTTATTACAAAACAACTGCCAGAATTGTGTGGGGGTGTTGGAAATTTTTTATACCCAGGAGAGTCAGGTGCACAAGAATCTCTTCCGTTATCCCTAACTTTCATTTAATATTGTTGTTGTAGTGCTTTAGGGCCAAAGTAATTTCACATATTTTAGTTTTTATGTTTATTTCTTGAATTTCGCGCAAAACTACACAAGGGGTATCTACGCTAGATGTCCTCAATTTAGCAATTTAAGACTAGAGGGAAGGCAGCTAGTCATCACCACCCACCGCCAGTTCTTGGGCTACTGTTTTACCAATGAATAGTAGGATTGGCTGTTACATAATAACACCCCCGTGGCTGAAAGGGCGAGCGTGGTGACGGAGATTCGAGCCTGTGACCCTCAGATTACAAGTCGAGCGCTATAACCACCTGGCCATGCCGGGCCTCCATAAATTATTAACATATAGTTTATAACTATGCTAATTAATAACCTAACATCTAACTGCAACGACCTCTATAATCTCGTACCTTTTTATATTCTCGTCCCAAAGACATGTGCCCTGCAACGGTCAGTTGCAAACTCTCTCTTCGTTAACCTAAGATGACCTAGGAAGGTCGAAACATTGTCCTCTGCTTTACGAGTAAAATTGTTAATACCCATACCAGCTGTTCTGGTATACATATTTAGAATACTGTTTTGTTTTTCACAACAGATGTTCGCCTAACAAAAGTGTAATGCTACAAAAAGAAACATAACAAATTCGTCTGTTTCAGTAACATCGCTTTAGAAATATTTTCGACGTCTATGTAAAGGTTTGCGAAATTTCACGCATCAATAAAGTAACCAAACGCGTTTATTGTCTAAACGTACATCTCTAAGTCAATGGAGCATCCAAACGTATTTATTGTCTGAACATATCTCTGTGTATCAATGGGGCAACTGAACGATTCATTGTTAAAACGTACATTTTTAATAGCTCATGAGTCACGTGACAGAAAAAAATTTTAAATATATTTTATGGTTTATTTTAAATATGCATTATAATTGAATAAGACTGGCCTAGGTTTAAAGAAAAACAAACTGTCAAAAACATAAAATTCGCACACTAACAATGATTAGCAATATAATATTAATTTTGAGTGTCAGGTTATAAGCACATTATACGTAAAACACACAATATTTGTAAAAACTAAACCTTTTTTTTAATTAAATTCTAAAATTTTTGTTGTGAATGAATCAGTTTGTACTCCATCATGAATTATAGACTCCACCGAAAATGAAACTAGTGCTCTAAAAAATATTGATCCATCAGATACAAAATAAATATTCCTTAATAAGTCATTTAAATTCAATTTCTAATAACAATTCGTCAAATGTTTAATATGAAAGAACTGTATAAATTATTATATTAAAATTCAACTAACAAACGTAAATAATTAAGGCACTTTTTGCATAGTGCACCACCAGGTGACACGTGCAATCTAATGGAACTGTCATGTCTATTGTGTGGCACTGTTACATCATCAGCTCCATTGACACTTGCCCTCTAGTATTTGATAGTGTAACATGCGACAACCTCTTTAACCACTAATGTACCTCAACTCAGGCTTACTGGATGCCATACAATAAACGATTTAAAATATGATTAATGCAAAGCACTTGACAAATGACTCATAATTTTCTTCGTCAATTTTGCCAGCTAATTTTACAAAAGAAACTATCTGGGACATCAGATTAAAGACAAATTGATTACTCTAATATAAACCTCACTTCTTACCACTGATCTTCAATCTATAAGAAGTAAGATCCACATTTTATAAAAATTGCTTATCATATATGGCTTACAATAAATATAATATCTTGTCAATAATTTATTATGTTTTGTATAACCAGTTACAGCTCCAGAAAAGCAAAATGGATTTAAATTTTACTTGTTTTTGAATTTCGGGCAAAGGTACACGAAGGTTTTTTACGCTACCCGTCCCTAATTTAGCAATGTAAGACTAGAGGAGCGTGTTATTCTTATAGCAAAGTCAAATCGGGCTATCTGCTGAGCCCACCGAGAGGAATCGAACTTCTGATTTTAGTGTTGTAAATACATAGCCTTACTGCTGTACTAGCGAAGGTCAAGACTAGAGGGATGGCAGCTAGTCATCACCAACTCTTGGGCGACTCTTTTACCAATGAATAATGGGGTTGACCATAACATTATAATGCCTCCAAGACTGAAAGGGCAAGCATATTTGGAGTGATGGGGATTTGAACCAGGGACCTTCAGATCACGAGTCGAATGCCTTAACTACCTGGCCTGGATTTAACTTTAATGGCAAACAAACCCATGTTTTTCACATATTTTATTGATAGCCAAGTGTTTTTACGGTCATTGCAGTTTTTATTTAATTTTTTGAATCTGATGTTAGAGAAGTTGAATATCTACAAGTGTTTAAAGTCTGAAACAATTGATGATTCACAGCTTTTCCTTATTTCAGACATGAAATGATAATGGCACTGTCAAAGCATGAGGTCTAGTTAGTTTTGTTTCGTGGGAAGACAAAATTAGTCTCAGGGAGAGAATGCTACTGAATTTAACTCCCTCCATCTTGAGAAGGAAAGAAAAACATCCCTCACAGCACTGTTAGGAAGCTGCTAAGTTTAATATGACTGCCGGGATGGATGACACAAACATGCTTCATAGTGTTGAATGAGGATGGAAATACCTCTTTGAAACTTGTTACGAATTGAGAGTAGAGCATGTAGAACTCATTCTGTATAATACAATGAAATGCTTATGGTTCCAGACTTTTCAGATATCCCGTCTTTTAAGAAAAAAAAAAAGTGTTAAAATCTTCCCATTACTTGTAATTTATGAGCGTGGAAACTTATTGACTACAGTACCAGAAAGTGCCAAAACATACAGAATAATCCCAAAGTAGATTTAATAACTAAGAAGACACGCAGTTTTCAACAACTTGTAGCCAAACTCAGTTTTCATTATTTTATTATTCTAGTGAGTGGTGTTAACTGTAAAATAGCAAACCGTGCAATAAAAGGCTGAATGCATCTTTTAGTTTTCATGGTACATCAATTCCGTTATCTCCATATTAGCCAGACCTCTTTCTTTGGGGGTATGTTAAGAATATCGTGTATCACAAATCAGATGCCATCGCAATTGCAACTGTGGAAAAATTATAATAAAGTTGGACATGTTGAGAGCCACTAACGATGCACATATAGACGTGTTGAGAGCCACTAACGATGCACATATACAAGTTTACTGTTGTCAATAAAAAACTCAGTTGGCCCACAGGATATTCAGAGCTGTATTTCTTTAATTATTTACTAAATTTTAAAATTAAAAAGAAAAATCTGGACCACTTTGTATAGTTCACACGTGTTACGCCACGTGGTCGATCAAGAGACCAGTCAGAGTATTGTGCATACATAAAACAGGGGTACCTTAAGGTTATATGTTTATTAAATTGTTACAAAACAAACGTCTTAAAAATGACGTAAAAATAGTTTATTTCTATAAATGTGACAATATTTCATTCTGTTCTCATTCTTTCTAATATTACTGCAACAAAATAATACACGCCATGTTTATTGAATGTGGGTATGAAAAGCATTCACAAAATAGAAGTTTAAGAACGGCTGTATTTTCTATGACAAATACAATTATAATCACTCCTTACCAACGTTATAGGTTATGTTGTGTAAATCAGTAAGAATTTATAAACATTATTACAATAAAATGTGTAACTTTGCTGTGTTGTAATAAGTGTAAAATCGAAGTAAGAAACAAGTATATAGTAAATAATTTTATTTCGAATATTACACAATAACCAAATCTTTCAAAATAACCTGCCTTATAAGGTTTTCTTAAGACACAAGATATAAAAACAGAATTCAGTGGTAAATAATAAAATATTACATTATTTTAAATATCTGTGAATCTACTTTATATTTAATCAAAACACTGAAACTACATTTACAGAAGTAACTGAATATATTACAGCCTTTTCTCTCAGTTATTAACAGTTCTTTATATTACTAATTTTGAATTACACTGATGTACAATAATCATTCAATAATATCAGTGACGTGTTCGTTTGTTTTCAATTATGCACACTAGGGGGCATCTGTAATCATAATTAGAAAATATGAATAACCTTTGTCATACATGTGCTGGCTGAACAAAGGTTTATCGCATCGGTACTTTAATGTTCTGAAGAAGTAAATACGAAATTAATACTCAGAATATTGTTGTTGGTATTATTCTGATGATACAATCACAAACATAAGCAAAAAAATGGGGGGGGCAGATACCAAATTCTTAATTGCAAAATAATATAATGAACTTGAAATGATAAAAAATAAATATTTCATAAACCCCTAGCAAAAATATTTACACTCAATACCATGTTTTGAACTTTTACAAAAAAATATATAAAATAACTTATTTTATAACCATAAGCTTAGTGAAATCAAACGTATTTTACCACAATTTTATAAACTAATTTATATTTGACGAATACAAAATGAAATACTAAAAAACCTTGCACCTAAACCGTTGTACGAAAGTTACTTTCTAAACTGACCTCTGTTAAAGTAAACATGGACTTTTGTTTATGGAAGGTCTACCTTCGCCAATTTGTCACTGCCTCAGTTTTAAACCACTAACACCTGAGGTGAAGCCAATTAGAAGTTCCCCAACACTAATAACACGTGTTAACTGATTAAACGTCACTTATAATCCATCCACAGCTTAAATAGAGGAAATATTTCAAGGTGTCACACAGATACAAACTGGTCTTTAAGCTCCAATATTGAGAATTCTATGGCAGGGTCAACCCACGGCCACATACTTCTGTAAACATTGATGGTTACGACACTGAGAGATAACAATTCTGAGATATCCATTGGCGTTCCAAGTAATTATTTCTAAAACGTTACATAACGAGATTTTCTCTCTATTACTGAGCATTTACACACCATAAAATACATAAAACAGATTAAACGGAACATAAGAGAGATTTTATTAGATACTACAACAAGTTTGGGACATGAAGATACTTTCCTGGACTTTGCTGACAAAGTTCCAGTTTTTCTAGATCTGCATACACGTGACTTATGTGACTGATTGTTCAACTTCTCTCAGAATTCTGCTTACATTAATACGGCTTATCTTGTAATCTGATTACTGCAGACATTAAAACACGAGGAAATATTTACCTCACTATAGTATTGCAAATAAAGGTATTTAAATAACGAAACTAACTTCAAAACTGAAAACTTTTTAAAAAGTAATTAATATAACTTGTCATTAAAAACAATCATTACAATATTAAATAACAGTGACTGGTAGAAGTTACGTTCAAATACACCAATAACTAAATAGTTAAGTAGTGTACAGGTTACAGAGGAGAATAAATGGTATGAGATAAAATATTCAGTTTTAATCTAATTTTACAATTTTCTTTGCATTTTTAACCGCTTTTTGAAAACTCAAATTTTCCAGTTTCATGTCTATAAAATTCACTCAGTATTTTTAATTTTCTCCCCTAAATGTTGAGAAGACAAATAATAAGACGATCTTTCTTATTGAGATCAGTTTTATAAATAGAACTTACGAACGACATGAATATTTATTTCAAACATAAATGTTTATACTGAAGTGTTTTACGTAGAACGAGAACGTTTCTTTTACTGAATCACCTTCCATGCTGTCTATTGAATTATAGATTAGATTAGCATCCATATTATATTGTATATTGAATTATAGATTAGATTGGCATCCATATTATATTGTCAATTAAACTGTAAATTAGATTAGCATCCATATTATATTGTATATTAAATTATAGATTAGATTAGCATCCATATAATATTGTATATTAAATTATAGATTAGATTGGCATCCATATTATATTGTCAATTAAACTGTAAATTAGATTAGCATCCATATTATATTGTATATTAAATTATAGATTAGATTAGCATCCATATAATATTGTATATTAAATTATAGATTAGATTAGTATCCATATTGTATTGTCTATTGAATTATGGGTTACATTAGAATTTCCTTTCCTCCATCCAATGAACAGTGGGTTGCATTTATAATTATAGAGTGTTTGTTTTTCTTGTAGTAAGGCCACACTGGGAAACCAAGTGGAATTGAAACCCAGATCTTAGTAATTCTAAAGATGATTGAAAACTTTCCATCTTACTTCCCATCATACAGTAAACTTTAGCTGTAACCTAAGTGTCATCAGATGAACATACATGACGAACAAGAGCTGTGGATAAAGTAACTCTTGCAAGAAGAAAGCTACATTGAGTGTGTGACTGGGCCTAATCTATAACTTTAAGACATTAAAATGTTCTTTGCTGGACTTATCACAGTGACATCACTAATTCAACAAAGTCATCACTGGACATGGTGGTGGGGAGGGTTTCATAAATGACTATTACAAACTGTCTTTCAACCAGAGTTCTTAACAACTGATCATTAGTTCTTACTATAATTTTTAATGATAGTAGTTGAAAACTCAAGTGACTAACTACAGTTTCAAAGGAAGAACATCCCCATGAGGGGTGCACATTAACAGGATAACAATGATACCTTACCATTTTGTAAAGTTTCAAAAACATTACTACACAATTCTTAAACCATCGCTTCAGTAAATAATAAAATCATGTAACAGCTTACAATATGGTGATAAGTGAGAAAGGAAAGAACTAATGGGGAACAAGATATGAAGTCTCACATCACATGTTCAGTGTGGAACACATAGGTATTTAAATTAATTTACATAAACAGTTTATATCAGTACCTATTAACAAGCAATCCTTGACTCACTGACAGCAGAAATGGTAAAACACTTTGTAGGTAGTGTACTTGGCATTTAGTCTTGGCTTCCTGAAAATACACTGAAGCATGCATTATTTTAAAAGACATCAAGAGATGTATGTTGATTTATCATTAGATAGCATCTAAAGAACTCGAAATTGTTTCATGTCAGTATAGTTTGGCTATTTTTTTTTTACCATAATTCAAACATTGTAGTAAGTTATCTATGGAACAGTTACATTTCTTAAACTGTTTGTAAAACCTGTAGAGAACCATTGAACGGGAAGCTTTGAGTGTTTGTTTTTAGCCAGAGATATTGTTAGATTCAATATTAACTTTCAAAGTAAGAAAATGTCCAAGAAGCTACAAGCAGGTGAAGAGAGAATCACGATGGTAACATTGGTTGCTCAAAAACTTAGCTATCAGAAGAGAAAGTATTGTCAAGTGCCCAAAGAGATGTATATTGGATACATCAGTTGTCAACTTATGGATGTAACTAATAACGTTATATCAAACAGAAGTAAAAACAGCAGAAGAACAAATTAAGATCAGGTAAGCAACTGAATGTAACAGTATTATAAGGAAGGATAAAGAACAAAGAAGTACTAACACAGCGTGAGGGTGGTACACATTAACAAAGAAGTACTAACACAGCATGAGGGTGGTGCACATTAACAGAGAAGTACCAACACAGCATGAGGGTGGTACACATTAACAGAGAAGTACTAACACAGCATGAGGGTGGTGCACATTAACAGGATAACAGAGAAGTACTAACACAGCATGAGGGTGGTGCACATTAACAGGATAACACAAATACTAACACAGCGCGTGAGTGGTACAAATTAACAGAATAACAGAGATGTACCAAAACAGCATGAGGGTGATACACATTAACAGGATAACAGAGAAGTACTAACACAGCATGAGGGTGGTGCACATTAACAGGATAACACAAATACTAACACAGCGCGTGAGTGGTGCAAATTAACAGAATAACAGAGATGTACCAAAACAGCATGAGGGTAGTACACATTAATGGGATAACAGAGAAGTACTAACATTCTATGAACACAGTATGAGAGTGATACACATTAACAAGACAGGAAAACTTTAACTACTCAGACGAACACATTACATGAACACGATCACCAGCAGAGCCACTTTTCTCCTTCTAAGCCTTCTGAATTTTTGGATCTGATGGGATACCCCACTACCTGCTGTTGTGTGGGAATGCTTGTTAATTTCAAAGTAATCTTTCTCATACAATAAAAAGTAAATTAAATAAACTTTTT
Source organism: Carcinoscorpius rotundicauda (assembly GCA_011833715.1). Taxonomy (NCBI): domain Eukaryota; kingdom Metazoa; phylum Arthropoda; class Merostomata; order Xiphosura; family Limulidae; genus Carcinoscorpius; species Carcinoscorpius rotundicauda. The sequence goes on along the minus strand of CM022399.1, from coordinate 4,730,099 downwards.
ACCTCCCTTACTGTGAATACACATTTTTTTCTACACAATAACTTTTTAAAGAAACAACTTTTACACAAGTACCATATTTGTGTAAAAATGATATGTTGAAACAAAAATTCCATATTAATGACTTAGTCATGTTACTTGATTCTACATAAAGATATACATATTTTCAAATGGTATGACGGTAACAGTACAGTTGCTGACTGACATAACGTCAACTCACTACGTTACGTATCTACCACATCGTATAACAGATCAACACATAATACAAAAACACAATGGGCTAGTTATAGGTACAGGTTGTGTTAAACACAAAATACATAATACAAAAACACAATGGGCTAGTTATAGGTACAGGTTGTGTTAAACACAAAATAATAATTGGGAAATTGTATTCCAAGAATTTATAGTTTCAACTTACAAAGTATTCTCACATTTTCCATAAGTTATAATTTAGTTTCAACTTACAAAGTATTCTCACATTTTCCATAAGTTATAATTTATCTGAAACATTTTGTCCAAGGATTCAATATTAACTCTGCACATGAAAACTGTTCTGACATTTCTTGTAAAGTTGTATACTATAAACTTTTATCTAGTATTAGTTACATGTGGGTTAATACTTCCATCAATGACTAACAAGGAAAGTGAAGAGTGTATCAAACTGTCATTGTCCTTTAAACATCGTAAAAATGAAATACAAAAACTCACAGACATTTCTTATATTTGAATAACATACAATCACTCCTCTATGTGAAACCAAGTGATTTCATAATGTCTCACTAATAAAATATACTTTTCCTTACTTAAAACTTTCACATAGGAAAATGTGTGTGTAATATGAAGTTAAAAAGATGTACACAGATATTCAATGATGGTTTATTGCAAAGCAACAGACACTATGATGCTAAAAATATGATGAAAAACCTCACAGGATATGTACAGAAACTGGTAAAACCACAACTGCATTTGGGCTATAACATTGCAAAAAACTATTACATAAAGTACGTCTTACAAAGCTTATTCACAGAGAATGATGCTACAGATGCGTTTCAGTTGTAAGACTGATTAAGACATTGATGAATAGAACGTGTGATAAATCAGTCACATCTGTAGTTGGTTGTAAATATTTATACATGTTAATTTCTGTTTAGGAACACCATGTACAAAAGCAAATGAATTACAATAGTGAAATATGGGAGGGCAGGTATTTTCTCCCAAAATGAGTTTCCTTTTTTGTTCCTTACTTCTATTAGTTGTAAACGACATATCACGGTCAGACTCGGTCAGTCCAGTGAAATTACATCAGGAGGGGTTCCTCTGGGTCTACTTACAACTGCAGATGAAGAAGAGGACATCTGTAGGATGCAGAAAGTTACTTATCTGTTGATGTAATGTATTAACACTGGACAAATAAATTTCATAAGTTTAGTTTTTGCATACACTGGTAAACATAAATAAAATATATAAAACTGTTTAGGATCCACATTTTTGTTTTTCATTTACTAGTTTGTAAAGAAAAGTCATGTATAACTTTCACGAATGTTTATTTTTTCTTGAATATTCTCCAAAAGTATGGTTCTTTACAAATTAACAAAAGAGCTGTGATCAAGAAACTATAATCTTGGCAGGTTTTACACATGTATACTTTCAGTTAAGCAACGTTATACTTATTATTCATGCTGTTCTCGATGTTGCAGTCTATACTAGAGCCACAAACACTTGGAAACCATCATTGGAAAATTCTGTACTATATTAACCCTCTCATCACGGGTATCCTTCACTGTACACGACAAACTTTCAGTGTCTTACATTCAAAACTTTATTACTCTAAAATTTATTTTATACAAATTAGTGAAGCATAACACCTTAGCCGATAACCCGTATTTTAATAGCATACAAGTTTTTAAGTTAATTATTACTAAAAGCACCTGAATTTCTCCTAGTGGGACACATTTTCTCTTCTCTATTTTGTCTATGACCTCTTAAGAAGTAGGAAATTAAACACAAATTACTTACTATAAAATCCTCTTTGTTCATACAAACCATAGATTTTATAGCCTTCAATTATGTATGGGAATACAAAGCTACCAAATACAAAACCAGACCCCTCCTGCCACACCAAACTTAAACATCATGTTTTAAGAATTAATTAATAGTTCTAATGTTATTATATATTACCTATAATCAATAGATAATCAAAAATTTATTATATGAATTTTCTTATTTTATTTTTAAATTTTGCACAAAGCTACACGAGGGCTATCTGTGCTAGTCTTCCCAAATTTAGCAGTGTAAGACCAGAGGGAAGGCAGCTAGTCATCACCACCCACCACTGCCATTTCTTGGGTTACTCTTTTACTAACAAATAGTGGGATTGACCATCATATTATAATGCTTCCATTGCTGAAAGGGCAAGCATGTTTGGTGAGACAGGGATTTGAACCCGTGACCCTCAGATTACGAGTCAAACGTCATGCCAGACCTATGAAATGATGAATTGTTTATCATTGTTTTGGACAGAAAATGGTCAGTTTCACTCAGAAAACCAGCATTTGTTCCACTGGGAAAGTCAATGACTTGCCAAGATACATTTGTAATGGTTTTTGTCACAAAGTTAGAAAGTCAGAAAAATTTTGAGAGTAAGGGGTAATTGTCTACTTTTTGTGTGTTATTAGTCTTTGTTCTTTGATTCATCACTCAATTAAATGAAACGTATTTTACATTACTACCATTAGTATAATAAAAGTAGGGTTAAGTGTCCTCAATGACCTAATGTAAGAACAAAAAGAGAAGACATTAAGTTTTGTATTTTTCATGTTTATACACAGCTGTTATATGACATCCACAGACACTAGTAAATACAGTTTCTTGACGAACAACCAAACCACTTTACAAGTGTAAATACAGCCACTTTTGACAGCTTAGTCTCTGGAACTTATGATACAGAGGTTACTAAAGCAAGAAGAATGTGTCACATTTTACAAGTGTAAATACAGCCACTTTTCGACAGCTTAGTCTCTAGAACTTATGATACAGAGGTTACTAAAGCAAGAAGAATGTGTCACATTTTTACAAGTGTAAATACAGCCACTTTCGACAGCTTAGTCTCTAGAACTTATGATACAGAGGTTACTAAAGCAAGAAGAATGTGTCACATTTTACAAGAAATGAAAATTAAGAGTACCATAGTTAAGCCAGAAGAAAATCACAGACAAACAACATTTTCTATATAAAAGTTTTCAGAAAGCATTAAACAAGATATGCATATAGCATTTGTTATACAATCACAATTAATACATAAGCAACTCAAAACCAATGAAAAGCAAAAACAGTTTGAAACATAATTGAGCGTGGAATCCAATAAATTGGAGATGTAAGAAATGACCAACAAAGACATAATTCAAGAGCATAACAGACATACATGACTCTGTAATACAGATCTGCAATAGCTCATACTGTTTGAGAGAACAAATGATGAAAATGAAGTTATACCAAAATAACAGGATATTAATCATATGAGAAAAAGAAATGAAGCTATGAGATAAAAAATAGCGGAAATTGTTAAAAAGTTGAAGAAACAAATTCTCTGCAGTATTTCACACAAATACAGCCAGGAACAAACATTAACTACTTCAAAATAAAGAGATCTTCCATAAAAAGTAATGTACATGTCACAAAACACTTACCTGTTGAAACAGGGAGTCGAACTGCAAACAAAAATTAAAACATGCCATCACAGTTATTAGTACAGTACTAAATATCCAATATTTATATAACCTAAATATTATTTTAAACCAAAACCCAATGTTCGTAATTGTGCCTATAAGAAGTGACCCAGTCAGATATTCAAGAAATATAACTGAGTACAATGAATAATTAAGTTAGAAATTAAAAATTAACTAGTTTACTTCCTGTGTCTCCTAAAGCATGACTAAACAGTTTAACTTCTTGTGTCTCCTAAAGCAGGACTAAACAGTTTTACTTCTTGTGTCTCCTAAAGCAGGACTAAACAGTTTAACTTCTTGTGTCTCCTAAAGCAGGACTAAACAGTTTTACTTCTTGTGTCTCCTAAAGCAGGACTAAACAGTTTAACTTCTTGTGTCTCCTAAAGCAGGACTAAAGTTTTACTTCTTGTGTCTCCTAAAGCACAACTAAACAGTTTAACTTCTTGTGTCTCCTAAAGCACAACTAAACAGTTTTACTTCTTGTGTCTCCTAAAGCAGGACTAAACAGTTTAACTTCTTGTGTCTCCTAAAGCATGACTAAACATTTTAACTTCCTTTGTTTCCTACAATAAAACTAAACAGTTTAACTTCCTTTGTTACCTAAAATACAACTAAACAGTTTAACTTCCTTTGTTACCTAAAATACAACTAAACAGTTTAACTTCCTTTGTTACCTAAAATACAACTAAACAGTTTAACTTCCTTTGTTACCTAAAATACAACTAAACAGTTTAACTTCCTTTGTTACCTAAAATACAACTAAACAGTTTAACTTCCTTTGTTACCTAAAATACAACTAAACAGTTTATTTCTTGTATCCCCTAAATGGTGATTGACTAAAGCTGCTGATTTGAAGAATTCCCATAATTCCATTAGTAAAATGATGTAAATGAAAGCATTATAAAATATCACTGGCCAGAATAAACAAGACATTACAAGATTCTCAAAATTTACCCGATTAGAAAAAATAGTGAAGTTGAAGAATGTCACACAATTTAGCTAGAAGAATAAATTCAATTAAACATTCTCAAAAATGATTTCAGATATCTTAAAGAAACTGGCCCTCACTACAAAGTCAGTCTGAGCAGTCAGCAAAATGCAATTAAAAGTCAAGTTTTCAATAGACTTTATGATTCTAATATTTGTAACAGTTTAAAATGTTCAGAACACAGTAAAGAAATGATGAAAATCATGTGTATAGCTGGAAGTCTGTTTATGCATGTGTTTATACAACTAAAATGACAGCCAATTTTATGTGCAAAAATGGCTCGTTTGGGTTGAGAAAATATTTCAAATAGAAGAGCGAACAACGTTTCGACCTTCTTCGGTCATCGTCAGGTTCACAAAGAAAGAGGTAACTGACCGGAAGCTGACCACATGTTTGGAAGGGGTTGTGTAACTGAGTGTCGTAATGTAGAAGGCGGGATTAGATGTTTGAATATATAATTTTTTCTATAATATTAATATAGGTATAATGGCGTTCCTTTATATTGGTTTATTTTGGGTTTAAGTTGTTGTATAAGTAAGGCTTCTTTAATTTTGCGTTTGTTTATGTTTGTTTCTTTATTTAGTATTTTAGTGTTTTCTATGGTTATGTTGTGTCCATTTGACTTGCAGTGTTCGAAAACATGAGAAGGTGACTTTTTACATTCTTTGAATCTGGTTTCCATTTTTCTACTTGTTTCTCCAATATAGAAGTCGTGGCAGTTATCACATTGTATTTTATAAATAATGTTGGTGTGGTGTTTGTCAGTGTAGTGTTTACATAGTATAGACCTTAGTTTTGTGCCTGTTTTTGAATAAATTTAGTATTAACTGGAATGTTATATTTTGTCACTAGTTTTTGCCAAATGTTGGTTATTTGTTTGCTGATGTCAGGAATATATGGTATACAGCAGTATATGGTTTCGTGATTTTTTGATTCGTGAGATATATTTACTTTTGTTGGTTGATTTTGCTTTCTGTCTAGGTGTGTGCGTATAATTTTTTCTACGGTTTGTGGAGGAAACTTATTGATGTTGATGAAGTATTGTTTTATTTTGTCTAATTCATCGTTAATTTTATCTGGTGAGCATAGTTTTATGGCTGTGTTTATCTGGTTTCTTAGTATGCTGAGTTTTTGTTTTGTTTCATGTGCTGAGTCCCAAGGAATGTATAGTCCAGTATGGGTGATTTTTCGGTGGATTTCTGTTTTGAATTGTGTGTCGGTTCTTATAATTTTGAGGTTAAGAAATGATATTTGATTGCTTTCTTCCTGTTCACATGTGAAGTTAATGTTGGGATGTATAGAGTTAATGTGAGTGAAAAAATTAAGTATGTGTTCTGTAGATTTGAATCCCGTAACCGTGTCATCTACATATCTGTACCAGTATAGTGGTGGATGTAATGCTGTATTAATTGCTTGTGTTTCAATTTGTGTCATAAAAATATTGGCTAGAACTGGTGATACTGGGTTGCCCATGATTAGGCCATTTGTTTGTATATAAAATTCTCAACAAGTGGGTTTCTGGACATCACCGATTAAAATGACAGCCAGCCTTAAGAAGTATGGTCTTGTTAATAATCATGAGAATGTGGTTTCTTGTCACTGCAGCTCTCTGATTAACAGGCATTTTAAAGGTACATTCACTGATCAGTCATGTTCTACAGCTCTTTAAAAAGGCTACATTGAAAGTCTAACAGAAGGGTTAACGGATAATTTTAGGGTTACTTTTAATTACTTCATTCCCAATACCAAAGAAAAACAAAGACTTGTAATGTCAGCTGTAAGGTTTCTTTAGTGGTACAGATGATTTTACAAAATGTTCATGGTGAGAAAAATGAACATTTTCTCATCACACCAAAAATTCCTTTATCCAAATATGTGATTTCTCACATCTATTTTAGTTACATTATGGTAATTTTATGAACAACACGTTAACAGCGGGAATGTTACGTAAAAACAGTCAAACAAAAAAGATATAGTTGAGCAGAGAAACAGTTCATCACGACCACTGTAGAAACTTATGGATACGTGCATAACCTTAAAATAGATTACAACTTTTCACACTAATGTAAAGTTATTGAAATAAAACTACACGAAATAGAAATAAACCATATATTCAAATAAAGAACTTTGTGAGTAAAAACAATGAGTATTGTCATTATTACAACAAACTTATAAAGGCTCAAAACTACTTTTCTCACATTCCACCAGTTTCCCGGAGGAAGATGTATTCTTTAAAACAATAAAAATGTCCAATATATTAAATATACATATTGTTTCAGTTCCTTCACAACATATCTGTTTGTTTGTTTATAAAACAGAAAGGAAAACAAACTTGCATCTTAGCTAAAATCAACTACAACAGATTTAGCAGTAGTTACATGATATACACACTAGTTTCTGTTTTTTTTTTTTTTATAAATCACTAACCTTGGTAGTAGTTAATTATTACAAAAAAAATCAAAAGTTGTTATTAAACCAGATGAAGTCAGCAATAACAGAGAGAAAAACATAATATTAAAACTCTACCTGTCGATCACTTTCAGAGCTATCCAGGATTGTATACAGGTCAGAAAAATCTGCAAGATATTCAAATATTTCACTTCACACAGTAGCATTATGAGAAATATATTCAGGTTATTTTATTCCACAAAATCGTATCAAATTTCAACAGATTTCAATCTAAAAAAAGAGTCTACTAAACAACAAAATAACAAAGTAACAAATTTATCAAATATTGAAACACAAGACAAAGAGAAGGCAAGTTAAGTGTACCTCAAAGTCCATAACATGATCACCACTCCCTAAATGTGGTGAAACAGCTATTGACCCATGTCAAAACAGTTGTTGACCCGCATCAAATTGTTACTTTACTTCTGACATTTTTTAAAACTATGATTAACTGCATGAATAAATACATGAAAAGACCAATATGTACAACTATGATTAACTGTATGAATAAATACATGAAAAGACTAATGTGTATAACCATGATTAACTGTATGAATAAATACATGAAAAGACTAATGTGTATAACCATGATTAACTGTATGAATAAAAACATAGAAAGACCAATGTGTGTTTCTCTACCACTCTTTATCTATAAAAACACAATTTTTTTGTCGTAACAAAAATGTTAATATATTTTCCACAATAATGTTGAACATGAAAAACATTGTTGGACACCACCGATTCAAGTGATAAACTTACTATTTTAAATTAAGTTTCCTACAAAATGACTTACTTGGATAAGAGTTGACATGACTTGAATGAGGAACTAATAAGTCAGAGTATGGGCTGGAGGCTGGAGGATAAAATGGAGGAGCTGTTGTATCCATCACGGGTACACCTGTTGTATCCATCACAGGTACACTGGGGCACAGAGATGATGGAACAGGTGGAAGTGATGCAGTACTAATTCTGAAATTCAAACTTAAGTCTGATATATTTTAAACAAATGTGTTAACTTTTTCTGCATTTAATAACGAATTACTGCCCTCTACTCTGCATCCTGCATTTAATAAAGAATTACTGCCCTCTACTCTGCATCCTGCATTTAATAAAGAATTACTGCCCTCTACTCTGCATCCTGCATTTAATAACGAATTACTGCCCTCTACTCTGCATCCTGCATTTAATAAAGAATTACTGCCCTCTACTCTGCATCCTGCATTTAATAAAGAATTACTGCCCTCTACTCTGCATCCTGCATTTAATAAAGAATTACTGCCCTCTACTCTGCATCCTGCATTTAATAAAGAATTACTGCCATCTACTCTGCATCCTGCATTTAATAAAGAATTACTGCCCTCTACTCTGCATCCTGCATTTAATAAAGAATTACTGCCCTCTACTCTGCATCCTGCATTTAATAAAGAATTACTGCCCTCTACTCTGCATCCTGCATTTAATAACGAATTACTGCCCTCTACTCTGCATCCTGCATTTAATAACGAATTACTGCCCTCTACTCTGCATCCTGCATTTAATAACGAATTACTGCCCTCTACTCTGCATCCTGCATTTAATAACGAATTACTGCCCTCTACTCTGCATCCTGCATTTAATAACGAATTACTGCCCTCTACTCTGCATCCTGCATTTAATAACGAATTACTGCCCTCTACTCTGCATCCTGCATTTAATAACGAATTACTGCCCTCTACTCTGCATCCTGCATTTAATAACGAATTACTGCCCTCTCTTACTCTGCATCCTGCATTTAATAACGAATTACTGCCCTCTACTCTGCATCCTGCATTTAATAACGAATTACTGCCCTCTACTCTGCATCCTGCATTTAATAACGAATTACTGCCCTCTACTCTGCATCCTGCATTTAATAACGAATTACTGCCCTCTACTCTGCATCCTGCATTTAATAACGAATTACTGCCCTCTACTCTGCATCCTGCATTTAATAAAGAATTACTGCCCTCTACTCTGCATCCTGCATTTAATAAAGAATTACTGCCCTCTACTCTGCATCCTGCATTTAATAAAGAATTACTGCCCTCTACTCTGCATCCTGCATTTAATAAAGAATTACTGCCCTCTACTCTGCATCCTGCATTTAATAAAGAATTACTGCCCTCTACTCTGCATCCTGCATTTAATAAAGAATTACTGCCCTCTACTCTGCATCCTGCATTTAATAAAGAATTACTGCCCTCTACTCTGCATCCTGCATTTAATAAAGAATTACTGCCCTCTACTCTGCATCCTGCATTTAATAACAAATTACTGCCCTCTACTCTGCATCCTGTATTTAATAAAGAATTACTGCCCTCTACTCTGCATCCTGCATTTAATAACGAATTACTGCCCTCTACTCTGCATCCTGTATTTAATAAAGAATTACTGCCCTCTATTCTGCATCCTGCATTTAATAAAGAATTACTGCCCTCTACTCTGCATCCTGTATTTAATAAAGAATTACTGCCCTCTAGTGTGCATTTCTAATGAAACTCAAAAGATCTTTTTTCGCATTTTTTGCGTGTTTTGCAAAAAACTTGACGTCTCGACATCACTGAAAAAACTTAACTATTTCAGATATTTTGTTTGGTTAATTTGTAGGTGTTAGTCGTTCTTAAGATATTCAAACTTCAGAACTTTCATTAGAGAAAAATAAACTTGAATTTTTTTTTACTCCAAACAATGTAATAAAATCCAAGAGAACATTATATGTAAAGATTCAAACCTCTCTTACTCTGACAGTTATCTAATCATTTATTAAACTTGTATATCAAATGTATACTTTAATAGTACCAGTTCTAAATGTCTTATTTCATATTGCACAGATAATAATGAATACTGAGAAATTCATTGTCTATGTGAACAAAAACAAATATCCATAAAAATTCATTTATTAACTCTTGGTAGAACAGCCATAGCTGGAATGTTGGAAAACAGTATCTCCTGGTTAAAAAATATGTTTGATCTGTTGTAATCTTTCGATAATGTTCAGATAGTCCAAAAATGAGTCTGACTTTACATTTTTCCAATGACCAAGTGAAATATTTAACAAAAAAGTCCCAACTTGACAAACAAGAAGTGCTATTTAACTGTCGCACAGAAGGACCAATGTCTGGAACATGGGAACGACCAATCAGACTGTTCGCTCTGATCAAATAGAAGGATATCTGTGACTAGAATTCAGGATTTGATCACAGAAACAAAGAATGGTGCAAAAATGTGAGTCTAATTAAATAAACAGCTGATAGATGTTTTGTGAATACAAATTAAAAACTATAAAACAACGAAACACTAGTGGGTTAGAAAGATTGCAATATTCTCATCCACACATGTATCTACTATCATATCATAATTATACACACAGACTTCACTTCATACCTTACAGACTGATTCAACCTGCATTCTAACGTTAGTATATAAGGCTCAACTGTTTGACAGGGAAAACAAAATTAACATTCTTTTTAATATGTTCCTTGCACTGAAACAAGTCACACAAAAACAATGTGTAATGAAACAATATATTAAGATATGTAAACCACTACAATATTCTTCACAGCAGTTTGTTTACAGTCTTGTGTTAACATTGTTTTATGTCAGCAAGGTGTCCATACAATATCTGAGGACAGAGTAACAATTTTCACAGAACTTTTATGTGCAACACTACAAAAATAAAAAAAAAAACAATCACTATGATTGTGCAGGTGATTTATTATTTTATATTTAAATTAAACAACAAAGTAAAATAGATGACTATATGACAAAAATAAATTGTTACAAGTGACTTGTCACTTTCACTGAACTTTCGTTTAATTTCAGTATAAAATTCTTAAAACACAAGATAAAATTATTTTCCTTAGGTGAGGAAATGCAAGAAGCAACTGTTCCAAAATTTTGCTTGCTAGATAAACAAGTGAATAGTTTTAATAAGCTGCTTCAATATTTATCAGAACTGTATTAACAAATTTTTATCACGTTTATAAATAGATATATAATTGCAAATTATCATATTAAGAAAACAATATAAATACATTAATTAATAAGCATTAATTTTAAAAAATATCTTCAAGTTTCCATTTTGCACTGAATTTTTCAAGGTTTACTTTTAAAATACATTTGTGGGCAACATGTTATCTAAAGACTGCACATGAAAGAGACACCTATTTATATAACACACAGAGCTGAGGATGTATGTTTGGAGTACTTGTTAAAAAAACAAAACAAACCAAGGTTACACAGAGGATGGAGTCTTACTAAGACTTCTGTATTTGTACACAGAAGACCCTGTTAAAATAGCATACTATCAGTATAATATGTTAATCCTTGTCAAATCTCAAAACTTTGATATGGATGTCGCTTCAGTTCCCTGAGACACAAATGGATGACAGTGCCGACACGTTTCCTTTCAACACTCCATTCTTTCACACAAATATAAATGCTATACTTCTTTCCAAAGTATAATCATAACTCAAGCTAACTATGATTTTCAAGTGTGAAGTTTAAGAACTGGGAAACCTTTGGGTATCTAAACATCACTATAACTATTGAATAGACCAGATCAGATAGTCACTTTTAGATTCCTGCTGTTACCAAGGACATAGCTAGTAGACTAAAATAGTTGGGATAAAATGTTTTGCTCAAGGGCAGAACAAAGTGTTATTAGCAAGCTTGGACCTACAACGTTGAGTTCAGCAGACCAACAACTGGACTACATTAATCTCCATCAATAAAGTGACATTCACAACAACAGTCAACATTCCTTGAAGAGATGCCTCTCATACAGCTGCTGTTCAAAACAATATGTTGTCAAACGTACAGATTATGTAATATTGAAGAACAAAGACAAATATTTTCCTTTTGTTTGTTCTTCTGAAATGTACTTTTACTTCAGATGTTAAAGGAAAATTTACACAAAATCATACACTTTTGCTTTTTTGTACAAATCTTAACAGATAACAATACAGTAAAAAACTAAACAAAAGTAAGTAAAAAAGTTTGGTAAGGAATAATCCAATTATTCAAAGACTATACATCAATTAGTGCCTTGATTTTCACTAATGATAACTGTATCTTAAGACTATACATCAACTGGGTCAAGATTCCTACTACCGATAGCCATAACATTTTTAAATACATCATTTTGGACTAGATTCCCACAGATCCAAATTATGATAAAATTATAACAGTAATGAGCACTTTTTCCTCAACAAACATATTTTTTAAAAAAACACTGACTAGTGTTTTATTTTATTACCTAGTTTCGTGTTAATATAAAGTTTTATAATAAAACCTAACACAAAACTGAATGAACAATGATAAAGAAAACGTGTGAATAAACATACTGAAACAACTAAGATTTCCACTTTTTATCAGAATGGAGTTAAGATATTTTGAGATTCATTAAGTCGTGTATGACTAGTATCTTAACTCTAATGTGAGTATCTTATGTACATACACACATATGCCAAAGTAAAGATACACTTCATATACTTTTAAAAACGTTTTAAATATGTCGAGCTTACCCAGTGGATGATACTGCAGACGAGGAGGATGAAGATGAATTAGATGAGTCTACGGGTGAAGCAACGGAGTGAAATGAGCTGTTGTAATGTTTTGTTACAGAAGAAGTGGAGCCAGGAGGAAGGGGACAGTTGATGACACTGGGCAGAGAGGAGTTGGACGACGACGGAGATGCGGGAGATGGAATTGAAACAATCGGCCCTGGTGGCACAGCAGAGCTTGATGAAGTTGGAGACTGTCCAGTATTGAGATAGAAAGGGAATGGATGTGTAGATTGAGATGTGGGGGAAGAAAGCTCTTCATCTTCACTACTACTCTCCAGAGTTAAGTCAATAACTTCCACATTTGTCTTCTTTTTGTCAGTTGAAGATGCTGCAAAGTTAATCACACAGTTTTTTAAAATACAGGTTTATCATCACGTACTTAAATTCAATGAATTAATAACTTCAATCACATACTACTATATGTATTGCACCATCAGCTAACTAAGGTTTGTAGTTAAGCACACAAGTATTAAAACCTAGTTTCTTATCCACAGATATGTTGCTGTGTCAGTAAGGGGCTCATCAGCTAAAAATGAAGTGCTACTTAAATTTATATTTCATAATAAATTTTGGAATTTTTCTGTTAAGAAAACCATGACACATTTTAAATTCTCCTAATGTCTTGACACATTCCTTTATTTGTTACAGCTAATGTTCACTGTTGTCTGGCTAATTATAAAAACTGCTTTAATGAGAACAAGCACAATTTAAATTAAGAGCAAAAAAAAGTATGACAAACACTAAATGTCAAATTAGAATCCATTTTACCTTGTATCTTGCTTTCAGTGAACATGAAGTTACACCATATACACGTAACTTAAAATTCTGAGCTTTTAAAGATTGGTTTGGTAATCCAAATAGTCACATTTTCATGGGATATGCACTACAAGACCCTTACCTCACATATCAAATTGCAAAGTAATCCATTAAGAAATACGGGATACAAAATCTCCAATCTTGTTTTCCTTGAACCAAAGTATGAAAGTTTTATTTGTATAATAAAATACTTAACTTTTGTGGATGTTTTTTTTAAAAAAAATCAGAGACTAATAGATCTTTAAAACCTACAATTACTCGAATTTGGTTTAAATATAAGCCACAAGAGCACAGTTATTGAACAAACACTGCTAGGCCATGCATTTTGTTTTACCAACCATCATATCTCAAGTTTAAGAAGAAATGCAGCCTGGTAAACTGATGAATCAATATTTGCTGTATAATTCTCATCAATACTATACGAGTAGCAACCAGATTAGCCGTGAACTTTGATTCCATTAAAATGTAAGACACATGCTCACTTTTCATTTTTGATTAAATTCATAATTAACAAATGTCACGTGACGAAAGGGAATGTATGTTAGCCGTCTAATACGTCAGTTACTTAGCGAATATACCTGTTTACCACTTTCGATCTGTAGTAACATCTAAGAGAGTGACATGCACAATTTAAATAAATGACAAAATACCCTACTCCAATGGGACATTCCAAATTTCCAATTGGTCTGTTATCAAGTGGTCTTTTAGTAATTTCTCTAGACAACATGCAGTAAAAAACATGGAAAGACATGGCATAACATCCTATAAACTTATTACAAAAAGTTATTGTTACCACACTTTTGAGATAAGTAAATGAAGTTTATTTCACATAAAGTGTCCTGAATAAAATGGTTTGTTTTGTTCATTATACTGATCTTTAGTTTCCTTTCATTTCAACAGGAAATTTGTTAACATGCATTCAATATTTAATTAAACTATTATTTTGTGAATTGATCTGCAAGTTTGTTATCAAACTGTAGGTTATAATTCAAAGTTTCATATCATACAGTATTTAAATTCTTGGTTTAAAATTTAATATGAATCAAACACACTGAAACATCAATTTCTGTGTGGCATGTGGAATGCAACCATGACTCATATTAGATGTTTGCGATGTCAAAATAAAGTCTACAGTTTTGTACAAATTAGGAATTCAAATGACTGATACTGAAAAAGTAAAATATAAAATAAAAATATTTGATCTTTTCTATTTGCTGAGCTATCACTAGATTTATTGGATTAGAAACCATGATCCCCTGTTCACCTCTCTCCATTTGCTTCAATAAATGACATGTAAATAACCATTTGTAAGCTCAAAATGTACTCTTACTGATTTTCTCAGCTATTTTTAAATAACAGCATCTTTCTTTTCTTCTGAGACAAACATCCAAGCTGGCAAGTTGAATCTTCAGTCTAATTGCAAGTTTGTATTTTTCCAAACACAAATACAACTTAGTTATTAAACTAGATAATATTTTCATTATTAACATGTAGATCTAAAACCAAAAAACTTATTCATTTCACATCGTCCACATGCAAAACTTCATAAGGCTTAGCAAGCTAACACAAGTAGCAAGAATTGTAAAACTTGTGGTAAGAAGATATAATTGTGCTTTAATTCTTTATTGATTGTTCTACGTTTTGAGAAAAATAAGTTTAATAATTTGTTTGTGAACAGTAATACTCTAAATACATATAAAACTTGTAATAATTGAAAGGTGACTGTATTTTACCAAATGCTACTCTCCTAAAGCACAGCCAAGACAGGTCATTTTGTAGGATCTAAAGGGCAGCTTATATTATTAGATATGGTAACACAAGTGCATGTGAACTGCATCATAACTTCTGTACTGTTAGCCAAGCAGAGATGAAAGGACAATATGATACAAATAACAAATCTATACAATTGCATAATGTCATAAGATTTATAATATTTAGTCCTAGCATTTATGTTTTTGTTTTATTATTTGTTGTCACTATAGAACGAAAACCCATAATTCATACTGATTTCCTAATTTTATATGGTGGTTACGAGATTAGTCAAAGTGACTGATTTCCTAATTTTATATGGTGGTTACGAGATTAGTCAAAGTGACCGAACCCATATAGAAATCTGTTTGTGAAATAACAAAATAGTTTTCTTAAGAAATGTTTGATAAAACTATGTGGACATTACAAGGATTTCACACATGAAATTTGAAATTTTTTTACATAAAATTATTTTTATTCTTCAAGTAAAAATTTCTTTGGATGTCAATAGACAATAGGCAAAGATAAAAAAAGTACGAGAAAAACATTAAGAAATCATAAGATTTGATTAAACAAGTTTGATCTTGTAATGTTTTCTGATAATCTACCAAATTTCATGAACATATGCTCACAAACTTAAAAGTAATAGAATAAAAACTATAACAAGCACAAAATAGTTACGAGGTCAGTCCCAGAGACCAAGCCCATACTGAAGGAGTTAAGTGTGTTTGTTTGTTTTTTGAATTTTATACAAAGCTACTCGAGGGCTATCTGTGCTAGCCATCCCCAATTTAGTAGTGTAAGACTAGAGGGAAGGCAGCTAGTCATCACTATCCACCACTAACTCTTGGGCTATTCTGTTACCAACAAATAGTGGGATTTTATACAAAGCTACTCGAGGGCTATCTGTGCTAGCCATCCCCAATTTAGTAGTGTAAGACTAGAGGGAAGGCAGCTAGTCATCACTATCCACCACTAACTCTTGGGCTATTCTGTTACCAACAATAGTTGATTATAACATTATAATGCCCCCACACCTGAAAAGGTGAGCATGTTTGGCGCGACAGGGATGCAAACGCACGACCCTCAGATTACGAATAACACTCCTTAACACACTTGGCCAGGAGTTAAGTAACCCTTACTATTCAATTCAGGAGCTTTTCTGATAACTTCTGATATGAAATACATTTTACAATAAGCTACAGGACTGGCTCATAAAACTAATTGTGTGAACCCTGCAGCAATCTTTTAATCACTTATGTTTTAAAATATTTACACATATGGTTAAGCACTTCAAAAACTAATAATTAATTCATTTTCTCACACATTAAAACTGCTTAAATTAATATGATGAGTATAAATAAATCAAGACAGCCACATATCCACTACATTTCTTGTTAACAGGTGTACTAGCATGAAATCTTTTTCTCTTATTATTTAAAAATAAATCATTAAATCAAATTAATCAACATTTCTGAGCTGTAAATATTAATTCATGGAACCTTATACTGATTGTCCAAAAATCTTTCAAAGGAAACCTCAGTCATACAAATAACAAAACATGTTCATTTCACTGAAAAAAATGAAAGCTGAAATATACATAGCAAGGAAGTAAAAAAACTGAAGAAGTTACACAAACACAATTTCATAAATCTTAATAAGTCTGATTTACGAATCTTGTAATAAGATAATTTATCATAAAGAAAAGCTGAGAGTCGGCTCACTTGAAGGATGACGTAAAGACTTCTGGATTACGGAGCTTCCAATAACCTTGTTTTCTTTCTTGGGTAGCACAGGCGTCCAAGTTCCGTTTTCATGAAACTGAACTTCAAAGCAATCAACGGGAGCTTCACTGAGAATTTCAGTGAAGAGCCTAAACACAGAACAATCGGCTGTAGTTAAAATACGTTCTAACTACATAATAACTACAATCATTCTACCTTACAGTGAGTTACTGATGTTTTTGTTCCAAGTCCTCGAGCAGTGGGTAAATATTAAAAGACTGATATTTTCTAGATGGCAACACATATCATCCAGGCATTTACAGGTCCTATATCAGTAGTGGGAAAATGTGATACAAATGATAAAAAAATGGTTTATAAATTCATTAATCGAAGTTTAAAATTTTTTTGGATAATCAACAAGGTTTCATTAGGGAAAGAAACCTTTCCTCAAGAATTTTTAAAATTATTTGTAAAGGTTACTGCTTGTATAGATAAGTAAAGACAGAGATTAGATATATCTGAATTTAAAGAAAGCATATGGCAGCATGCAGAAAAAACCTCTCTGTGTGGAAGGAACGTTGGTTCTTGGAAACAAAAAATGGCTGAATGTAAGAGAGCAGAAGGTTGTTATAAACAAGAGTTCAGTCAAACTGCATTATGTTGTAAGTAGCTCAAGTCTCCAGTGTTAATACCTTCACTGGATTTTGATTTACATTAATGATAAAGTATATTAAACAAATTACTCAAATTTCCTGAGGATACTGAGGTCTTTGGTGTTGCTAATTGTAAGAAACATAAAATGACAACACAAGTAGTTACTGGTCTACTAGCATGTCATCAAACAGCTGGATTACTTACATAATAAAAATACAACAAGCATTGCCAAGTGCTTCAGACAACTACATGTAGCTTTAAAAATATATATAAAAATTAGTTTGTTACAACTTAAAAAACAAGGTGAAACAAACATAAATTAAACAAAACACGTTGCATTAATTGAAAATATCTCATGGTACAAGCTGTATTGTGGGATATAAAATGTACTCTAGATACTGAAGCAGGACCCACATTGGGGTGGGGATACACCGTCTGTCAGCCTTAAGCCAGTCTAACATAAAGAAAAAAATGCAGAGAAGGAATAGTAATGGAAATAATAGAAATAGAAATTAGGAGAGAGGTACATGGGTGGTCAGGTTCACAATGTCTTTTCCACTGCCTGCAGACAGTTGTGGGAAGGTGACTACTCTCCAAAGTAAAGAAAAAAAATTGAGATAAAAATAAACTAATTCCATCTGAGTGTAAATAAATTGAAACTTTCTGATTGAAGTTAGCATTCCAACCCCAATTATGGTAGAAAGGCACTAATTGGTAGCACAGAAGACGAATTATAATAGTATGAAGCATCCCATCCAGATATCTAAACAAACTGTATAGCTCCAAACTACCACCAATTTATTAAGTCTACTGTGACTACCATGCTCGAAATAACCCTTTATATCCAGCAAGGTGTACATCCACATAAAGTAGTGCCAAGCTGTTAAATTACCTTATTCATAATTAAATATAATTAGAAATTTTTAGTTAAATTTATCTAATTATTATTTCTTTATATTTATTTAATACATTCTTATATTTATTACGGAATAGTTTAATAATTTTATTTAAAGTTTTTCTTAAATCCATTAACTATTAATATTTGAATCAGTATTTCAACATTATCAATAAAATATTGTAATTTTACAATATCTGAATAACTGTGAAGTTATAATGTTTATAACAGAAGGGTATGGTGCATTACTATTAAAAAGAGTGTGTCACACCCATCACAACTGTTATCCAGTTCCACGTTTACCACCCAGTATTCAAAAAAAAATTATGCAATTTTTTGAAGTTAAAGTAATATAAACAGACATGCAGTCAAACTATTATTTTTATTTTATTATTATTATTATTTTATGAAGAAAATAATAAATGAAAATCAGAAATGAGCACATAAAGTCACACGAGAGAGTGAAGACAGAAGTGGAAACCGTCATAGCTATAGACTCGAGCGAAAGAAACTCACGTTAAATTCTAGTGGTTTCTCAAAATACCGATTAGCAAGTCACTGATCTTAAAAAGTGTAAAAAAAAACAAAAACAACATTCATTATATTCTCAAAATTTGTATATACCATACTAGCTTTAATCTATTCTACTGAAAATCATGAATAGGGGATATGGTATCAATTTAATAAGTAGAAAGTTTTGAAAAGGCTATTTAGCATTTTTCTTTATTAAATAATTAACAGCCAATTAACAACATGTAGTTGGTCTGTTGTTACTATCAATGTTTTAAAACAGAAATAAGGACTGACATTCAAAGAAAACCTTCCAAACTTTTGACAGTGTGATCTGTAACAGTAAATACTGTATCAATATAAAAGTTTGTGTTTTTGTACAACTTGTTTCAACTGTAGCTAACTGCTGCTAATACAGTGTCATCTGTAACAGTAAACACTGTATCAATATACCAGTTTGTGTTTTTGTATCACTTGTTTAAACTGTAGCTAACTGCTGCTAATACAGTGTGATCTGTAATAGTGAGTACTGTATCAAGTTTGTGTTTTTGTATCACTTGTTTCAACTGTAGTTAACTGCTGCTAATACAGTGTGATCTGTAATAGTTAATACTGTATCAATATATAAGTTTGTGTTTTTGTATGACTTGTTTCAACTGTAGCTAACTGCTGCTAATACAGTGTGATCTGTAACAGTAAACACTGTATCAATATACAAGTTTGTGTTTTTGTATCACTTGTTTAAACTGTAGCTAACTGCTGCTAATACAGTGTGATCTGTAATAGTGAGTACTGTATCAAGTTTGTGTTTTTGTATCACTTGTTTCAACTGTAGCTAACTGCTGCTAATACAGTGTGATCTGTAATAGTTAATACTGTATCAATATATAAGTTTGTGTTTTTGTATGACTTGTTTCAACTGTAGCTAACTGCTGCTAATACAGTGTGATCTGTAACAGTAAACACTGTATCAATATATAAGTTTGTGTTTTTGTATGACTTGTTTCAACTGTAGCTAACTGCTGCTAATACAGTGTGATGTGTAACAGTAAACACTGTATCAATATATAAGTTTGTTTTTTGTCACTTGTTTCAACTGTAGCTAACTGCTGCTAATACAGTGTGATCTGTAACAGTAAACACTGTATCAATATATAAGTTTGTTTTTTGTCACTTGTTTCAACTGTAGCTAACTGCTGCTAATACAGTGTGATCTGTAACAGTAAACACTGTATCAATATGCAAGTTTGTGTTTTTGTATCACTTGTTTCAACTGTAGCTAACTGCTGCTAATACAGTGTGATCTGTAACAGTAAACACTGTATCAATATATAAGTTTGTTTTTTGTCACTTGTTTCAACTGTAGCTAACTGCTGCTAATACAGTGTGATCTGTAACAGTAAACACTGTATCAATATATAAGTTTGTTTTTTGTATCACTTGTTTCAACTGTAGCTAACTGCTGCTAATACAGTGTGATCTGTAACAGTAAACACTGTATCAATATATAAGTTTGTTTTTTGTCACTTGTTTCAACTGTAGCTAACTGCTGCTAATACAGTGTGATCTGTAACAGTAAACACTGTATCAATATGCAAGTTTGTGTTTTTGTATAACTTGTTTCAACTGTAGCTAACTGCTGCTAATACAGTGTGATCTGTAACAGTAAACACTGTATCAATATATAAGTTTGTTTTTTGTCACTTGTTTCAACTGTAGCTAACTGCTGCTAATACAGTGTGATCTGTAACAGTAAACACTGTATCAATATATAAGTTTGTTTTTTGTATCACTTGTTTCAACTGTAGCTAACTGCTGCTAATACAGTGTGATCTGTAACAGTAAACACTGTATCAATATATAAGTTTGTTTTTTGTCACTTGTTTCAACTGTAGCTAACTGCTGCTAATACAGTGTGATCTGTAACAGTAAACACTGTATCAATATGCAAGTTTGTGTTTTTGTATAACTTGTTTCAACTGTAGCTAACTGCTGCTAATACAGTGTGATCTGTAACAGTAAACACTGTATCAATATATAAGTTTGTTTTTTGTCACTTGTTTCAACTGTAGCTAACTGCTGCTAATACAGTGTGATCTGTAACAGTAAACACTGTATCAATATATAAGTTTGTTTTTTGTATCACTTGTTTCAACTGTAGCTAACTGCTGCTAATACAGTGTGATCTGTAACAGTAAACACTGTATCAATATATAAGTTTGTTTTTTGTCACTTGTTTCAACTGTAGCTAACTGCTGCTAATACAGTGTGATCTGTAACAGTAAACACTGTATCAATATATAAGTTTGTTTTTTGTATCACTTGTTTCAACTGTAGCTAACTGCTGCTAATACAGTGTGATCTGTAACAGTAAACACTGTATCAATATATAAGTTTGTTTTTTGTCACTTGTTTCAACTGTAGCTAACTGCTGCTAATACAGTGTGATCTGTAACAGTAAACACTGTATCAATATATAAGTTTGTTTTTTGTATCACTTGTTTCAACTGTAGCTAACTGCTGCTAATACAGTGTGATGTGTAACAGTAAACACTGTATCAATATATAAGTTTGTTTTTTG
This sequence comes from Carcinoscorpius rotundicauda, assembly GCA_011833715.1. Lineage (NCBI taxonomy): Eukaryota > Metazoa > Arthropoda > Merostomata > Xiphosura > Limulidae > Carcinoscorpius > Carcinoscorpius rotundicauda. Next base: position 4,708,427 of record CM022399.1, on the reverse strand, counting down.
TCACTTGTTTCAACTGTAGCTAACTGCTGCTAATACAGTGTGATCTGTAACAGTAAACACTGTATCAATATATAAGTTTGTGTTTTTGTATCACTTGTTTTAACTGTAGCTAATCATTATTCGAGGTATGAGGTTGCAGTGATCATTGTGGTGAATTTGTTGTTTCACTTCAATGCAATTTAAATGAGAAGTTCACACATTAATCTTATTGGAGAAATCATGAAATATTTGTCACCAAGTATCCAAGATTAGCTCTGCTGATCAACTAATGATAGTGCAGGTGCTCTCAGTGGTCTTGTGATGTCCACTGTGTTTTATGACAACAGATGGTTTTAGATGCTGCAATGTTCACAGTTTAAATGTTTGTACATGCAACCTTTGTGTCATCATCACGTACAAGTGTACGTGCAGCACGATACAGTCAACCAGGGTAATAAGTTAAATATTGCTTTGTTTTGTGACCAATAAGTTGTTATTATTAAAAGAAACAGCTAAAAGCTTTATATTTTGATATTAACTTGATAGTCACTGAATCAGTACTCATTACTAAAAGTTATAAAATGGAGAAATGTTTGAGTTCCAGCATCTAGTAAAGAATACGTATCCTCTGGTAGGTGTTTTAGTTTTACAGGAAAATGAAATTTCCAACTGTGGTGGTTCGAGGACATTGATATCTTCCTTTTCCCTGCTTGCAATAGAATTTTAATGTAAACATTGAGAATTTGGGTTAAATTTTCAGTCTGGCTCATTTTCGTCCCAAGCAAAAAGTGATAACACATGAAGGAAACTACTGTTTCATGCTTACCTCATTTTTGATCTTTCACATATAATTACATCATTTACTGCTTTCTTTCACTTTTTCATTGAAACATTCATTACTTTATGTCACCCCTAGTTTCAGATGTGTGTGTTTCTTATAGCAATGCCACATCGGACCATCTGTTGAGTCCACTGAGAGGAACTGAACTTGACTTCAGCATTGCAAATCCATAGACTTACCATTGTACCAGCAGGCACAGATATGCTTTTGTTAGAAAATGAAGACACACATGCAGTAAATTTAAATTGTGTGGCATCATGGTTCATATTATTCTACCTTCTACATGTTGGAAACTATTGTGAGGTACCTGAATACCCACCCAAATCACCAATCTTATTAGAGTACCTGAATACCCACCCAAATCACCAATCTTGTTAGAATTTTTGGCACCCATTCAAACACTAATAGTTTGTCGAAGAAGTTTACATCCACTGCCATTTTCTCTACATTTTGCAAACTGGTTAACTGTATAATAGAACTGTGTACAGTCCATTATAAGACTGTCTGTAGCACCTTAACCTTGATGAGTTAGAAAACATTATCACTGAGCTAGAAGAACCTTTAACAATATTTGGCGAACACACTGTTTTAATGTTTAAAATTTGTGTTTTAATGTTCAGCTGAACAACTGTAGATTTCTATTCAAATTGTGAGTTTTGGTTTTATTGTAGTTTAATATATCTTTGGACAATTATGCAGTTTTACTATCAGTAAAATCTAGTTATTGTAATATTTTTATGGAAATTTATATGGCTGTTTTTAAAACCATAAATTTATGTTATTTGGTATCTTTGTAAGGAGAACATATTTATACAAGGTTAAATTATGCAGATCCATACGATTTATATGTTTGGATATTCCAACAAAACTTTGTTAAAAAAACAGTTTAAATAGTATTTAGATAGAAGTTCTTTAAATAACACTTAGATATAAACAGATTAACAGCATTTTACTACAAGTGTTTTAACAATACTTTACCAAGAAAACTCTTATAAATTCTCAGTTAGAAGATACATAAACAATACTTTGGTGAGAGATAGAGTAACACTGTAAAAAAATCAAAACTATTCAAATAGAATCAAAATCTCCATGAATTTATAACTGAGTAGTAAAAATAAGATAAGTTTTGTAACAATCTTATTTACATATTCAGAATGTTTCTTGTACAAAAGAGCTGGTTACACAAGTGTTCAGTTTTGTTCTTGACTCCACTGACCTGACATTCATGTCACTTCACTTCTATGTATTTCAACGAGATACTACAAAAATACTAAGTCTGATGTTACCTTTTGGTCACATATATTGCCAATAGCAAACTTTAAAAACCACAAAATAATCTCACTTCCATTACACATAAAAAGCTAGTTGATTACCTTTAAATGTTGCAATTTACAGAAAACAAACGGCAACATACCAAGCTTTACAATTAGATTGACTGTACTTGTTCTATAAAAGAGGGAATATTGAATTTTAATCTACAGAATGTTTAAACCTACCCATCAATGACCAAGTTTGAGAAAATGGCAGGTTTATCACACACCGGACATATCCACGTGGGCTTCTTTTCATTCATTTGAAGGTACAATGATGCATCAAAACACTGCACATGGACACAAGTGGTGACTCTACACGGAATCTGTATCCTCATTTTACCCAACTGTAACAGAATGATCACAACTTAAGAAAAGATCAGTGGAGAACATAACAAACACTGATAAAACTAAGGTTTACCTACCGGACACATGAAGAACATAACAGTCGAAACACTGATAAAACTAAGGTTTACCTACCGGACACATGAAGAACATAACAGTCAAAACACTGATAAAACTAAGGTTTACCTACCGGACACATGAAGAACATAACAGTCAAAACACTGATAAAACTAAGGTTTACCTTCCGGACACATGAAGAACATAACAGTCAAAACACTGATAAAACTAAGGTTTACCTTCCGGACACATGAAGAACATAACAGTCAAAACACTGATAAAACTAAGGTTTACCTACCGGACACATGAAGAACATAACAGTCAAAACACTGATAAAACTAAGGTTTACCTACCGGACACATGAAGAACATTATAGTCAAAACACTGATAAAACTAAGGTTTACCTACCGGACACATGAAGAACATTATAGTCAAAACACTGATAAAACTAAGGTTTACCTACCGGACACATGAAGAACATTATAGTCAAAACACTGATAAAACTAAGGTTTACCTACCGGACACATGAAGAACATAACAGTCGAAACACTGATAAAACTAAGGTTTACCTACCGGACACATGAAGAACATAACAGTCGAAACACTGATAAAACTAAGGTTTACCTTCCGGACACATGAAGAACATAACAGTCGAAACACTGATAAAACTAAGGTTTACCTACCGGACACATGAAGAACATAACAGTCAAAACACTGATAAAACTAAGGTTTACCTACCGGACACATGAAGAACATAACAGTCGAAACACTGATAAAACTAAGGTTTACCTACCGGACACATGAAGAACATAACAGTCAAAACACTGATAAAACTAAGGTTTACCTACCGGACACATGAAGAACATAACAGTCAAAACACTGATAAAACTAAGGTTTACCTACCGGACACATGAAGAACATTATAGTCAAAACACTGATAAAACTAAGGTTTACCTATCGGACACATGAAGAACATAACAGTCAAAACACTGATAAAACTAAGGTTTACCTACCGGACACATGAAGAACATTACAGTCAAAACACTGATAAAACTAAGGTTTACCTACCGGACACATGAAGAACATTACAGTCAAAACACTGATAAAACTAAGGTTTACCTACCGGACACATGAAGAACATAACAGTCAAAACACTGATAACACTAAGGTTTACCTACCGGACACATGAAGAACATAACAGTCAAAACACTGATAAAACTAAGGTTTACCTACCGGACACATGAAGAACATTATAGTCAAAACACTGATAAAACTAAGGTTTATCTACCGGACACATGAAGAACATTATAGTCAAAACACTGATAAAACTAAGGTTTACCTACCGGACACATGAAGAACATTACAGTCAAAACACTGATAAAACTAAGGTTTACCTACCGGACACATGAAGAACATTACAGTCAAAACACTGATAAAACTAAGGTTTACCTACCGGACACATGAAGAACATAACAGTCAAAACACTGATAAAACTAAGGTTTACCTACCGGACACATGAAGAACATAACAGTCAAAACACTGATAAAACTAAGGTTTACCTACCGGACACATGAAGAACATTACAGTCAAAACACTGATAAAACTAAGGTTTACCTACCGGACACATGAAGAACATAACAGTCAAAACACTGATAAAACTAAGGTTTACCTACCGGACACATGAAGAACATAACAGTCAAAACACTGATAAAACTAAGGCTTACCTACCGGACACATGAAGAACATAACAGTCGAAACACTGATAAAACTAAGGTTTACCTACCGGACACATGAAGAACATAACAGTCAAAACACTGATAAAACTAAGGTTTACCTACCGGACACATGAAGAACATTATAGTCAAAACACTGATAAAACTAAGGTTTACCTTCCGGACACATGAAGAACATAACAGTCGAAACACTGATAAAACTAAGGTTTACCTACCGGACACATGAAGAACATAACAGTCAAAACACTGATAAAACTAAGGTTTACCTACCGGACACATGAAGAACATAACAGTCAAAACACTGATAAAACTAAGGTTTACCTACCGGACACATGAAGAACATAACAGTCAAAACACTGATAAAACTAAGGTTTACCTACCGGACACATGAAGAACATAACAGTCAAAACACTGATAAAACTAAGGTTTACCTACCGGACACATGAAGAACATTACAGTCAAAACACTGATAAAACTAAGGTTTACCTACCGGACACATGAAGAACATAACAGTCGAAACACTGATAAAACTAAGGTTTACCTACCGGACACATGAAGAACATAACAGTCAAAACACTGATAAAACTAAGGTTTACCTACCGGACACATGAAGAACATTATAGTCAAAACACTGATAAAACTAAGGTTTACCTTCCGGACACATGAAGAACATAACAGTCGAAACACTGATAAAACTAAGGTTTACCTACCGGACACATGAAGAACATAACAGTCAAAACACTGATAAAACTAAGGTTTACCTACCGGACACATGAAGAACATAACAGTCAAAACACTGATAAAACTAAGGTTTACCTACCGGACACATGAAGAACATAACAGTCAAAACACTGATAAAACTAAGGTTTACCTACCGGACACATGAAGAACATAACAGTCAAAACACTGATAAAACTAAGGTTTACCTACCGGACACATGAAGAACATTACAGTCAAAACACTGATAAAACTAAGGTTTACCTACCGGACACATGAAGAACATAACAGTCAAAACACTGATAAAACTAAGGTTTACCTACCGGACACATTAAAGATCCTCTTAAACTGGTGGTAGCAATTTCTGAATCAGGATCATGTTGCAACTTCTCTTTGACTGAAAGATTTCCATAAAACAGAAATTACACACTCAAACAACACCAGATCAAACAATAATAACTTGGTTAAATTGTTAATTCAACATGTTAATATATGTATAAAGAAGTGGTGAACACAACTAGAGGATAAGTGACTTAGAATAAAAATATATAATTGTAGAACAAAGTATATTTATTTTTAATCATGAAAGAAATTCATGAAGTAACATCAAGGAATTATAAATATTTGCTTTTCAAGCTCATTTTGTATTATTAATATAATATTATAAGAGTCACGAGTTTGAGGTTTAGTTTGGTAATAACAACCGAATCTTCACAGACTTTAAATTACAACAAACTCAACACTTGCTACTAAAAGAAGACAGTATTGAGATAAATGTTAATGTAGATAACTTTCTAAACATTAATTCTATATTATAAATAAAGTGACAAACACGTACTCATTGCTCTAGTGTGGTCAGGATTTTTTATTCCCGAACTTCTAAGGCGAGAAAGTAAGTTGGAAGAGCTCAGTCTTCTTACGAGATAAACAGCTACGGAATATCCCTTCAAAAATACAACAAACAAGCTGTATGTTCTACATTCAAAAATAAAAATCAGCAAATCTGAGGTGTAAACACATGTACTTAACATTTAAAAACAACAAATCAGAAGAACAGCTCAATACAATTGTATCTAATCAGAGTTCTTGCAAAACATATCACTTCTTTAGAATACACTCAGTTGAATAGAAGTTTAGTGAAGAAAAACATTTTCCAAACCAGTACATGTATTTAAAATAATTGATGACTAAAATCAGGATATCAATTTTTTGACCCACACAAACACTTCTAACTGCTGAAAGTAAATAAAGGACCTCAACTCCTAAACTCCACAAAATCTCAATAATTTTCATGTTATTAGAAAAACTAGTATTAGGCTCTGGAGCTAGGTGTTAGTAAAATTCGGGTTGCTATGACAGACACTTAGCATGAGGCTCATGAGAAACATTCAAAAATAGATCACTTATTTGTCACTTCATATGGTGAGGTACGGCAGAATACAAAACAAAAATTACTCAAATATCACAGAACATTTCAGATAAAACATACTAATAGCAAGAATATTTTAATATTTATATTACGACTACACTGTATAATAAACAGTATCACTACTACACTGTATAATAAACTGTATCACTACTACACTTTATACTAAACAGTATCACTACTACACTGTATAATAAACAGTATCACTACTACACTGTATAATAAACAGTATTACTACTACACTGTATAATAAACAGTATTACTACTACACTGTATAGTAAACTGTATTACTACTACACTGTATACTAAACTGTATTACTACTACACTCCATAATAAACTGTATTACTACTACACTCCATAATAAACTGTATTACTACTACACTGCATAATAAACTGTATTACTACTACACTGCATAATAAACTGTATTACTACTACACTGCATAATAAACAGTATTACTACTACACTGCATAATAAACTGTATTACTACTACACTGCATAATAAACTGTATTACTACTACACTATAATAAACAGTATTACTACTACACTATAATAAACAGTATTACTACTACACTGCATAATAAACTGTATTACTACTACACTGCATAATAAACTGTATTACTACTACACTGCATAATAAACTGTATTACTACTACACTGCATAATAAACTGTATTACTACTACACTGTATAATAAACTGTATTACTACTACACGTATAGTAAACAGTATTACTACTACACTGGATAATAAACAGTATTACTACTACACTGCATAATAAACTGTATTACTACTACACTGCATAATAAACTGTATTACTACTACACTGCATAATAAACTGTATTACTACTACACTGTATAGTAAACTGTATTACTACTACACTGTATAGTAAACTGTATTACTACTACACTGTATAGTAAACTGTATTACTACTACACTGTATAGTAAACTGTATTACTACTACACTGTATAGTAAACTGTATTACTACTACACTGTATAGTAAACTGTATTACTACTACACTGTATAGTAAACAGAATTACTACTACACTGTATAGTAAACAGTATTACTACTACACTGTATTACTACTACACTGTATAGTAAACTGTATTACTACTACACTGTATAGTAAACTGTATTACTACTACACTGTATAATAAACTGTATTACTACTACACTGTATAATAAACTGTATTACTACTACACTGTATAATAAACTGTATTACTACTACACTGTATAATAAACTGTATTACTACTACACTGTATAATAAACTGTATTACTACTACACTGTATAATAAACTGTATTACTACTACACTGTATAATAAACTGTATTACTACTACACTGTATAGTAAACTGTATTACTACTACACTGTATAGTAAACTGTATTACTACTACACTGTATAATAAACAGTATTACTACTACACTGTATAATAAACAGTATTACTACTACACTGTATAGTAAACAGTATTACTACTACACTGTATAGTAAACTGTATTACTACTACACTGTATAGTAAACTGTATTACTACTACACTGTATAGTAAATTGTATTACTACTACACTGTATAGTAAACTATATTACTACTACACTGTATAGTAAACTGTATTACTACTACACTGTATAATAAACTGTATTACTACTACACTGTATAATAAACTGTATTACTACTACACTGTATAATAAACTGTATTACTACTACACTGTATAATAAACTGTATTACTACTACACTGTATAATAAACTGTATTACTACTACACTGTATAATAAACAGTATTACTACTACACTGTATAATAAACTGTATTACTACTACACTGTATAATAAACTGTATTACTACTACACTGTATAATAAACTGTATTACTACTACACTGTATAATAAACTGTATTACTACTACACTGTATAGTAAACTGTATTACTACTACACTGTATAGTAAACTGTATTACTACTACACTGTATAATAAACAGTATTACTACTACACTGTATAATAAACAGTATTACTACTACACTGTATAGTAAACAGTATTACTACTACACTGTATAGTAAACAGTATTACTACTACACTGTATAGTAAACTGTATTACTACTACACTGTATAGTAAATTGTATTACTACTACACTGTATAGTAAATTGTATTACTACTACACTGTATAGTAAACTATATTACTACTACACTGTATAGTAAACTGTATTACTACTACACTGTATAATAAACTGTATTACTACTACACTGTATAATAAACTGTATTACTACTACACTGTATAATAAACTGTATTACTACTACACTGTATAATAAACTGTATTACTACTACACTGTATAATAAACTGTATTACTACTACACTGTATAGTAAACTGTATTACTACTACACTGTATAGTAAACTGTATTACTACTACACTGTATAATAAACTGTATTACTACTACACTGTATATTTATAAACTGAAAATTTTTAAAAGTTATTTTACTTTTATTGCACATTAAAACCAATATTTGGTTTTATTTGTATTAAGAAACATTTGTTCATGGATTTTAAGATATTCTGATTTACAAATTGGATTACTGACATACCCGACCATATTCTGATTTACAAATTAGATTACTGACATACCCGACCATATTCTGATGCCCAAGACACACTAATATGATTTGCAACAGTTGGACACAACCTACAAAGTCCTGTAATATTCACTGGTCGACTGGGTCGTTTGGGTTCCACTCCAGGTTTGTTGGTAGGAATAGGGTTCTATAAAAACAATATTTGTAATTATTATTATCACAAAACTTTCATTATTTTAGGAACAGTAGATTAAACACTTACAATAAGATACAGAAAAATGTTAATTTACCCTAAAGTTCCCACAAATAGAGTCACAATTAAAATGTTATGAAAACTTTAATAGCAAGGTGCCCTCAATATAAGAAGATAAGCTATGCAAAGCTGGATTCCACATTAACCACACTAAATTTCTGAATTTTAAGGCCTCTAATTTTGTTTGGTGTTGATGAGCTGCATGTTGCCGTGACATGGAGGGATGTCAAATGGAGGTCTCAGGAAGAAGATTAGCTGTGTCCATTTTTGTTTCTTTATGATTGGCCACAAAGTTTCAAAAGAACTTTTCTTCAGAAATTGAACTACTGAACATTTCACATTTATTTTGATTTTATTTCACTGTCAAAAACTGAAGACAGAAGGTAAAACAACAAAGCACTGCTTACATTTAAGTGACATTGTAATAGTGTATTCTCAAGCAACAAAGCATGCACACAGAAATGACCTGACGTGACCATTTATTTGTGATCAGGACATGGAATTTAATAACTATCCTACAATGTTTGTAATGGGAACGACTTTAAGGTTCTCTACATCTTCATTTTTCTTCAAATTGACTTTAAAATTATTTAGTGATAAACTTTACTAGTATCCTTATTTTTATCAAATCTATTTCTACTTCTGTAATGAAATCATCTTTCTGGAAATTTAGATTTAGAAACTAAGTACACTTTCCTGTTAAAGTACATTAATCTGATACATGATTTAAGTATTTTTATTAATCAAGGTAACAATTTTGACAGCAGTTACAACAGCTTACTCAGTTTTCCTTCATTTTAGTTGTGTATTATGAAACATTTGTTTGTGGATCTTGAAATATTCTAATTTACAAAAAATTTCTCATATACTGAAGCATATGTAAAGATTTTATTATCATAGGCTGGTGAGCAAAGTGAAAAAACATAAGAATTTTCTTTTACTATATTTAACCAATTGGTTTATTACAGTACAGTTATCTACAGCTTGCAGTACACAAATCTCAATATTTTGTTTTTACATTCAACATATCAAAACTTCGCATTAACATGAGTATCAACTCTTATAAATGATTAAAAACTGTTTTACATGTAGCTAAAAGTGTCAGTACTTTACCGGGAGAGGACACATTTTACAGTTGACCCTAACACATATGCTAGGAGGGAAGTTGTCTTCCTGTTCACAGCTGGTCTCAAGAAGACAAAACCGCAGCTGGACTTGAACTCCATAATCTTTGCTTCCTCTACAATTGAATACATCTTAATTCTTGTTTAAACCATAAATATAGTTTTATTTATAGCATAAACTTTAAGCAAACTCTAATTGGCAATTAAAATTTCATACAACATTCAAATTGAGAAAGAATTGTCATTTGAGACTAGAAATAGCATAAAAAAAGATTTAATGGTAGTTGGGACAGTTAAAAACTGTAAACAAGAGTGATAACTTTGTCTGGGACAAAAAAAAATATTAACGATGAAAAACTGTAAACCAGAGTAATAACTTTGTCAAGGACAAAAAAAAATAATAATTGAAAAGTGTAAACCAGAGTAATAACTTTGTCTAGGACAAAAAAAAAAACAATAATTGAAAAGTGTAAACCAGAGTAATAACTTTGTCTAGGACAAACAAAAAATATTAACAATGAAAAACTGTAAACCAGAGTAATAACTTTGTCTAGGACAAAAAAAAACAATAATTGAAAAGTGTAAACCAGAGTAATAACTTTGTCTAGGACAAAAAAAAAACAATACTTGAAAAGTGTAAACCAGAGTAATAACTTTGTCTGAGACAAAAAGTTGTTACAGAAAATAATTAAAAACTTCAGATATTAAAAAAACACACTAAATAATAACAACTTAATGAAATACATCATAAAACAAAACAAAGAAATAAAATTATCATCCAAACTTAAGGAAAATCTTAGCATCATTCATTTGGACAATGAATTTAGATTTTATAAAGACAGCAACATCTTGTATCCTGATCTTTAATTTATGGTTATTAATTGTCTCCACCAACCAGGAAGTCTATTTACATTTTGTCTGTATTAACTCCAAACAAGTCCAATTATTACTATATTGTTAGAAACCTTTTATTGTTTTAAATAATTTAATTAGTCTACAAAATTAATGTATACGTCTTACACCACACAGCAATCAACTTGTGGAAGTCCAAGTCACAAAGTTACACAAACAATTTGTTTACAAACTGAAACAGTTCTAATTACCTGACAAACAAGCAGAGAAAGGTGCTCAATATTTCTAAATTTTGACAAACAAAACATGGAAGACATGATGTAAAAAATGAAACATTTGACGACACCTGTGATTTCTGTCTTTAAGACTATCAAAAATCAGACTTCAGACAAGACATTCATTCAGAAATATAACAGACAAAACCAAACATATGAATCAAATCTTACACGAGACATAAAGGGTCAAGTCCAGTGATGGTAGGTTCCTCCTAACATGCATACCCTTGAGGTAGATAACAACTTTTAATCTTAAATTGTTGGGTTTATGACATAAATACTGTACTCTGGCATCGTGTGTAGATCTTCAGAGTTATGATCGAAAAATTCAAGTAATCTGAAAACGTCATGATACAATTTGAAAGTTTTTGCCTAAATTAGCTATGAAAGGTCTAAGCCAACAAATTAGTATGATTTCTACAGAAAACATCATACAACTTCTCACTTTAGCCATTCAATTAAAACAACAAACAAACAGTTTATAATATTGCTGTAATGTATTCCATCATTGAGAAGTTTATTTTAATTATTTGTAAAGATAATTCCAAGTCCAATCTACATAATAACAAATTAATTTTTTTCTCAGGGACATTTGCTATAAGCTGTATTTACTTGTAGGCCTAATATAGCCAAATAATGCTTAAGTTAAAAACATTATCTAACTCATTGATACATAAATCACGGAAAAAACTGATGCAATAACTCTCACTGGGTAACTTGATACCTGGATCACATAAACAAAAAACTCACTGATTAAGCTCGACTCACTCACTGAATACTCAATAACTCATTAACTGCTCACTATTTCACTGATTTTAATATTTGTAAAAGCAACCCTTGTTTCTCCATAGTAACATAATGATTTCATGAAACAATATCTACTGTTTTACTGGTTAAATTACTCATAGTTCAACACCATACTTTCAAACACACAAAACAAAGAAATAATTTGTTTATTTGTTTGTTTTTTAAATTAAGCACAAAGCTACACAATGGGCTATCTGTGCTCTGCCCCACCACGGGTATCGAAACCTGGATTTTAGCGTGTAAGTCCGCAGACATACCGCTGAGCCACTGGGGGGCACAAAGAAATAAAATCAAACAATTGTGAATTATGTTTTCCCTGGGTTTACAAGCAAACAAGATATAATTATATATAATATAATATAAACTATAATTCGCTGCTATGTAAGAATTATTATTTTAAAACACAAACATTTCCAAACCAATAAGCTTACAAAGCTTTGGTTCAGTCTAATCTTTTATTATTTCTTTACATAACAGACAACTAGTACACACTATTACTGAGTTCATAACAATGAAAGTTATTCACTTTAACTTTTAAACCAGTAATAATTACACAAATGTTAAAGTAATTCACTTCAGTTTCTAAACCAATAGGAATCATGTGATTGTTATTTTACCAAACAGTGAAATGTACCACAAATTGTTACAAAAAAAATCATACATATAAATTTTCCTCAAGTCTACACATGCCACAAAATGCATTTTAATGAAAAAGTCAGAGAAGTGACATAATATAATGAGGGAAAAGAATTCTTCAATTACTCAAGTTTCTAGTTAACCCAGACTCCTGTGTCATTTGTTGGGGAGCACGAGATTTGACCCTTCTGGGTACCAAATATGCAATGTAAAATGCCTCATAAACAAGACAAGCACAAGTACTTTGCACCATGACAAACTAAACAGCACGCAGTTTACACACAGCTGTTCATCATGAACTTATAACAGTTGTAAACAATGACAATAAACTGCACTAAAATAAAACAGTGTAAAAGTACCAGTACCACATGATTAAACCTCCCACCTTGGGCAGGTTAAAGTGTGTGTGCCAGGTTAAAGTGTGTGTGCCAGGTTAAAGTGTGTGTGCCAGGTTAAAGTGTGTATGCCAGGTTAAAGTGTGTATGTCAGGTTAAAGTGTGTGTGCCACAACCTTTCACAGAGTTATATTCAAAATAAGACTAGTTTTATTTTTTTAAAACATGTATAAACAAACCAGGTTGGTCAAATAAACCAACCTCCTACAGATATATGATAAAAAAATACAAAAATTAAAGTTTTTCTCAAAAGAGAGCAAAAAACATTTGACATTTATTCAGAAGATTTTAGGAGTTTTGATGATACTTGAACATTTTCAGATGAAGAAAAGTACTTTAAATTAATTTTATCATAAAAAATACTTTGCACAAAAAAACAACATGCAGTGAGAACTGTAAATAAAGTTCTAAACTGAACATTAATATGACACTGGCAGAAGATAAACATGTGGTTATGTTGTAAATACGGTTATTCACTGTGACACTGGCAGAAGGTAAACATGTGGTTATGTTGTAAATACGGTTACTCACTGTGACACTGGCAGAAGGTAAACATGTGGTTATGTTGTAAATTCAGTTATTCACTGTGACACTGGCAGAAGGTAAACATGTGGTTATGTTGTAAATTCAGTTATTCACTGTGACACTGGCAGAAGGTAAACATGTGGTTATGTTGTAAATACGGTTATTCACTGTGACACTGGCAGAAGGTAAACATGTGGCTATGTTGTAAATACGGTTATTCACTGTGACACTGGCAGAAGGTAAACATGTGGTTATGTTGTAAATACGGTTACTCACTGTGACACTGGCAGAAGGTAAACATGTGGTTATGTTGTAAATTCAGTTATTCACTGTGACACTGGCAGAAGGTAGACATGTAGCTATGTTGTAAATACGGTTATTCACTGTGACACTGGCAGAAGGTAGACATGTAGCTATGTTGTAAATACGGTTATTCACTGTGACACTGGCAGAAGGTAAACATGTGGCTATGTTGTAAATACGGTTATTCACTGTGACACTGGCAGAAGGTAAACATGTGGTTATGTTGTAAATACGGTTATTCACTGACACTGAAGTTTTGTTTTTGTGAGTTTATTAAATCCTACCAATGAGACTCTTGAAAATTAATTTGGGACCCTTTAAAAATATCCCTGGGATTCGTTGTTGTAGGATCCTGGTGAAAAGCTTGCTATTTTAAAGAAACGTCACGATATGTCCACAACAAATCTATTTTGCACCATGACTGTTTCAACTCAGAAACATTCTTAATCATTCAAACACATAATTTTACTTTTTAACAGAAGTTGAACTCACACTTAATGTCTTCATTTTCAAGAGTAACTACTACATACAGATCTAGGAATCACTAGGGATATACAAATGAATCCCATCTTTGCTAACCCCTATTTGCCCCTATCTGTTCACACAACATTAATGAATATGGTTACCAGTTGAAAATGAGGAACAAAAGACAATGTAAAAATAACAATAAATATACTTTTTGTTTAGCATGTAAGCATTCAGAGACTTGGCAGTGAGTGAGGCCTCTTCTGATATAACGACAAAGGTCTTAATAACTTTGAAACAACAATAACAGAACAAGCAAGTTCCACAGCAATGAGAACCGGTTCCAAGATCCTCAAATCATGAGGTTTGTGAATAATGCACCTAATTAATTACCTGATAAAATTCAGATACCCAAATGAATTTAAATTACTATATGGTAATTTACAAAGAACTAACAAAACAAAGTAATCACTGAAGTAATTTATCACATGGATTAATTCCCACAGTTCTATCAGACAACACTGCCCTCTTTCAACATTAACATGATACATAACACCTGACCAATAATATGTCATAAAGAAACATATTCACACACATATTTACTTTGAACCTTTTCACTTGTTTTGTAATAAAAATGTAAGGTCACATAAAGACTTTCTTCAACTTTGCAAGATATCGAGTAACCATAACGATAACAAACAATTAATAGAAACTGTCACGATTCTTTTATCCACAATGCAACCACCAAAGTTAGATCATATGCTTAAGATTCATCATCTTGTCAAGAACAAACATCTGTGCTTTACATAAAAACAGACATTTTACTAAACATTTTTATTACTCACTAGAGAATTAACTGTTGAATCTGTTTCCAAGAATCCACCCATTAGTTTAGTGATACAACCATAATCAAGGAGAAATATCTGTATACAGCACTCTTAAACAATATGAAACAGCAGCACATGTATACAAGAGAAATATGCCAACTTCAACATAAGACAATCCTTCCAATACACTGGTGAAGGTATTGTTTATTCTATAATTTGTATGAAGTGCAGTAGTTTATACACTGGACATACAGGCTTATTGACCTGTAATCAAGCACAAAAATGTTTCAATCATATTAAAATACAGAATCCAGATAAATGTACAGGCAATTTGACAAGTTCAAAATTAAGAATTATTTCATTCTGGAACTTATACATGCTACAACAGACATTTCAAAAGAGAATGAATGTAAATGAAATTTGCCTAGGAAGCTCCTAAAGCCTCCTGGTCTAAAATAACAGTCTTCTTACAGAATTTTACTTTTCCATAATCTGTTTCAATTTTAACTTGTATTTTATCATCTCTTTGTTTATTATTTTAATTATGATTTTTACAACATTCATATCAAATTGTTCATGCAATTTATCATTTTTTTCATGCATTTTTATTTAAACTTTAAAATCTGGTGAAGAATTCTGGTTCATCTAGAAAAAAAGATATATATATAGAGCTTGTAAATTTGGTTACGTATCCATTCATTTCTTATCTTCATTACCCACACAGTTAACATTTATTTTTTAACCAAGACACAGTAGCCCATAGAACGGCTCCCAGATATCCAATATTCTTATCCAATTATAGCTACGGCTATAGACGATTTCCTCTTGCTTTTTTATAAACCTGCTTAACTTTGGGCATGGAGTGATGTTAGATAACATAAAAACTACTTAGACACTGCTATATAATGAACTTATTACAACGAAACCTACCTTGACATTGCTATATCATGGGCTTGTTGTGGTGTTAGATGAAAAGTAAAGCTGTCTTCTTGAAATCTCCCTGGTTTTGTGGGCACTAAAAATCACAAAATAAAATCATTTAACTTGCAACTTTAAA